>VZRW01004199.1:567587-908390 GCA_013398125.1 Aegotheles bennettii | reverse complement strand
GAGACTGACACCTCAGAGGGCCATGTGGCCCTTCAGAGGGACCTCAGTAGGTTGGAGAGATGAGCAGTGAAAAACCTTCTGAAGTTCAACAAGGGGAAATGTAGGGTCCTGCACCTGGAGAGGAACAACCTCAGGCACCAGTACAGGCTGGGAGCCGACCTGCTGGAAAGCAGCGCTGCGGAGGGGGAACTGGGGGTCCTGCTGGACAACAAATTGTTCATGAGCCAGCAGTGAGTCCTGTGGCCAAGAAGACCAATGGAATCCTNTAGAGTCCTGTGTGCAGTTCTGGGCTCCACAGTACAAGAGAGACATGGAGCTCCTGAGGCAGGTCTGATGGAGAGCCAGTAAGTTGGTCAAGGGTGTGGAGAATCTCTCTTGTAAAGAAAGGCTGAGGGAGCTGTGCCTGTTCAGTGTCAGGAAGAGGCAACTGAGAGGAGACCTCATTAATGTGTATAAATACCTAAAGGGTGGGTGTCAAGATAGTGGAGCCAGGCTCTTTTGAATGGTGCCAACCAATAGAACCAGAGGCAATGGGCAGAAACTGATGCACAGGAAGTTCCACCTGAATATGAGGGAGAACTTCTTTACTGTGCGAGTTCCCACACACTGGAACAGGTTGCCCAGAGAGGTTGTGGAGTCTCCCTCGCTGGAGATGTTCCAGAACCATCTGGATGCATTCCTGCCATGTGACTCTGCTTGAGCAGAGAGGTTGGACCAGATGACCCACTGTGGTCCCTTCCACCTTACTGTTTCTATGATTCTGTGACTAAAGACTACCTTGTGTACTTCCACCTGGAAGTGCAGCTACATTAATTCTAAAAGTTGTTCCTCACTAGTTATTTCAGTCTCTAAAATGAAAACCAGGCTTACTAAAAAAACCTGGAGAAGAACGCTCTTATGGATAGAAGCAGTCATGGCAACTTTAGTTAAGATTATTCACAATTACTCTCTAAATTCCTCAGTTTTGTTGTTTCTAACTTTACCAAACATAAGTTATCCAAGCTCCAGTTTTTCCAACCCCATTTTTTCTGTGTTGGATGTATACTTCAGGATGATTTACAAGCAAATTAACAAAAAGATTTTGACAAATACAGCTTTTCTGAGAGCGGTATTAGAGGAAAATAAACTTTATTTTCTGTGTAAGAAGAGAACAGATTTGTTGAAAAGTCCAACTGTTTCTTCTCCCAGACAGCTGAATACTCTCTTGCTCTCTCCCACCCCTCGACCCAGAGAGCTGGGCTGCTCTGCCGTGGGACCTGTCAGCTTGGGAGTTTGTTTAAAGGGGTTTGTCCTGGCACTGCTTTTCCCCTCCAGCAGTTTGAAGACATTTCTATTGCAGGTTTGGCTCTTCCTGCTTCGGTGGTGGCATGAGCCCAGCCTTGGAGTATTCTGTATTCATTTATTATTTGGGAGACTGCCAGTGTGTTTCTCTGGCATGCAAGCTGTAGAAGCGAAACCAGAATGGAACCTTATGAAATTAAGTGAGTTAATTAAATTGTATGCATTTAATCCAAGTTTATTAGCAGTAAGGGGGCACTTTTCTAGCCTATGGGCTTTCTCTTTGTTAAATTGCAAGGAGCTGTTGTACTGATGGCAATAGAATTTTATAAAATGGTTATAAATGGTTTTGAGTTGAAAGTATTTTATGTAAGTCACTAACAGCCCACACTTGGCACATGAAAGAGAAGTCACTAACAGCCACTTCTGTCATGATGAACACACTGGCTTTTGAAAGGTATCACAAATAGGTAAAGTATACCTTCTTCTCCTAGTCTCAGCAACTCATTTTATAGAGGTATATTAGCAAAGGTGGGTCCTAAGGAATGATTTAAATGGCCTTACAAATCAGGTCAGGGAGGATTTTCTCTACGTGTGAGCAGTCTTGGCTGACTTAATTTAGGTAATTGGAGAGGGCAGCCACTCCACAAAGCGCTACGTGAGTTACCGTGTCAGCACTTGCTGGGATTTCTGGGGATGTATCCCATGGCTCCTTCACTCCATAAAGATTAATTACCCTGTGGTCCCAATGAACTGTGGGAAAGTGTTTCCTCCTGAACAACTCTGGAAGTCTGTCTGCACTGGAGTCGTTTAGTGCTCTTCCAGATCCTAGAGGGGTATCTTACAATGCTTACTAAAGTTTTTTGCCTAAGCCCCAGGGTGGGTTAGCAACTGTGGCTGAGAGCAGCATTGTTCTGGTGACAGGGAATACTGCTCATGAAAGAGCTAATTGGGGAGGACACCTAAGCAGGTCTTACTTTATTTCAGTGTAATTCACCTCAGTGATTTTTGCACTAGTATTTCTATGAGGACATACCCTAGGAGGCTCTGTCACCAGAAAGCCCAAGCAGATGTACAGATAAACCTGAGGAATGAAGAGGTGAGGCTGGCATCCATATCAGAAGAGCAGGGGCTGTGGGGCATGGGATGGAGGAAGCAGGTAACTGAGAACAACAAATGACAAGAAATACGATTGTTGCTTTTCTGAATCAGAAACAAAATGCATGCCAATACTGGGCAGGGTGATAGCTGAACCAGCAAAACAATGTTCAATAAAGTATGTAGTTCAGTTAACCTTTCCCTGAAAATCATGGAAGTTCCTATCTTTTTTGAGCATCTTCTTGTTCCTGATCAGAGGCCACGCATATGAACCCCTCAAAAAATATGGGCAATGTAATTGTTTAAAGTCTTGTAAGTTAGGAAGACAAAGCATGATTTTCTTTGCACCCATGTCTTTGATGTCAGCTGAATGTATACATAAGCCCAGTTTTGACCTGAGTGTTAACAGACATTGCTTTCTAAGGAGGAATGTAAGGCTAAGATCAGGCTAGTGTTGCTTAGTAACCTCTAATCAAAAGCCCCGCCACAAACCAGAAACCTTTCTGCCTCCTCTGACTTTTTGTCTTGCATGATACTAAGTAAACAGCCATTTTTTTCCTAATAGGAAATAGCTGTTCCTCATTTTTTTTTATCTACGATTTTGTAGTGATGGCACTCACAGCACTTTGCAAGGAGGCCAGAACAATTAATCAAATTAACACAAAAAATAACTTATTAAACATTCTTTTGATTAGAGACAGAGGGATGAAGAAATTCTCATATGACCAGTTTCAAGAGTAACAGTAAAATAAACGTAAGAATTTTGTAATGGAAAGAAGGCATCAGATCTTGGCCACCTAGAGGGAGCTGCCTTATTCCTGCTCTGCAAGCAATTCCAGGAATAGAGAGGGAGAACAGGAAGAGTCTTCTCATTACAGCAGTGCCAGGATCTTGTGTCTGTGACAGCCAAGATTTTAAAGCGTATGGATAAGAAGGATTATTCTACTTAATCTCTGCCTAACCAACTTCTCTACAGAACAGGGCAAGAAAAGGGGTCAGAAAATGAGCAAACATTTCAAATCCTCGTATGCTGCATCTGTGCTGGATGTCATTTCAGTTACATGTGCTAGGTCTGTGCTCTTTGCCTTTCCCATCACAGAAGCCTGATCAACAGGTAGCCAAGGAAAATTAAATAGAGAATTGGGCACACCTTATAGAAGAAAAAGGAATGACACAGACTTTATTTCATAATATTATTTCCCAGACTTATCAATGGATGATAGAAACAGGCTGGGGAGGACTTTCAGAGTGAGTGTCTGTTGCCATCCTGCTGGCCAGGGCAGGATCAAGTGTGCCCAAACCATTCCAATCAGGCAACATTTGCCTAACCTGTTTTTCCAAGCTTGAGCACCGGACTTTTTACAGTCCTGCAGTGCATCCCAACACATCTCCTGCCTTGCCACAAGAAACCTTTTTCTAGTACCCATGTTTCACTTGTGTTTCAAGCTGATCACTGGGTCCACATAGAAGGAAAGATTCATCTCCTCCTTTGCAGCAGCGTCTCTCCTCACACATCTCCTCTCCAGACTAAACAACCCAATTCTTTCAGCCTTTCTCTTACTGGCCATGTGTCATACAGCTGTTGTCATCCACTTCCTTCTCCTCTGGGCTCTCTGCATGCTTGTGAGAGTTTGTGTGTGTCTAGTGCAGCTGCACTGGCAAACCTAACCCTCAGCCAGGCACCCAGACCCTGCTGGGGGTGGCAAGGGATGTGCTCAGGGCCCCGGCAGTTATACATACCTTTATAGATTTTAGTATGTTGCTGTATATCTTGGAGGGGACATTTTGCACTCATAGTGTGTACAAAAGCAGAGGTTTCTCCTGTGAACTTTTCGCCCTTTCACTCAAAGTCAACATGAAACCGAAAGTCCAGATCCCCCAGCAGCTGGCCCTGGCATGTCTGATATGCCAGCCACACAGACATGCAGGAGAAACAGAACAACAAACAGAACAAACAATCAACAGGCATTTAGAAAACTGGGTAAAAAATAGTTAGGTTTTATCTACATGTGATTTTCCCTCCTAACCAAAGAATTGGGTTTCCCGCTTGGTTTCAGTGTTATGACACTGCCTGGCTTATGTCTTTTTTGAAATTGGTCTGGCTTATGGTAGAGTACATAAAGAATGCCATGCAAAGGGATCTATCTGTATTGCACTCACAGGATGAGGGGCATATAGTTAACCTGAAACATCCACACTCTTGTGCTGCCTGGCTCTGAGACACCCAAAATCTGCATTTGATCCTAAAGGTGCACCAGGTGCTGGAAAGTTTTGTTCTTGGTCAGATCCAGAAGCACTTTGATTGTGACAAGGCAGAATATGGAGGCTGGATAGCTTATGCTCGGGTCCCTGAAACTACGGGTGAGATTTCTTTCACCTAAACCTAGAGGTCTGCATTTCTGTTCACCCTACATACCCTATATGGTTGAGAGAGTAACATGGACACTTCTAGTGCTCACAGTCAGATGAACCATCCCTTGGAGGAGTCTACTTCTCACCTCAGACAACACAAATATTTAGATGACTTACTCTACACGGAGGTCTGTATTTTGCCACCTGCAGAGTGCTTCCTCCCTGTTCTCTCAGGATTGTATCTACTCAGCATCCTCAAAGGACACGGGGCCCATCCTGCAGGTTGGGAGCCCTCCACGCGCACATGCAGCCTGCTGCCGGTGATACAGAATCGCTCTTCATTTCTGGAGATCAATTACGTACCAGTTTGGGGCGTTCTTCAAGTTGGGAAACAGTATTGGGAGAAAACACCATGTTGTACACCGAGGCAAAACCTCAGCCAGGAAAGCTCTGTGTGCCAGCACAGCTGCTTAGGTCACTCGGTGTGCAGTTAAATGGAGACAAACAGGCAGCTCCGAGCCGCACGCCCCCGTTTTAACCAGAGCAGCCAATGCCAGCAGTAGCCACTGGCTTTGCAAGGGGAAGGAGTGGGTCTGTCTGGGAGACACTGACCTCCTCTGGTGGCTTTCCCAATTACAAGCTAGATTTCCACACATGAACCATTTCAATAGGGCTGGGATTCCGAATTATCTCCCAAAGTTTGACTTGAAATCTTATGAGATCCTGGTGCTCAACAGAGCAGTAACTCTGACATGTCCTCAGGCGGTCCCAGGCTTGTAACTCTGCCTTGCTTTCACAAAAGGAGCTTCGGGGAAAAAAAATCACAAACCATTACAAGCCCAGACCCCAAACTGGCTTCTTTGCCTTTAATCATGATATTAATAGTAAAAAAACATGGTCACACCCTATGTCGTATTCACTAGGCAGAAAACCATAAAAAAGACAACCTTCTGCACTATGGTGGAAAAGGTTTAGGAGTGCAATGCTTCTATCTGAGGATTTCAGAGCACTTTACAAACATATCAAACTACTGTGCAAAGCCCTCTTCTCCCTTCCCCACAAACTTGCTGATGTGTGCCCCTTTATCAGCACCAGTGTTCAAGATGGGCAAAAAGTAACAGTAGGCACTTGTGCTTTTACTACTATCACTTACATAGCAGAAGCCTGAAAGGACCGGCCTCTGCCAAGAGTGCAAGGAGCAGGAAATGGGAAGCCCTCGGGTAAGAACTTACTCCTATATTACTCACGTATGAACTATTGTGGGATTTACTGGCACATTATGAACAGAACAAGCCAAATGATACTGCTTGAGCAGTACGGTGATGATGGGTATCAACATGCTGGACTGACCTGTGCCTGAGAACTACCATCAGGTACAGTTTGTGATCTGTCTCTCTTGCCACTAAATGTCTTACTTGGCCTTTCCATTCCATTTCATGTAAGGGAATAGCTGGACCGAAAGGAAAGGAATTTCCAGGGCTAATCTGTAGAGAGAAGAAACCCTGCAACATCCGTGGATTTCAGAGAGTCTTAAATGGAGAACCACAGTGTTTGAGCACACTTCTGGATTTGCCTCTGCCTGATCCTGCTGTGCCATGGCTACAGGACTGCAAAACACGTTCTGAACTCTGTGGTCTTGCTATTCCCCCACAGGAGTAGAGGAACAGCTGAAGCAGCAGAAACTGTCCATGTGTAACGCATGAAGAATGGCCCAATGGCTACATTATCTAAGACTGGTTGCTCTTGCCAGTGCAGGGGAAGATGGAGTGTATGATGGCAGCAGAGGTAAAGGGCTGTCTCTGCAGTGGCAGTCACCATCCCCTGCATCTCCCCTCTCTCTGCCAGCAGCAGGAACTGCAACTCTGGAACACCCATCTCTGCCACCCCCCACAGCATCCCCCTGTCCCCTGGCAGGAGCACCCCCGCCCAGGTCTCTTTGCCTGTACTGCTATAAGGCCTTGAGCTCGCTTTGACCAGAAACTGTACACATGGTGTATCATGGCTGTATTGGTGCATCCCAATTAAAAGTTTATTTACAAATAATTTTGGAGCATTCCTTATGTTAAAGGCAGTGGTTATTCTGTCATACTATTTATTAGGCTAAAGGATAATTCCTTTATAACTCTGAGAACAAGTCCACATGCTGGAATATGGCAATGTGTCAGAGAGCTCCAGTTTAAACCCATACAGGCTGGTATGTCTACTTGACACAAGACGGTGTCGTGTCACTTTAGTACTTTGTGTCTCAGAAGCAGCATGGACTAGTTAGCCCTGTTTCTCCATCAGATACCATTCTGATGTTTGTGCTCCAGCACTTGCAAAAACTCTGAACTCTGTGGCCTTGCTTCTTCAGAAGTCCCTGTGAGAAGCCATGTTCTCCTCCCATGCTTCATTTCAAAGTCATCTCTGTGCCTGTGTTTCGTGGTCAGAGCACACAAGCGCTGAGCCACCTGATGAGGTGGAAGCCAAAAAAGGGTTCTTACGAGAAGGTATCTGTAGGACACTGATGCCCTTGTACTCGGCCCTTGCACTCTGCCGTTCCTCAAGCAGAACAGCAGTTTTTTATACAGTGACTGTCATGGCAAAGCTGGCAGGCTAATCAAAACTAACATGAAGAGGGAAGCAGAGCATTTGCATTAAATTCATGGCATCCAAATATCTGTTAAGACTTCATTTATACAAATGAGCACTGTGTATGCCTGGTGTCCAAAGATACTCCCACTCACCTGTGAAGTACTCTACTGATTTCCTTTACAGGGACTAATAGTCTGTCCTTTGGTGCTTGATCAAGTATCTCAAGAGTATTTGTAATTGCCTCACTTATTCTGTCTTAGGGGGCAGCTGCACCAGACAGTAGTTCTGTGAGTAGCAGGACATAGAAAGCCTGCCCTCTTCCAGTTTTTTGTCCTATGTTTTCCGGATTGTCTATGGTAGCATACTAATTTCCTCTTTTGTCCCATACAGCCAATGCTACAATATTCCCAGGTTCTCTTTTCTTTCCCCCCAAAGCATCTCTGTAGTCCATTTTCTTCTGGGCTTTGCTAAGTCGACTAAGACACTTAGCTCCCTTCTGTGTTGCCTAAGGCCTTCTGCTACACTCATCTCAGCTCTCATGCCTTCGGTAGCTCTCTTGTAATATACCTGTTCCAATTGTTTTACATGATGGCTGAGCAAGATGTATTATATGTGGTGGCTGATTCAAAATCCAGGCATGTCTGACAGGTATACAAGAAAGAGTAACAGCTGAACTTCACTAAGCAATAAAGCACTATCTGCTCACCAGTTTTCAAGAACCCTGTGGGACCCAAGATTTTTAAGATGCAGCTCTATCTGTGACATTTCTATGTTATGGCTTAAAGGGTTTAAAAAGGCAGTGATGACAGCATGGCTGCACAAGCCTTGTCTCTGTATGAAATCTGACTAAAAACCAAAAGCCATTCTGCAGCAGCAGACAGCAGGGATAGCAGCAGCAGCAAATTGAAGATAGTGTAAGGTAGGCTCTGTAAATTGTAATTGCTGCTGGCAGCTGTTGCTTTCTAGGTATGGATATTCTAGTACAGCAAAGTCCTAAAAAATACAAGACTACCTGGAGGTTATACTTTGCAAACCCTACTAATCACAGAGTGAAAATCATAATAACAAAAATTCACTAGGAATTAATCCACAATGCCCAAAGCACCTCAGAGAACTTGGCATGTCCCTTAACAGCACAGAGTGAACCCACATGATCATTTCCCGACCCAGAGAATGGGATCTGCCCTTCATCCTACAACCTGGAGAAGAGGATCTTCCCTCTGCCCTGCAGAGGGCTGATACCTCTCTCTGGAAAAGTCTGGAACCCACATTGCCCGAGGCCTGAAATTTCAAAGGATACAGCTGTTTAAGTGTTGTTGGCTTTCACTTAAACCTGGGCTCAAGGTTGGGTTTGACAAAGAAATTTCAAGTCGGTTAAGAACTCTTGAAAAAATTATCCTTGTACCTAGCTGCTTGTACAGTGCTCTGCCTTGCCTAAACACACTAAATCATGAAAAACAATTTGGTGTTTTGAGAGCTTCTATTATTTTCATATTTTAATATATTCTTTTCATCTAGTTTTCTTTAATCTTCATCTTTAATTCTTTAATCTTTAATTTCTCTAATCTTAAATCTTTAATTTTCTAAGTCTTTCAAGGTGTTGTCACTTAGGACAGGAGAAGAGAGATTCCTGCAAATGAGCACAATGCCCACACATAGGAATGTATAATCAGAGCTAATCTAGATTCACTGTAGAGCCATAGAGGGAACAGTGTTTTTAATATATGATCCATCAAAGTGAAGGGAGTCCCAGACCCCAGACTTCTCCAATGACCAATTCTCCGAGCTCTTTCACTTTTCAAAGCTCAGAGGTAGCAGTCTTTGACAATTGTTAAGGTATGACATAGTTTCCCCTTGTTTACTTTCTCCTTTGTTTCTGAGCTGACCTCTCTCCTGCAGATCCTGGCTCCTGATCTGGAGGTAACCAGAAGAGATGCAGTGCTCTTGCTTCTGATAAGATTATTCTGCTCTCAAGTCTTTGAGTTCTCTCAGAGATGCGAATTGGGAAATACAAACAAATAGCATTTATGAGAGCAGCAGGACCAATGCAACCTGGTTTTATACGAATTAAGGTTGCAAGGTGTGGGTTCTTGTTGAATAAGACTCATAGAGATGGCAGCTGCAGGCTTTTCCTGAGCTATAGACTAGCACAGCCTCCTTCTATGTGAGACTGCCTATCTCCACAAAACATGCCTAAAATTATTAGCTTCAACATCTCTGACCTGTTACCTGAATTGGTCAGAACTGGACAGTGGGTGGAAAAGACAGACAGATGTTTACATGTATACACATATATAAGCATACAGCCCTATCACTTCATCCTAATTTGCTTAGATAGTCCAGCCAAAAGCTGTAAGGGTAAAGTTACACCAAAGGCATATCACAAATCATTTGGCTGTGATTATCAAGTTCAACTATGTACTCATAATTTTTTATGATCATGCCTAGATGAAGAGTTTACACTTGTCTGGCTCAACAATCCAGTTTGAACACTGCAGATCCCAAGCTGAAATTATCCACTGAAGTTAGAGCTGTTTTTAATTTAAACTGAGGCAGCTTTATGGAGATATGAAGTCTGAGAAACCACCCAAGGACACGATGGCAGCTGTTCCCAAGACAGCCTGCTCCTTCTCACTGGCAGTGCAGTTACAACCTCATATCCCATATCTGCTGTAGTAGTATATGCTCTTAACTCCAGTAATACGCTGGGCTAACGTATGTCTCTCTGGGAAGAACAGAAGCAAGCCTGCAGGCAGAGGTGTTATTACAGCAGTTAGTGGCCTCAAGAAAACTGAAAACTTTCAGCATGCAAATGCCTTTCCAGCTCTGAAATAAAAGCAGCAAGCCTCAGAGCTAAATACAAGTTAGGTCAACTGTTTTGAGTGCAATTAGACATACATCAGAGCAGCCAGCAGGAAAGGCAATACCTGTAACGCATGTGCATGTGTGCACACAGCATTAGAAGGGCAAGAAAGTGGTTTTTGACATAAGCAGCAGCAAGTAATGGAGGGGCCCACAGCCACGAGGACACAGCACACAGCCAGGAGGGACAGAGGGCAGACAGGTCAGGCAGTGTGCAGGCGGGTCAGGCAGTGCACGGGTGGGTCAGACAGTGTGCAGGTATGTTGTCCCCTCACCACCCTATGTTAGCTTGCTGCTCATCCAATAGAGGCAAAACACACAAAATCATACTTGTCGACATCTTTTAAAGAATATTTCTTTACTTACAACTGACTAATATATGACAAAGAAGGCAATCATACTGATATATGCCAGCTTTACATAACTAAGTTAATAGCCAGGCCTTTATGTAAGTATGGGAATCCTGGTGTCATTTTTAGGAGAGTTGCTCCAGCTCTCGTAGTTCCCCACAGCCCCCTGCTTACCAAAGGCAGAACTGCTCTGGCATCCAGCAAAACAGCTTTCTGGGGTAAGAGCCCATCATTTATTGACTTTCATATGATTTCAGCTGTCTGACAGAAAAATAGCCAGTAAATAACACAGCCCTCCAGAAATGGAGAAAGGATTTCTCCAAACCAAAGTGGAACTGTAGTGAAGGTAGAAGTCCATCTTACAAGATACCTTCCAGAACTGGCTCACTTGTAGAGTCCTGTCATGTTGGCATTTAATGCATGCTGGCTTCAGGTGGAGAAAGGAGGTGGCAGCTCTGGTACAGTGTCACAAACCAGTCATTCTAATCCTGTCTTCACAGTGGAGGCAAACGTTGCCATCCCTGTGTGTTGTGCTGTGTAGCAGGAGGATCTGGGAGTCTCTTTACAACAGGGAGCAGCGCATGCACTACCCTTCACTGCTACTTTCTTCTCAGAGTTGGTTCTATGCTAGTTGAAATGCCAGTGAAAAAGGTATATATATATATTTATTTCTTTTTTTTGGGGGGGAAGGAAAAAAGGAGTGCAAAACCTGGCACAGAAAAGGAGGACTTTGATTGTGAATACCAACATAATAAATCAGAATCTTTATATGACTTTAGAGAGGGGGTCCCTGCTTTGTGGAAACTATTGTCAAAACTCAAAATGGCCCTCAACAAGGCAAGGTTTTATGTACCATGCCTTTGCATCATGCTTCAATGGTAGGATTTGATTAATTCCTTCCAATAAGTCATGTGTAATAGTGGCAATCTTTTGTCCATTCTTTAAAAATATGACATACAAACAAAAAAGATCTAGGATGAAATTTAACAATGTTAACAGATCTTATTTATTTTAATGATGTACTTCTCATTCCATTAAAAATCAGCCACCTCACTTTGCCTGGAAACATGACAATTTACATGTGTACAGTTCAATATTCAGTTATGCATTGGTTTTGCATACAAACTTATCCTCAGATACTGTAGGTAGTAGTTCACCACATAAGTTTAATATATAATAGCTAGACAGTGTTGCATTGCCAAGCACTGTCAGTTTTACTCTTAGAACTTTAATTCTAATTATTCTTCCTCTGAATTTCTCTCTATATAAATTAAATATGTGTTTGCATATGTATGAGTGTATATGTATATATATGTATAACTATACTTGGGTTATCTAAGAAGTTGGCATTAGATTTAATTCATTAGTTAAAAGAATTTAAAACAAAATGATTTTTTTTTTCATCAGATATGCATAACAATTGGAATATATAGTCCTCAGAAGTTTTATCTCTTCGAGTTGTGAACAATTTTTAATATCACTCTGGTAGGTACTTCCAGTTAAAAATGGCAATACAGAAGTCCATTATTTGTCATTGTCCTGGTCTGAGCCAGGACAGAACCAATTTTATTTTAGTAACTTTACTTTTCAGTTAAGTATCTTCTAAGTAACTGCACTTGATGAAGTTAATGGCAAGGTTTTCAGCCAGTGTCTGACTCCAGGACTGATAATGCTCGATGTTTATAGTTACTGCAGGAGTATGGTATGCAGAACCAAGGCCACTGTTTGGTTCTGCTAAACATCTTAGGTTCCAGAAACAAATGGGGAGCAAAGGGGTCACACCTGTGACTCTTCTACAGGGAAAAGGGGACCATACCGCTGATCAAAATTGACCCAATGAAGTATTCCATCCCATATGCATCACACTTGGTATAAATCTGAGGGATCACGAGGATCAAGCTATCTTTGTCCATGACTGGCGTCCTGGGAGGACTCCATCCATTCATCTGCCTTCGATCCTGATCCATGCATTACTGAGTCTGTGTGTTCTTGTATCCAGCTCCCGTCTGCCCCTGGCTCCAAGAAGCCCAGTCCAGAACTTTCCCAGGACCCTGCAGCCTCGAGGGTGATGTGAGTTTTACTGGAGTGAGCACAATAGTAGTTTTGTATATATTTGTATATATTTAATTATTTTCTTTTTCATCATTATGGTTTCATTAAAGCTGTGTAGTTTAGTTTCCAGCCTGTAAGTCTCTCTCCCTTATTCTCGCTCCCTTTCTGGGAAGGAAGAGGGGTAATAGAGAGCATCTGTCATTTGTTTAATTGCTGGCCCAGGATTAAACCATGACAGTCATCCATCTTTATCTGTATCAGAACATTTATGTCTTTCCATAGGCATAGGTTTGATATAACATCTCTGCTCCAGATGGGTTCATTACGGGGCAGAGGAAGATAGGAATAATAGAAGAAAGATACGGAAAGATGAAGAATTACTGACTGACAGATAGACAAGACTTTACAAGCACTTGGAAAACTGTTTTAGTTCCAAAGTTCTTATAATTATAGACCATTTATTTAGAACTCTTTGTTTGTTGTTGTTGATGGTGGTGGTGACTTTTTCCCCAGCTCACACATTGCCCTTACCAATGTTAGAGATTTTTGCCATTAGTTTCTATGGGAGTAAATTCTAATCCAGCATGCTTAAAGAACACAAAATATTGGCCCCAAATTTATCAGAATTCATACATAATTTCTGTGCCCAAAGCCCCTCAAGTACAGAAACAGTAGAAAAAGAGGAGAATTAATAGGGAGAAATAAAGATCATTGAACTAGAAGAGGACAGAAAAAAGTGCTTATTAAAAATCATAGCCTTATATCTGGAACCTATAAAAATAGTCAATATTGAAAAATACTAATTTTTTGAAATAGAAAAGTAACATTTTCCTGAACAAAAATGTAATTTACATATAAAACAATGAAATAATTCAGTTAAATCAGAAGTTTAATTTCATTCTCTTTCAAAAAATTATTTGAATTGGTATTTTAAAATATTTAAATTTATATTAATTCATTTAAGTATAACCACCCCCCAAAATAATAACTCAGTTGAAAGTGTTCTTGATCCTTTGTCTGCAGTAACAAATCTGAGGTTCTACCAGTCCCTGCAGTGGCACATTCACTGTTATGCCATTGGGCTTCAACCTGAGAAAGATGTTCTGTGTGATGCAAAGGCAATAAGATCAATGGCAGGAAAGCCAAAATTGAGGCACAATACCAATTGGATTGATGGTAACAAAATCCAACTAGACTCCATCAGTACAGAGCAAACAGGATGGTGCTCCAGAGACAATCTATACAACATGCTACCTAACCTAATTACGCAAAAGCTTTTCATCAAAATCTAGTGGCACTTCCTCATAAATTTGTCCTGTGGTATATTTTGGTCTAATATTTAAAAATCCCCTAATCCATTATCTGTTGCTGTCTATGGTTCAATCACTCTCAATCTCTGGACCAAAACAACCCATCAGACCTTAGTTCCTACTTCATTGACTTTTGCTTCATTTTGGTGCCAGGCTTTCCTTTACTTCAGCTATTACTCTGACTCCTGAATTGGATTAAATGGCTCTGGGGACATTCTTCAATGTTCATATTGATGTTCTCTGCAGCTATTCATGGTCCTAATCTATCATCTACTAATTAGTAAAATTAACCTTTTGTATTCAGTACCTTCCACCTAACAAAATCCCTGACACTGCAGCAACATCCCCTGACTGCAGCAACCTGTCATGGATGCTGATATTAATGAATGTATATTATGGCAAGGGCAAGAAACTCTTCATATTATTCAAGTTGTCCAGCACAGGCTGTACATGAGTTTGTTCCCAGGCATTTCACTGGAAATATTTTCATATGGGAAAGTTCAGAGCAAGAACAGAAAACAAATTTAAGCGAGAAAATTAATGTTTGCCTAGTATTTTCAGTTTTCCACACTAGTTGGTTTTTTCTGATTTCTTGTCTGTCTATTTGACACCTTGAAATCTCATCTGCAGAGACAAAGAGCACATAGCAGTACAAATAAAGCCAGTGAAAGCTGAACTCTAGGTACATTTGCTACATAATGTTAAATATTCCACAAGACTTAGGGGTATCCAAAATTGGTGGAAACTTTCAATTCTCAGTGACTCAGCTCACCACCTGCAAAATGGACATAAGCCCCCTGTGCCTGTCAGTTCAGAGGGGTATTGTAAATATAGATTCAAAATTACTGTGAACATTAACAGGTGGAAGGACTAGCGCAGTGAAAAACAAAACCAAAACCAAAAACTAAAACAAAACCAACCGGGCATAAATTAATATTGCCTTGTGTTTTAGGAGAGAGTTTGAAAAGAGTCTGTAAGGAAGGTCTCATATCATATAGTTAACAAGAAACAAAATCTCAAATAATGGTGAATTTGGCCAGTCCCAGGTTGTGTGTGAACAGAACAAGGCCAAGTACTAAAACCAGAAATACACAAAAAAACTGACTGTATAAATGAATAGCATGCAGCTTTCCTAGTACTGAAGTAGCAGATTAAGGTTTTGGTAGTAGTTTTAGTATTTACTAATGTGTCTTTGCAATCTTATATATGGTTTTTCAAATGCAGTCTCCTATGTCACATGTAAATATGTATTGTGTGCGTGCAGTGTTTTAGGCATAATTCTCTCTCTCTCACACACACGCACACACGCTCCAACTCTTGTCTTCTTACTTTCTAATACTTACAGACATAGACATCTAGTATTGGTGATAGTCCTCCAACATATTTTGCATTATTTCAGTATTGCTGCTCCACACTTCTAAGAAGCTTTACTGTAACGTGCTCACTAAGTTGCAGATAACTGATTAGACCAGTCAGTGAGCAATGGCAGAGCCAGTCTTATCAGTTATTAAAGCAATAATAAAACTGAGCTTCATTTATAATTTTACATCAGTAAATGATCAACTGCGAACAGAGTAGTCATTACATTTAAAAAAAGATTTCAACTTGCATCTAAAAGCTATAGCATAGAAGTAAATAGAAGGAAAATAAGCAATCAATAAAGACAAGATTTTCAGTGTTAACAAAGTGAAACTTGTTTTGCAAAAAAATAAAAGCAAACTAAATTTGTATTCAACTTTTAATTTTGTTTCAGAAGCAAACATCTTTTTCAGAAACTCTTGATGTTCTTAGGTTTGACACCTTTTATAATCTAATTGTTCAGCTATGGTATAAACCCTTGAGATGGATTTTATCCATATCAGTATTACTAACCTTCCTGGATCCTGCTGAATTCTCCATCACAGTAGCCTCCCAACAACTAAGGTAGATTTAAGCTGAATTTTTTAAACAGTTTATTGCTAAAACCTGACTGTACACATATCAGCTGTGCTGTTAATATGCACTAACTAATTGAATTATATCTTCTGTATCTTTCCCTATGTTGTACTGGAATCAGCTAGCATATATTAAAACCAATAATTGAAAAAAATTACAATGTAGAATTGTACTGTCAAAAGAAGGAATTCTACAGATAACCCTTCTCAGTCTTCCTGTTCTCCAGTATTCTTTACTCATTGTACAGTCCTTCCTCTGAATGAATATTCTGTGGAACTTCGTTTACTTTGTCATTTTTACTCATAAACGAGTAAATACACATAAAAATGGAATTCTTTCTCTTCTGTGCTTTGTAATTGATTTGCTCAGTTGATGTTACCACAGTCCTTTGAAAACAAAAGTGGCAAACATTTCCTACATCTCCCCACCAAGAAATCAGTCCCATAGGGAAACATCGAGTCTTTCTTTAAAAATATAGTCTTCATGCTTCAGTTTAAGAAGAAATAGAGAGAGAGATACAAATTTGCCTCCAGGACAGATTTCACAATGGTACCTCTTTTGTGCACAGCCCTCCAGCATTGTTTAAAGTTACTTTCAGTACTTGAGTGCTGAGCAGTTGTAATGACAGCAGTTTGGAAGCGATTCTTGTAAGGTTTGTCTCAGCTGGCAGAAATACAGTGAAGCTGGTAAAATTTGGAGATTTGGTGTTTTGCTCTCAATGATGGGATTTATTTAAGAGTTCTGAATCCAAGAATTAATCCCTTCTGGTCAAAAAGTAGCTTGAGAAACACACACCACTAAGCAAAATCAAGAATACAATTCAGAATTTGCTCATTCTGAATGGCCTCAAATACAAGTTCTTTTTTTTCAGGATCTCTTATCACAGGGATCTCTTATTACTCTCACGTTTTCCTTCTAATCATTGGTCAGTACTGCTGGAAAAGTTCTGCATTCCTGAAATAATTTTGGCTGGTATCACAGTGTTTCCAGCCAGGGCAGATGACAGTAATAGAGGTTAGGATACCCTGTGTAACCCCTTTTGGACACAGTTCTCCAGCTCACCTAAGACTTCTTTCTTCCACTTTCTGCAGGACAGAGTTGAGCTCATGTCTTATTCCTCTTCCCCAACTTCCCTCTGCAAACCAAAGACTCATACTCTCAAGTGACCCCTCTGCTCCTGTCTTTTTGTTTTGTTTTCTTTTTCCCGTGCTGCACTTTGTGTGAAATGAACTTTCTGCTGCTATCAGCTAAATTCAAAGGAGGATGATAATTATCAGAGACAGAGAAAACTCTCATACCAAAAGGGACAGAGAGGACTGGGATCTTCTACTCTAGAAGGTAAAAAGAAGATGTGTGAGAAGTGAACATGAAGAAATGCCTGAAGTAGAAAAGGAAGATAGAGTCCATGCGTTATAAGACATTAAATAGTGCAATGAGACATTGACTGACATAAGCATGTTAATGAACATGGAAGGCCGCAAATGTAAAATTAAGAAAGAAAATAATCTTTCCAGTATTGCTGGGCTGTGAAACATACCAACACTGGAGTCATTCTGGCCAAGGATTTAGCAGTATGTGAGAGGACCGACCATTTGCAGTGATAATAAGGCTATCCAGAATTATAACAGTTAATGCAGGCAAAGTATTGTAAAGGTTTAAAAATCCATTTACTGTGCCCTGACTATTTGGGAAGACATGAAATGACCTCTGTCAACTGTGTAGTTTTTGCACCTTCTTCTAACATGTCTAGTACTAGTTACTATTGTAGGCAGGCTACCAGACCAGATGGATCACAAATCTGATCCAATATGGTAACTCCTTATGTTCTTAAATGAAAATTTTACCAAAAGCATATCAAGAAAGCTTTTGGGAAATCTCAGCAAACTAACACAAAAAATATCTAAGAAATTGCCACCTTCTGTCTGCTAAAAGAATGTCAAAGAATAATCATTTTATTGCTGTCTAATCCAGTATGCTCTCTGCTTTTTCAGGGCAACTATAGTCTTAAAACTGAACACTTCCTGAACTCTGTCATTTTTTTAGGAATTACTTCCATCTGTCTTTGAATAAACTAGCTCTAATCTGTGTTCTGCATTTTAGGTTGTATCTCCAAATGTTTTCCCCGGTCAAATTTCGAAGCCCGGACAAAGTGTTTTCAAGGTGGATATATTTCACTGGGACACTGCTGGAACAGTGCTGGAACAATGTACGTGAAGTAATTTATGACCCTTCTGTACAGCAGGTGTGATATTAATATAAAACACAGAACAGACAATGCTTATCAGAAACACAAGGAAAGCAGGCATGTTTTTCCAAGCTATGTTTCTGATCTTATCACACCTCTCTCTCTAAGATGGTAGAATTGATCAAGCAAAATTTCTCCCAGTAAGTTTCCCTTCAATCACCAATTACTCGGAGTTCTGCCCCACTCTCACCTGCTGTGTTTTTCTTCTATTCACAACTCATTCTGTTTTCACAATAGCTGAACTACTGAAGCCCTGTAGGATTGCTGAGTGTATTACATGAGGACAAGACCTCACTCATTGGCCCTTGTTCTCCACACTTTAAACACTCTTAGGCACAGGGCATGTAAATGTACTCAAATAGTTATTCACTGCTCTCTTTCCCATCCAGTAATATTTTCCACCCATCTTGCACAAAGGAAAGCATGCATTGAAGAATCATGCCAATTGTCCCCCAAAGCAGTGACAAAACAGCTTCTGATCACACACATTAAAACTTAGCAGTGGCTTCAAGGTGGGATGACAGAGGTGTGCTGCACAGTGCCTGAGAGGCCACAAGAAATATATTTCCCAGTGGGTTGCTTCACTGGAGGACATGGACATTTCCCTGTTGGAAACAAGTCTGGTAAGAAGCTTCATGATGTTGCCTCCCTTACATTCCACACTGAAGGTCAGTCCCACTGGATGCAGATTTACAAAATTTCCAGGGACATTGCATCTCTATTATTCTTCCGTTCTCCCTGCAACCAGGCAGGTTGCCCTCTTACACCCCGATCCATGGGTCCCAAAGCCAGAGGAAAGCTGTGACAGCATGCCATAATTGAAGACTATGCATTTTTCTCCATGGCTGCGACCGTGTGCTGTGGCCACCTCTTTACCAACGTGCCTTATGTCCTGTCTGTGATTTGATGTACCGGCTGCAAACCCATTCTACCATCTGATAAATGGACAGGGACACAAGCATGCAACTTGAGGAATAGGGGTAGGATGTGGCCACATATATTTCTAGATACTTCATCCACCTCATGGCCTCATCTGACCCACCTGAATGTATGTCTGTGTATATATTTGTGCAATGGTATACAAAAGGCCTTATACCAACATGGCACAAAATACCCACAGCAGATGAGATTTTAGAGACATGATAAAGTTCTTGGCAGCACAGTGGGCAAGATGAGGCACCCATAGCAGGGATTCATATAGGTTGAACTTCACCAGTGTTTTTTTGCCATTTCCAAGGGCATCTTCAATAGGTGTCAGATGTATAAATACATTCAGCATCTCACAATAGTCTCCCACTTTCAGACTGCACCCTAGGTTGCTTTCTTCTGGTTATCTTTTGTTAACACCTTTATCTTTTGTTAAGGTCTTGCAATTTTCCTCTCTAGATACAGAGGTGTTAAGCAGCTCGAATGCCTTTTGTGAAAGAAGGACCATTATTTAGAACAATTGCAAAGAGAGAAACGTCTTGGATAATGACACATATACATCTCATGATTTAAGCTTGTGTAGCAATATCCTAAATAGAAAGGTTGTGTTGCTTTCCTGTTTGTTCTTGCCACAGCCCTCTATTAAAAAAAATTCAATAAATTGATTCAGAAAAATGTAATAGCTCAACATACCAGAGCTTGCCTTTGAGAGTTAGATCATTTGTAGGGTTGATAGAACAGTGACATCTCTGAATTAGTAAGCAATTCCAAATAAGCTACTTAGCATTGTTTTGGCACATTTGCTGTTATACAAAAGCACTTCTTTCTATCACAAAGCTAGAACTGGGAAGAGCTGCAGGCTTAGATGTTCAAAATTGAAAAGGGATTTGGGGCCAGTCTTGCAAGGTAGGTTGTGTCTGGGAGACACACACACTGCTGAGTCCAACAGTTAGAACTGGCTGGGGAGGGAGGAGGAAATGAAGGTGAGCCAGGATCATCTGTCAGAGATGGCCAGTTGTACAGAGCCAAAGATCTGGGACAAAAGGAAACCAGGCAACTGAAGGTCAAGACACTACTTTTACCCCTCTGAGGCTGGCTGTCTGGGAACAGGAGCTCTGCCTGGGACTGCAGGAGGCAGGAGCTGGGGATGATGAGCCTGGGGATGGCAGCAGAACCAGAGTAAGAAACGGTAGCTGGGGCTGAACAAGGAGGAGGCAGGCTGGAGATTGGAGGCTGGTAACTGATAAGCACAAATCTGTAAGACAGCAAAGTATATTCTAAGAAGAGCAGAGCAGTTCACTGGGCTGCTTCAGCCAGCTGAGTAGATCAAAAGCTCAAAAGTGTACCTTTGCTGGTTGCACTTTCCAAGTTCTGATTGTTGTCAACTGGCGAGCTGCAAACTTTGATTATTGCAGGATGAGGTTGCTGCAAAAATGACATTTCTATTTCTTGCAGACAGCTCAAGAAAAATGAAGTAGCCTGGTTTGCCAATGGAAGGTTACAAATAGGGCACCTAACAGAGCTTCAAGAAGGGGATTGGAAAACTGAGATACCCTAAATAGTTATTAACCCTGAAAAAATATTATTAGTTACTAGAATGATTTATTTCTATTTGGCAACAAGGATCTTGTTTACCAGTCTGTACTGGAATGTATGTATGACACAGTAGTTCAAAAAGCAGGGGAGTGATATAGAAATCAGGGAGATGACAGACTAATATAGAGTTTCATCTGCCTTGGAATTAAAACAGAGTGAATAAACTGAAGAAGTGATTATCCAAGAGATGCGAAGTACAGAAGATCAAAGAGTGAATTAAACAATGAACAAGAGATTATTATAGGTAGTTACAGTTAACAGGGTCTACTTACTGAACAGCAGTAAGAAAACTGGTTTGGATCGCCAGCTGGTGTAAACTGTCTCCACTTGAGTTATTTCCTTTCTGTAGCACCAGTTTATACTATTTAAGAGTCTTATCCCTCACCAGTAACATAAAAGAATACACGACATTAGCTTATCTAAGCAGAAGTCAAGAAGGTCAAATGTGTATGTGTTTTAAGCAGATCCCTGTTTTGTAAGAGTGTAAAGTCCTCAATCAGCAGTCACAGGAGGAAATCAGTCAGGGAATGGGGAAAGGCACACTCAGGCGTAACACAAGAGAAGCCCATAAAATGGATTATTTTGGAGGTGGGTACATCTTTCAGAAGGGATTGTCAGGTAGAGGCAGATAATGGCACTGTCATACTTCACAGCAGAATTTGAGACCACTGAGCTAGCACCAAGCCAAATCAGCTCCAGAATGAATGCAGCTGCGTATGTGGTGTGGCACCCTTGCTAGCTAGCCCTGCTGGAGGTGGGCATGATCGGCCCTTTTAGGAGCACCACTCAATGGTGGCTGGGCTTCTGTGAGCCATGGCGGTGCTTGAGGGGCCTGTTGGAGGAGCAGGGGATCTGAAAGGGGGTTTATAGGTGCAAGGCCATGAGAACAGCAGTGTAAAAATAATGGCATGAGAAAACTGAAGGGGAAATATTGCAAAGGCATTGGGAAATACTGTGTTGGCAACTTCAGAGGAAAGTTATATCAATGCTGCTTGCTATTTGAAGTTCTCAGGTCTCCAGGTACTTTTAGCACAAGTACTAAAGGCTTGTGATGGGGTGATACGGAGTGATAGTTTCTCTAAGAACTGGTTGGAGAACTTAATGGAAACCACGGCAGTATAGCCCATGACATAGTGCGATCATGAGTGGCGTGGGGTAGGCAATAGCAGAGTACAGACCCTGGATCTCAGGAGAGCAGACTTCCTTCTCATACTGGAGACTGGGGAAGTCCACATTCCATGAGAATCATGCATATTACACCTACAGATAAAAAATAGAAGGACAATTTGAGGACCTACAGACTTGTCAGTCTCACTTCAGTTGCTGGGAAAATAGTGAAACAAGTTTTCTTGGAAGTCGTTTCTGGACAAATGAGTGAGAACAAGGTGA
The DNA here is from genome assembly GCA_013398125.1 of Aegotheles bennettii. Lineage (NCBI taxonomy): Eukaryota > Metazoa > Chordata > Aves > Caprimulgiformes > Aegothelidae > Aegotheles > Aegotheles bennettii. Next base: position 886,422 of record VZRW01004199.1, on the reverse strand, counting down.
GCAAGAACAGTCAATATGAATTCATTAAGGTTAAATGATGCTTGACCAATTTAATTGGCTTCAGTGCTAACTAAAATGCAAAGCACTGCTCTGGCTGGCTGGCTGGCGAAAGAGGCTCTGGCTGGGTGCAAGCTGCTCTGGCTGGCTGGCCTGGCCAAGAGACTCTGGATGGCTGACTGGTGAAAGAGGTTCCAGACGGCTAGACAGGGCAAGTTGCTCTGGCTTGGGTGGCCAGGCAAGATAATCTGGCTGGCCAGCTGAGGCAAGTGTGTCTGACTGGCCAGCCAGGGTAGGTGCTCTGACTAGCTGGCTGGTGTGAGATACTCTAGTTAGTTGGCTGAGGCAGCTGCCCTGGCTGGTCAGACGGGGTAGAGCGGCTCTGGTGGGCTGGATGGGTAAGGGGATCTGGCTGGCCAGCCAGGGCTGAGTCTCTGCCTGGCTGACTGGGATGAGATGCACTGGCTGACTAGCTGGGGAAAGAGACTCTGGCTGTCTGATCTGGGGAAGTGTCTTTGATTGACTGGTGAGGGTTCAGTGGCCCTGGCTGGCTGGCCAGGGAGCAAGGCTTTAGCTGGCTGGCCAGAAAAAGACACCCTGGCTGTCCGACTGGGGCTGAGTGGCTCTGGCTGACTGGCTGGCTGGGGAAGGAGGTTTCGACTAGCCAGCTGGGGCTAAAAGTCTCTGGCTGGCTAGCTGGAGAAACAGGCTCTGGCTGGCCATCTGGGGCGAGCTGCTCTGGCTGGCTGGGGAGAACGGGCTCTGACTGGCCAACTATGGCTCAGAGTCTCTGGCTGACTAGCTGGATAAACAGGCCCTGGCTGGCTGGCTGGAACAAGCTGCTCTGGCTGGCTGGCGGGGGCGAGTGGCTCTGGCTGGCTGACCAGATAAGATTATCTGGTTGACTGGCCATGGAAAGACGCTCTGTCTGGCCACCTGAGAAAGTGGGCTCTGGCTGGCTGGTTTGGGAAAAAGGGTGCTGGCTGGCTGGTCAGGCTGAGTGGCTCTGGCTGGCTGGAGAAACAGGCTGTGCCTGGCTGGCTAGGGCAAGCTTCTGTGTCTGGCTGTGGGTCAGCTCTTGTTCCAGAAGAGAGCACCCTGGGTGGTTTGAACAGAATCTTTTTTGGTGATTAGTGAGATTTGATAACTTACCCAGGTTAAATGACAATTGAAACACTGTGCTAATTAGAAATAAAATAAAATACCAAATTAATAATTTAATAAAAGTATAAAAATGAAAATTGCCTCTGATGACAAATTTTTCTTTTTCTGTGCTGGATTTTTTTTGTCATAGTCATGCAATATTCTTAGTTAATGTCCCACAGTTTAACTGTGTTTTAATTGTCATTAAGTGAACAGACTTATTTGTCCAGGAAAACAATAGGAATATTTTTACTCTCTGGAATTACTCCCACATGCTATTGAACTATCTAATCAGTGACCTTTTAACTATATACAGTTTAATAAACCAACTGAAGAAAAGCAATGAATGACTGTTCCTGGGGCTGTGATCTCAGTTTTAGGTTGTGCAACTCTGGAAGCTAAAAGACACCAATCCCTGGGCACAGTAATTGCAAGCTGAAGTGTTAGGAGTCCTGCATTTCATCTGACACACAGGCAGCTACTCCAAACTTGCTTCATCAGCTGGAGTGAATCCCTTGTCTGGCCTCTTGTGTCCTCTGTTGTGGCATACAGTTTACTGGGATTTTCAGCCAACTGAGTAATTCTCTTCCCTTGAGTTACCACTATAATGCTACTGAGCATCTCTTACAATCTCATTAAAAAAACATAAAATTAAAAAATGTGTAACAAAGACGTTTCTAGAGTTTTTATCTCCATAACTGTTTTGATAGTTTTGGTTTTTTTCATTCTGTTTAGACAAAGTCTTGTTAATTGTAGGCAAGATCACTATTTCTTCCCTAATGGAAAGAATTATTGTTTCAGCAAAACTTTTTGTAATGGAAAACTATGGTCACTCACTATGACTACACCTGCACACTTACTTGCACAGTCTTTGCCCATGTTCTTTCTCTAGGAATACATAGTGCAATTTTCTACCCCTTCTCCATGGACTGTGATGATGAAATAATTCAATTATTTCACTGCAAGGATTGTCAAGCACTGGAAGTGGTTAGGCTGACCAGGGAAGTGGTTAAGGCACCATCCCAGGAGGTATTTAAAAGACCTGTAGATGTTACACTTAAGGACATGGTTTAGTGGTAGACTTGGCAGTGTTAGGTTTACAGTTGGACTTGACAATCTTAAATGTCTTTTCCAATCTAAATGATTCTATGATTCTATGATCATTCTTGCTGTGCTGTGGTGTCTTCTCTATCTTGCCCACATTTGATCTGATGTGCCATACTGAGAACAGTACTTCAAACCTAGTTGTAACAAACAGATGCTGATCATCACCACCTTTTCACTTGACATAGGATCTACTGCCAGGGATATCTTGGGACGAAGTGCTTGGGGAATTAATTATGTGGCCAGCTCGCATTGAATCTGTGATCTCCACAGATTCACAGATCTTGCTGTTCTGCTGCATGCTTATTTCCCATTTGTATGTACGTATGTATTTGGTGTTTCCACCCCAGTCCTTTGGAGTGAATTTCATCTTGAGTTAACTTTTGAATTCTGATCACTTTCTCTTAAATCTCAGTTCCTCCCCTGCTGATTTTAAGCATTTTTTCCCTTTTTGTCATCCAAGACGTGATGCAAGATTGAACAGGCACCATCCTCTGACAGATCCTTTCAGTTTGAGAACTGGCCACATTTTTTGCCCCCAACTATCCTAACAAGATGCATGCTAAATAATTCCCCAGGTCTCCCCATTTATTAATATATTTCACATGTTTCAATTCATGTGCCATGGTTATACTTACCCAATCCTCTAGTAAATCTTTAAAGGTGATTCAGAAATTATTTTGACTAGTTTCCAAAGTACTTGAGTAAATTTCATCAGGTTCTGCTAACTTGAATATGTTTAATTCACCAAAATATTCTTTAAGCTGCTCTTCACTTTAAACTTGTGATTATTTTTTTTCCTCCCACATTTTGTTAGTTAGTCCTAAAATCCAGATAAGTATCTGAAAGCAGCTGTAGAGAAAAGGCAGCAAAACACTGTTACAAACCCGAGCCCCTGGGTCTCCTTCACCTCCCTTTGCTCCCCATCAGCTGGAGCCTCCAGGAGACGTCTCCAGTGGCTGTCTATGCCCTGTGCCTGATGATGGGATCCTGAACCTCAGTACTGGGGATGTTTAGCCTCCTTGGGCTGTGCTTCTCCTCTGCCTCCCGTGTAATCACCCAGAAAACAGGAGGTCTTTGACGTCCCAAGCTGGAGTAAGGGGGTACCTTGGTGTCTGAGCACGTGCGTTGCGTTAGCATTGCTCTTCATCACACCAGAGGCCCCAGCCAGCCATCTTACAGGCAACATCACAGCTGGGAGCCAAGGGTGCTCTGCTTTAAAAGCAGAGCTGCTATTTTGTAGATACTAAAAACTCAGTTTCTTCAGATTTATTCTTGTTGTGTCCACCAGGTGCAGGTGCCCAGGGGCTGCAGGGGCCGGCACAGCCAGTTCCAGCCAACTCCATCCTCCCCACCTCAGGGCACTCTGGATGAGGAAGGGTGAAACACTACCCGGCAGCGGGGGGATAAGTGTGAGAAACAGCCCTGCGAGCACCGAAGGGAGAGGGAGAGAAGGGGCACCAGGTGCCCGAGTGAGGGGTGGCCACGGTCCGACCGCAGCCCTGGCCTGCACCGGGACCGGTGACCCAGCCCATGGGAGGCAGGGAGGGAGCGGTGGCCAAAGGGACAGAGTTCAGCCTGGGACAGGGCAAGGAAAGGCCTCTTCTCCAAGTGTGTAAATGAGTCTTTTTTTCGCACCACCAGAATAAGTAATTAAATATTTATTTTAGCTGGCAATTAATTGGCATTTAATTGGAAATGTCCATGAGATGAGTGTGTCTGGCCCACGGTAATGGCTGGTGAGTGATCCCCTGTCCTGCTGAGGGGACGGGCTGGGAGCAAGCGGCTGGGTGGGAGTTTGGCTGCTGGCTGGGACCAGCCCAACACACTGTATTAAACACCGCACATCCCTACAAAACCCAGTATGCAATGAAATCCAAATGGGAAATGAAAAAACCCAACCCATCGCAGCAAGGAAGGATGTATCCCTTGTCCATCCGGCCAACTGTGTGCTGTGAATCGGCAGATCACCTTTATTCCAGCCATCTGCACGAAGGAAGTCTGCTTCAAGTATTGGCTCTGCTAAAGGAAGAACAAGAATGAGCAAAGAAAATACATTTGCATAAACCAACATGTGATCTGGCACAGAACAACATATTAATTGTTAATGATTTTTATATACTTGGTTTATCTGAAAGGATTACCTTATGCTTTGATGCACACTCTCAAAATAACTATAGCATTAGCCAGAATTTACAAACTATGGCAACACTGGTAAAGTATCAAACGTACAAAAAACATTCTCAGTATTCATCCAGCAGTAATTTCAGAGTTGGCCATAACAATCTTTTGATAAAATAGTTACACATGGAGTAATACAATTTGCTTTTCAGTGGTTCACATCAAACATTTCTTTGTTCTTCTGGTTAAGACAGTGTTGAACATATCAAATGAATGGAAACAATGATTTTGGCCATTTTATGGCAACTATGAATATATTCATGGTTGGTGCTGTTGTTCATCCACACCAGTATGGCAAACATTTACACAACAAAGTACTCTTTGGAAATCACAGCAGTAACAGCTCTACAGTGACAGTGGCTTGTTGTAAGAATGAAGGAGGTAAAGAAGGGATGAACCCCACAAAAAAAAAAAAAGAAAAAAACAGGTAGACAAAGTAATAAATAAAAATACCCTTCTATAAAACTACACTGTTTTTCTCATGTGACTATAAGCACTTTTGCCTCATTAAAACATTCAGAGATAATAGTGAAAGTTAAAAATAAAATAACAGGATAATACAGTAAGTAAATTGTTCCAGACAGTAACTCTAGAGCAGTCAAATGGGAAGGTGGGGAGTTCTTTCAGCTGTGAGTCAGTTTTGCTGCTGAAAAAATAGACCATCTCTTTCCATGGCATTTGCCTAGTGGCAGAGTGTGTTTGATATTCCTACATATATTGTTGAGGAATAGAGGAAGCAGCATTCAGCAAGGTGGCTTAAGAAGTAATGGGCCTGAATCTACTGTTCAAGGTCAAATACCAAGGATAGCTATGTTTCCTTTCCTCTCAAAGGTATGTGAAGAACGATGCCTCTTACAAAGGTGCAACAGAATCTATATTATACTATCTGATTACAAAAATACCTTTTGTAGCTCAGCTTTTGTATTCTTCAGCTTTAAATTATATTTTTCTCATAAGAAACATGAATTTTTAGCTGGATAAAGAATGAAAAACAGGCTGTGAAGTTCAGAGTCTGATTGTACTTCCACTTTAATATATATCAAGATCAATTGAAGTAGTCAATAGAGTCAGACTATCATAAAATTTGTGACAGTGTGGGGAATGTAAGAGTAGCCTTAAGGTTAGAAAAGTGAGGAGCCTGCTATTTTCTGACCCTATCCATTTTCTCAAGACCACTTTGAATTCTAACACTGTCTTCCTGTACATTTGCAACCCCTCCTGATTTAATATTACCTACAAATTTAATAAGTCCCGGCTGAGGGTGATGGGAAAATGATGGTTCTTTAAAATTCTCTTGTGCTTACCTTGGAACAAAGGTGCCAAGTCTGATACTTCATACTGGTTATCTTGTAGCCATGATGGTTTCTATAGTATGGCAAAGACATAAGAGAGGCAAATTTGTAGGAAGAGAGAAAGCCTTCTGTAGAATTTCCAAGTGAAACAGGAAATACAAAAGAGTTGTCTGGTTTGGAGGCGCCAGAGCTCATTTGTTTTTTGCAGCAGTCACATCAATTTACTTCATAAAGGATCCTTTCCTCAAAAACCTTTCTTCATCCCCACCTTTTGAAGGCAGGAATGAGTTTCTCTGTCAAAATGTGGCTCTGAATTCACATATAGAAACATCTTTTTCAGAGGGAACACCTCTTGCCCTCTTCTGAAAAGGCAGAGGAGCCGTCATTCCATTTCCTACCCATTTCCTACCTCTACAGCTCTTTGACTTCTCAGATCTTTTCTACATATTATATTTTCTGCTTCATGTCCTCCTTCCCCTCTCATCTCTTTTGCTGCCTCAGGATTCCCTAAGCACATTTTCTCATGTTCTGCCAACTCCAAGTCAGTCTTCCTGCCAGTTTTCTTTCTCCAGTGCTTTTCAAATTGCTGTAATTTCTTTTTTCTTATTCCATAGAAATATTTAGTTGTACATGATGTATGAACAAAGGCTGAGAGAACTGTATTTGTTCAACCCAGAGAAAGCCAAGCAGATCTAATTGCTCTCTCGAGATACTGAATAGTTAAAGATTCAACAAAACTATTCCCAGAGATGCCCAGAAAAAAGGCAACAGATACTAGCAGAAGCAGCAAAAAGTGAGGTTAAGTGTAATGAAAAAATGGCACAATGGCAGTGGGTCAGACACTAGTACAGGTGCTCAGAGAGGCTGTGAAATCACCAGCCATGGAGTATATAAAACCCAACTGGACAAAGAAAGCTCGGAGCAACCTGGTTTAGCTTTGACATTAAGCCTGCTTGGAGCAGGAGGTTGGACCTCAAGTCCTACAGAGAGAGTTTCCTTCCAACATAAATAACTCCTTAATTCTATGTCATTCTATGTGTTTAATTGCCATCTGGGGTTAAACCATGACAATTCCTAATAAAATTGAAAATTTTAGAATGTTATATTGTTCTCAGACCAAATAGCCACAACTATCTTCTACAGGTATGCTACTGCTGCCCTTTTAAAATGCTTATACCACACAATAGCATGATTATCTTGTGTTTACTGCACATGCTAGGGTAAAGCCATTCTAAAATTTTTAAGCAATCTTTACAAAGCATTTCCAAGCATCTTTCCCCAAGCATACTATGCTTCTTCAACACAGAGTTGTTGAGTGTGCTTGACTGAAAGAAAAGAAAAAATAGCTTTTAAAACTAAAGAAAATACTGCTGTAGAAAAACTGTCCCTTTGGAAAACTTGAAATCTAGTGTCATTCCAAAATATGCATATATGCCATGAAAGTATTCTATGCTTTCTGAGTACCTCATCCCTTATGCAACAATGTCAGCCTGAGAACAATTTTTTTTTCCTCTATCTCCTGCTATTCTGGATTATAAGGAAGAAAGTATGCCTTGAGAGGATGTCTGCAGTTCCTTTTACATAGTCCTGCTAAAATGAAACTTTCCAGATTTCAGCTACTCTGGACTTGGAAATCAAGTCATAGTTTTTTTTGTCCCCCTTTGAAAGGTGCATAAAATTTCCTGGTACCTGGAAAACAATATTAAATATTGCAATAATTTTCATACTACTACTTTGTAACCTCTTCAGCTTTACTAACCAAAAATGATGCTCCAGTACAGGTAAATAAAGTTTAGATACAAAGCTTAGAAGTTTTTCATTGTACTGGATTCAGGTCTATGGCTATGTTAATCCAGATATTTGCTACTTTCTGTCTCCATTGCTTCAATATGTACATGACATCCATATGCTGCAAGAAGACTTAGCTGTAAAATGTAGCCCATTTGCTTGGAAACAAATTCACTTTGGGTACATTGTTCTATTGTCCTGGTTCTCCACTGTCTTAATCGAATCCCTCCATGATAACTACTACTAGCTGGAGGGGCATTGTTTGCTCCTTTTCATGTGGCTTCACACAAGATGAGACTGGTTGAACTACAGGAAAGAATGATCAACAAGGGAGAAAGAACCTTCAAAGCAGATGGACTCCGGCACTCAGGCCCACAGATTGCACTGCTGTCAGGCTGAACATTATTTTTTCACTGCATCGGTACTTTTCCACCCCATAATTAGTAAAACCTTAGCCAAAGTAAAATCCAACCACTTAATTTAAAACAAAAAAATTAAATCTCTAATTTAAATGAAGAGCCAGGTTTGTTTGAGAGGAACCACACGTTTAAGTATTGTAACACCATTACCTTGTATTCCAGCTGAACAAATAGTAGAAAAACAAGGAGGAGGGAAAGGAATACACAATTTCACCTTCTCTTGAAGCTGGGTAGAACAAAAAAGTCAGCTTTCCTTTCAGCTCCACTGACAACAGATTTAAAAGTATTTCCACTAGTTCTTCCAAGATTGTGTGCAGCTTTGGTTCCACTCCTCACTTGTTTCCCTCCCTCCTCCAGGAGTTTAGGGCTCTGCTGCTCCGTGTCCTTCCCTGGAAGAACCACAGGCTTCAAGTTTGTCTCTGCTGCAGCTGCTTCTAGATCCTGAACAGATTTAAGAACTAGAGCTTTGAATTCTCTGGTGATAATCATTGGAGGAAACAGAGCTGAGCTACCTCTACCTAAAAGCAGAAGTCTGCTGGCTTAGTACTATTTATCATGCAAACTACCATCAGCTGTTAAGGATAGATGTCACATAAGGAAACAAAGTTGAGTAGCGTTTCGGCAGAACTGTTGACAGATATAGGAATAATGCTAACACAGGAGCAACACAGGTAATTTTTTTGAACAATTTCTGTTGAAAAACAATGTAAAGGAAAATTCATATAGCTTTGGCTTATTTGTAGACTATACAAAATGAAGACTCCACTTGAACAGTGGAAAATCTTTTCATGTATACTTAAAAGGATGGCAAAACTCCAAAACACAGAAGTTAAAGTTCAAAATAGTAGCACCATGGCAATAGCTTTAAGAGCTGAGTGGGTAATGGTGAGGAACAGTTCTGAGCTCCCATCCCTTTCCCACTTGATATGCCTGAGGAGTTTTCTATCCACTCATTAGTTTCCCACACAAACATCTTCTCCTTACAATATGGTATCTTGGAAGACGGTGCATGTAAGAGAAACATTCATTTATTAATGCATTCACAGCAAGAAGAGAGCACGCTCCTATGCTCAGGATATTGTTATTTGACATGATAGAGTACAGTTTCAGGCACTCCACTGGGAAAAGCTGGCTGGAGGCTAGTTACACAGGTGCAAAGGTGTCCTCAGAAAGAGCACATGCAATAAGACTGGTTAGCGCAATGGCCAAGGTCAAAAACAGTGCAGTTGCACACAACACAGACCAAGTGAGATTCATCATATGGTCTAGGAACTTGGGACTCTGTGATAATAGGGAACTGATTCACTTTAATGAGGTGGATGTAAATATCAACTCCTTTGCACCACTGTATATCTTACCACGGAAAGATTCCAACTGAGTTGAGTGAAATAATTCCTTTGACAAGCTGCAGGTGTTGGGCCTGGCATGTATTCTCTGACTGCTTGGGGTTGCTTTACCCTGGTTGTCTACAGCAGATCTTACAATATAAATGATTTAATTTTTCAGTGGGAAAAAAACCCACCCCAACATGGGGCTGAAATGTCTTCTATCATCCAATAAAAGGAAAGGATAAAACATACAGTACACAGAGCTGCTTTATATGATTATAGCAACTTGAGTTCTGAAAGAAGGGAGGCTCAGAAGCGATTTCTTTCCCTTCCCAGATAGAGCTTTTGTGAAACATTGTCCTAAACAAATAAAAGATTTTTGCTCAAATGATCTACCTTGCTGTTTTCCTTTCCTTTGAAGAATCCTGTGGTACAATAGGCAACCCATCAGGAATAATTAGATTATACGGCGGCATCCATGGAAACAATACAGCCTTTGAAAAGAACTCCTACAGAAGATCTTAGAAACCACATCTATTATGGATATCTTTTACTGTTTCAAAGACGGCACAGCTCCAAATTATGGGAACTAACAGTGGGGCAAAATCTGACTGCTCCATGCTTCGTCCCTTTGTCACTAATTATTACTACATGAAACAGTCAAGCAGTCATTGTACTGAAGAGAACAATTGGGTGACAGGAAGAAATTTGCCATGTTTTATTCTGAGTTTTGGGAATCAGTAATGAAAACTACATCTATTTTGTATAGTAAGTTTAGTAAACTCACACCTTTCATGTTCTTCAGCTTTTCTCTAAGAGGGCATATATGAATGTCTTGACAAGATGGAAGAGGTATTAGACAAAGGTTTCTGCATTTTTGGGCCTCATTTATAGGAAGAAGAAACTGCAGACCTCTTTGGCTTTACTGTGGCCATATTTATGACCCAGTGTACTTTGTCTGTTGCAATGTATTAATGATTTCAAAGTTGGAATTGTCTTAAATATGATTAAATTAGAAGGATAAATAGAATGGATTTGTACTGTAAAGAACAGAGGAGAAAGATACTGGTTCTATTTTTCAGTAATAGATTTTGAAACTTTAGTTGACCTGATGATCCTACATATTGTGCTGCAGGTGATCTGTATTTCACACATCATTCTGCCTTGCTACAAGTCTCTTTTTGTCTGTCTGGGTTCCCTACTGTCCCTGGTCTCGTTGTAGGGGGGTGGGGTCAGGAAAAGGGCTTACATAATGAATCAATTTTTTAAAACAAAGGAAAAAAGTAAAAATAAAACCCTCCACATCAGTGATTGTGCCTCACTGACTACCTACAGTTTCAAAAGTACCTAGGTAACTTAGGAAAATAGGTTTTTCTGAACCTCCACGAGATGTGTACTCTGATGTCACTGCCATGCAGCCTTATGTTTCTTCCTAGATCAGGTCCAGGTGCAGCAGCACAAGATTCCTTCAAACACCATCTATTTTATACCTTAACTGACAGATTAGAATTTTGACAGTGAAACAACTAAAAAATTCATCCATTAGACCCATTAAGCCTCCGTATACACTGAGTTATGACATATGTTAGGATTTTTGGGAAGGAGAGGCTGGAGACTTTTGTACTGGGAAGTGAACTAAACCCACAGTCATTCAGGACTTCATAGAACTTTATCCTGAGAAGGTAATAACAAAACATTCTTAACCTAAGCTGAAATTGAACTCCAAACCAGACACAGCACAAGAAAGTGGTCAGATGAAAAAAGTAAAGGGATAAACATTTGCTAGCAAAGCCCCTGCCCATATAATTATTGTTTGCATGAACTTCTAAGGAAAAAAATATATATTCTTTTTTTACATGCTAGTTCTTTACCCTACTCATTGTGAAAACTGAAAGGTAACTCTCCATTTATACTGAAGACCATTATTACTATTATTATAATAATCATTGTTTTTACAGCATCTATCCATAACACAGTGCAGATGTGCTCCCCTCGCCCCTCCTTTTTTTTTTCTTTAATTATAATGCGGTGTAAGGGGATAGCACATAAAGCCAATACTCTATTAATGTACTTTTCTAGCAACAGTGTTTTTGATCAGGAATGGGATTTTATTCTAGTTCATGTGATTATTTGGTGTGTGCCTTTCCACTCCATTTCATTAAAAAAATATATTTCCTGGAACCAGCAGAGGAGAATATGGAGGTTGCAGCCTTGTAAAACACAATGTCCATAGTAGCAGTATAATCAGACTGTCAGAGCTCACTTCTATTTCCAATAAACTCAAGGCCTGAGTCACAGAAGTGGTAGCCATCTGCAGTTCCCACTGAATCTGTCTGGAATATTAGGGTCTGGACAGCTCTGACAAATTAAATCTGTAACTAATATCACTATTCCAGGGAAAGTGATTGATTTTGAAAGATTACTGAGTAAAGTGCAGGCTGTGCAGAAAGACCAGTGCTATTGCCCTAGATATTATCCTCCTAAAGGCACTCTTTCTATGCAATTAAAAAAACCTGTTTCCAAATTCCATTTATCATGAAAACATAGAACTATGGAAACCGTGGGAGCTTAAAAACAACAACAGCAAAACCAAAGCAGAACAAATACATCAAAAGCTTAGAAGCTAGGTAAAATGCAAGACGATGTTAAAGCAACACTGGGAACAAATTAATTTAATTAAAACGTTGTTCGTTGTAGTACACACAGTTTCCACTGAGGTGTGCTAGCTCTCCAAATATCATCATCCACACCCTTTCTTGGGCAACTAAATGTGCTGTTATTTCCTCAACAATGTCCACTACTGTGTCTCAGATTGCTAACCCTTTCAAGCAACCATTTTATACACAGCATGTTTTCAGGCAAGAACAGCAAAATGCTGCAGAGAAAATCTGCTAAAACAAAAGATGATTTCTCTATTTTTAAACAAGACAGTGAAATTAGTTCCTGTCTGAAACGATCCATCTTTGTGAAGGGAATGACATGGGTATTAGTTTTGAATTCATCAAAATGTTTGTGTATGTTATTCTGGGAGAATCCTGGGCAGTCTTGCCAGTCTGCAGGAGGATTTTTTTGTGCTGTTTTGACATTTGTCTGCTTCGAGGAGCCATTGTGTGATGTTGTACCACCATTATTGCTACTACCATAAATGTAAGTTCCTTTTGCTTTTGCAACAGACTGATTTCTCCATTATTTAGACCCATTTAAACCCCAAGGGTGCTCAAGCACACCTATTGATATCTGAAAAAAAACAGATAACAGAGTAGAGCATTTTTAAATAATCAGAGAAGTAACAGAGATCCAAAGGTTTAACAAAGATGAGTCTGGGGAAGAGGGGAGGAAATTTCCCTTTGTCAGCTATTTTGTTACTTGCAGATCCTTAAGAAGAGATTACCTGTGATTTTAAGCAGAGTTCATTATATTTCAAGAGAATAATGACACTGTAATTTTCACCCTACAGGTAATCACTTCAGGTTTTCACAAGGCAAATTCTGTGATGGTTTTGTTTCCCAGTACAAAGCTCATGGACTCCTAGTATTGCCAGTATGGAATACACATTTATTGGTACATCATCAACAAGATATGTGTTCCCTCAAGAGACTGGCAGATCTTTAAAAGTGGCTTCAGTATGAAATATAAAAAAGGGGGCAGAATGGATTTAAGAATGTGGCTGGAAGTAATTGAACCTTATAGTAATGTAAATATTAACATGAAGGTTATCTTGAAAAATAATACTGTACTGTCTCAAAGCATTATTTAGACATGAAAGAAGGATTCACCTCACCTAATATTATAGACCTACAGTATAGATCTCTGAAGTCCCCTATGTACTGAATGGAGAGAAATAAGCACTGTACTGTACTACAGGTATTTGCCTTAGGATGAGAGGAAATGTCTTCCTCTCTATTGACTAACAACGGAAGCCTAAGGGATTCCTAAGGGATTCACATGTAGACATCTTGTATTTTTTGAGGTGAGTGTCTTTCAGAGTGTCCATGTTTCCCAAAAATAAAATAAAAAAACCAAACAACAACAAACTAAACCAAACTCCAAATGCAAAGGATAACAGATAGATCTCTCCCTTCCATTATGTGAAAAAATAGCTATGAAATAGGCTTAGTTGGCCAGAGTTGTCCCTCAAGAAGCCTAGGAAGGATTCTGCTAATTTATTCTTTTCCCTTACTGTACTGTATTGCAGCATAAGAGCTCTGCTTAGGAAAAAGGCAGTGTGGTCAAAGTACCAAATCAGTCATGAGCTTGGTGGGCTTCCCATGATGGTGGGGTGCTCCAATCTGGAGTTTGTGCTGAGAAGCTCCTCAGATCATATCAACACTGGTAGCCCAAAAATCTATAAGCTGTCTGTAAACAACTAAAAAAAACCACCCCATGTTGCCCCCTTCCTCACTAAACAACAGATCAACAGCCCCCTAGGATATAATCTCAGACACAGCCAGGACATTCCTCTAGCAGGAAGTAAGCCTCCAAGTATTTTGCCAGTTTAGGGAACTACATTCAGAGTACTGCTCAGGTATCACAGAGCTGGAGCATGTCATGAGCACATGGCAAAGATATCACTGGGACACAGGAGATCCAGAAGGATCGCTTTCACATGACAATTTGATTGGCAAGTTGGGATGCCAAAATAAGCAGTTGCATTTGCATTGCATTTTGATGCCTCTACAACAGAGCTTTTCAGTATTTTTTTTTTACTGAGCACTGCTGGTGATTTTACTGAGATCTGTTCAGCAAGGACCTCCAGCTTTCTAGCCTTAAAGATGGAAACTGAAGTAGCATGGTCTACCTGCTTTTCTAGAGACTTTGAAAATATTAGATCTCCTGTTGCAGCATAAGAGACATAAAAGGACTTGGATCTTGAATCTGCCTTTCAAACAGCCCTATTTTCAAATAAAACCCAGTAAAGACTCTGAAACATGCATTTGAGAGATGGACAGTGAGTCAAACAGGGACATGTCAATCCAGAGAATGAGCAGAAGAGTGAGGTTTGCCAAAGAGTTACACAGTTCTTAGATGAAATTATAATATTACAGTAGATATGAGAAAAGCCAAAAGAGGAGAAATTATGGTCTCTAGCAGTAGTTTTAGAGGGAAAATGGTCACTGCTGAGTTCATAATTTGCATAGATTATTATGCAGCTGGTCAGTGTTTCAACACAGTAGGGGGCTTGTGGGAAATCATGCACAACCTTTGCTGGCTACAGCTCTAAAGAGCCAGGAGGTTGGGTCAATGATTTTCAATGTAGAGGCATAATGATTTGTTCAAAGTGCTTTTGCTACCAATAAAGCAAAGCTACCGGTAATGGAAATCATCAAATTGCCTGACTTACCCAGCTCCACCCAGACAAGTGGAGAAATGCATGTGTTGGGTACTCCACTGGTCATATGAGCACACATTTCCCTGTGTCTATAGAGTAAGCTCAGCAAATCAAAAATTGGCAGACTCTTGACATACCAGGAAGGTCAGGCTTTAGGCAGAGTAAAGTAAGCAATTTCTAGGGGCAACATGCTTCAGGGAGTGGCAGAATGGCCAGCCTTTATTGCCAGAAAAATGCCGCTAAGCATAAGTACCAACAGCCATGGTGTGGTATGGCAGTAGTCCCTCCTATGAACAGTAACGATTTCACTAACCCTCTCATCTCACTGAGTGCTAAATGGGCAGCAAATCTGGCTCTCCTCAGCATGCTCTTACACCACTACACTTTTCCTTCACTCCTGTTCCTTTGGGAAAGCAACCCTAATTTGATCTGCTCTGGGCTCCTCATAGCTGGGGCAACAAAACTTTTATCAGCTTTTACCCTACTCTGAGGAAATCATGCTTATCCTCTGCAAAAGCAGTTAGAGAATCTTACTGACTTTACTTGGGAGCAGTGGGGTGAAGGGAGACAGGGTAGAAATAGAAATATTTTTAAAAGATGAAGGGAAAGTGCTGATATTAAGAGGGGCATTTTGATGTCTGGCCGTTCACCCGATGTCACAAAGTCAGGCACCTTGAGTAACCAAATATTTGACCCAATTTTCAATTCTCTTTGGATAGATTGGCGCTGCTAAAAGGATTCTGAATTATCAAACAAATCTGAGCACCAAAATATCACTTTACACATGAAAAGAGGCTTCACTAAGTCTACTTATATCTGCTTGGAGTCTTTCAGAACAGCCAGTGGAATTAAAAATTAAATGAAATCTAAAATACAGCATATTTATTGTTTGTTTCTTTATGCCATATAACAAATGCCTGAAATACTTATTTAAAACAGTGTTCAAGAGTGGCTGGAACCAAAACTTTGGCTGAGTCTCTTTATAGAGACAGCAGGAAACCACAAACTTTAATTCTACATTAAACTTTCCCAAAGATCTGGAGCATTCAAACTGATGTTTTTGATTCATATCCATGTGTAATCATAAGGTCAATGTTTGATTTTGATGTGTGTGTGTTTTTTATTATACTTTTGTGAGTGAATTATAACACAATAATAATAACATTTGCCATATACTGAATGTAATTGATTGCATCTCAGTCACTTTTGAATATTATCAGACCTTCCTTTTTTTTCTTGAGATAACCAAATTGTGCACTTCTATCCATTTCAGGGTGTTAGTGCAGTACACACTACATGAGAAAAAAAATTACTTGTTTTCAGAAGAATTATAGACAAAGGAATAATTTTGCCAATTAACTACTCAATCATTTTCGCCTTCCACTTTCCTTCCCTGTTCTTTAAACTCCCTTCCATCTCAAACAGCAACCAAGGCAGACAGTTTGTTTCCTTGGCCACTGCTAGAGAAAATCAGCTGGAGAAGTTGTTTCTAGAGATATAAGTATATATTTTTCATGTTAACATATAAACCTGATTTTCTGTTGCCCAGCCAAATCCAAATCAGAGAAAATCTTTTACATCATCCAAATTCTTATTCTTTTGTGTTATCCGAATTCTTATTTTGTAGACCAATGTGAGTTTCTACAGTTATGCTCAGTAGCATACAAAAAGCTAAGGGGATTTGAGATTGTTCCTTCACATCATTAAGAATCTCAGCAGGCTAAGTAGTCACAGACCGTATTCTCCTGGGCCTAGTGTCTATATTTTAAGAGAATATACTTCAGTATTAAAAATTAAATGTGAGAACAATCAAAAATACCGTTGTTATGAGAAACCCAAATAAAAACAGATATACAAATGGAAAAAAAGAAAGTTCTTAATTTTCAGCAGTGATGAACTCATGCCCAGAGCAAAGAAGGAGTCAGGGCTATCCCTAATATTAATTGTCACTGTTGATTTTCCTAGCTTTTACATGAGCAAAAGTCTGAGTGGTGAGAAGTTATAAACCAGAAGAATGGCTAGAATACTAGGCGGCATAGGTGAATATAACCAGTCACCTGAGGCTACAGAGAAAATCAGAGCCTTAAAATAATACCCTGGTAGCCTGTTCTGTGTTGCACCCTGTGCTGAATGAAGCAGAGAGTTTGGGATTGGAAACTAAAATGAATTTATTGAATATATGCATCTTTTCCCCTAATTATAGAATCTTACTCTCATCTTAAATCTGTTAATGATATTTTTAAAGGACTTGACTATTTATATAGATATCTGGTCCTACATGATGCTGAAATCCATTACACCACCTTGGTTTTGGTAGGAGTCCTGGAAAAGAAATCACCTTTATGGGACTGAAGCCTGAAGGCATAAGGAGCCTTTTTTAAAATCTTCTAATCTATAGAAATGCGACAGAAACATCCAGTCCGAAAAACATGAGAGAAGCTGAAGCCTGGCTGACCTACATTGGGTTAAGCAGTTCCAAAAGGCTGCTCATTGGACAGAGAAAAGTGCAAAACCGAACCATTCCCAGAGAAGAAAAGAATGATGAGCACATGAAAAAGATACCTGAACATATTATTAATTTAAAAATTAGGCAAACCAAAACAGAGACAGTTAATATCAGAAGAGCAAGAAATCAGATTCAACAGAGCCTCGGTAAAAACAAGACACAGTTGGCGAAGGTGGAACATTAAGCAAGATCACAGAGGCTCTTGGTTTCCTGAAGAGAATCCTCGTCTCTTGGGTTGTTCACTTTTTCATATATTTGAGCTAGGCAACAGTGCTCTCCTCAAAGCTAAGGTGGGCTGGAGGGTAATTAAAAGTGAGTTCCATTAGGAGCATCTCAGAGAATTAGGGATCTATATTTAAAAGGAAGTTTCTTTTCAAGAGAAGTCTCTTGCTAAATGAAAACAGCAGTGTTATTCAGAGTGCTAAATTTCCTCCTAGGAATATTTCAAGAGAATAACACTAATACACATCCTGTAAAACAAGAATTGCACATATGGATGTGTTTGAGGAAGACTTAATTTTATATCTTTTAAACAAACAAAATAAAGACAAGTACATTTGCTTGAATTGCTTCTGAAACTATAATACATCATGACCTGCATATGTAAAAAAAGGGACAACTACAGGATTTCACCAAAATACCTATTTCTTGTGCCCCTAGAAAGTCAAACCCATACACCCCATACAGAATCTGATTTTTATTATACATCAGTGTTAAATTTAATAGCTTTGGAAGAGATTTGAGGGTTTGTTTTGCATTATCACCCTTCCTCTTTTCTTTCTGTCCCTCTTCCAGAATAAAATAAAAAACATTACTTGAGATTTTTGATTGCTTATACAGAATATGTAAATCCCTGCACAGCTGAAGATAGTGTCTGCTCAGGCTCACCATTCAGGTCTTCTGGTTTGTATTTGTGTCCAGTTGATAGTTGTGAGAAATTCTTACAGACACAGGATGAGTCAATGAGCAGGGAAACATTTTGTTTCGTTCCGTGGTCAGTTTTCCAGAGTTCAAGAGTACGGCGGAAATGTGAAGCCATAGCATTTTAAGAGCAGGGTGTGGAAGAGGACTCATTAGGGCCTAAAGTCAGCCAAAGGAGCCCAGAGAAGAAAAAACAAACAGAAAACCCCAAACCAAAGCAAAAATATACTAGAATGATAGAATCATAGTGTTGGCTGGAAGGGACCCTTGGAGCTCATTTAGTCCCAACCCCTGCTCCAAGCAGGACTGTTGCCAGTACAAGATCAGGTCATCCATGGCTTTGTGTAACTGTGTCTTGTAAATCTTTGATGATGGAGATTTCACAGGGTCCTGGGGCAGGCGATTCTGTGGCAGCACCACCCTTGTAGTGAAGAGGATTTTTCTACTGTCCATTTTGAACCTTCCAAAACAGAATTTGTATTTTTTGCTTCTTGCTACTCTGCCACTATCAAAAAGAGTTTGGCTCTCTCATCTCTGTAACTGCCTTTAAAATAGTCACAGACTGCTATTAACCACCCCTAAGCCTTCATTGGTTGGCTCTGGCAACCTCCACCTCTATGTCACATGCTTTAGCCCCTGAGACCTCTTTGCTAGACACTGTACAGTTTCTCAGTGTTCCTTTTGAACTTGGGTATCTAACACTGGACGCTGTTCAAGGTGCAGCTCCACAAGGGCTGAGCAGAGGCAAGTGCTGCCCTCCCCTGATCTTCTTGCCCAGCCCTTTCTGATGTTGCCTAGGATACCGTTTGTCTTAACTACAGTCAGAGCACTCTGTTGGCTTGTATTCAGCTGATGTCAGCTATGACCCCAGTCCTTTCTGTCGGTCATCACTCACCCAAGTGTTTCATAGCCTTTGCTGATGGGTGGGTTTACTTCTCCCCTGGTTCAGAATTTTGTTCTTCTCCTTAGTGAACTTCAGGATGTTGTCCTTGACAAACTTCCAGGTGTCACAGAGTGTCTTGGGATGGAAAATCTGTTAGTTATCTATTCATATATTATTTATGTATTCCTATAATACCATAATTCACAAATCACTGACCATTATCTCCACTAACAGATGAAGAAGATGTATGGTCAAGTAACAAGATTCCTGCAATACTGACCTTCAGAAATGTTTGGAAACAAAAATGGATTGCCAAGGACCTGAGCAGAACAACCAAGATCTAATTTCAGACAACTGTGAAGCCTAACTATATAGACGACATCGTGAATGGGCTACTTAAACTCCATTAGACCAGCAAAGTATTTAAAAAAATGGAGGAGCACGATAATATACATAAAGTCAGAGCAAAAAATCAACTTAAGAAATAGAAAGGCACATGTATGTTTGGACAATGTCTTAACTGATTATGTGATCAGGCTTTGAGTGGTATCCTCATTTTTTATTTTAGTACAAATTAATGTTACAGGATACACAAACAAATGCATTACTTCATTTTTTTCTTTCAATAACGACATGCATTCACCTGTAAAATGCTATGCAAAATATTTTCCCTCCATTTCTCACTGCTATCAAATGATTCTTACAATTTTTTGCTTCAGTTATTGGTAAACACTGGTTTTGAATACAATTAATAAATGTTTATAGTGCTCATCTATAGACGATTTCAGTTGGAAGGGACCTACAATGGTCATCTAGTCCAACCGCCTGACAACTTCAGGGCTGGACAAAAATTAAAGCATGTTATAAGGGCATTCTCCAAATGCCTTTTAAATACTGATAGGCTTGGGGCATTGACCACCTCTTTAGGAAACCCATTCCAATATTTGTCCACCCTCTCCATAAAGAAATGCTTCCTAATGTCCAGTTTAAATTTTCCCTGGTTCAGCTTTGAAACATTCCAAAGCATTCTGACACTGGACCCCAGGGAGAAGAGCTCAGCACCCCTGTCTCCACTTCCGCTCCTCAGGAAGCTGTAGAGAGCAATAAGGTCACTCCTCAGCCTCCTTTGCTTCAAGCTAGACAAGCCCAAAGTCCTCAGCCGCATCTCATAGGACGTACCTTCCAACCCTTCCACCAGCTTTGTTGCCGTTCTTTGAACCACCTTCAAGGACCTTCACATCCTTCTGAATTTGTGAGGCCAGGAACTGTACACAGTACTCAAGGTGAGGCTGCACCAATGCTGAATACAGCGGGATAACCACCATTTTTGACCAAATGGTCATGCTGTGTTTGTTGCACCCCAGGATGTGGTTTGCCCACGCAGCTCTCAGGGCACATGGTTGACTAATACTGAGCTGGCTGTCAACCAACAGCCCCAGATCCCTTTCTATAGGTCTGCTCTCCAGTCACTTCTCTCCCAGTTTATACTTGTGTCCAATGTTACTCAATCCCAGGTGCAGAATCCAGCATTTTTTCTTGTTAACTTTCATGCCATTGATGATTGCCTAATGCTTCAATCTATCTAGAGCCCCCTGCAAGGCTGCTTGTCCCTTGAGAGAGTCAACAGCACCTCCCAGTTTGGTATCATCAGCAAACCTGCTAATGGTGCATTCAACTCCTGCATTGAGATATTGTTGATAAACATATTAAACAGAACTGGCCCTAGAATTGAACCTGGAGGAACACTGCTGGTCACAGGCCAGATACAGCCCCATTCACTACAACCCTTTGAGCTCTGCTATTCAGCCAGTTCTTCATTCAGCACACTGTGAAACTGCTCATCCAACATTTGGACAACTTTTCTAGAAGGATGCTGTTTGGGACCATATCAAAAGCCTTGCTTTTGACACAGAACACTGCATCCACTGCCTTCCTTTCATTCATTGGGCAGGTGACCTTGTCATAGAAGGATATCAAATTAGTTAAACAGGACTTTCCTTTTGTGAACTCAGGTTGACTGTGCCTGATGATTGCATTATTCTTTAAATGCCTTATATTTAAAAAATATATCTACCTATTTTACTCTCATTATTATTATCTGTAACAGACACAACCCCTATGTCATGTAGCAGACATTTCTAATTGTGCTAGATGCTGTACAAAGAGAGAATAAAAGGCTGGTGGTATGTCAGAACAGGTTTGTTGTGTTACATGGTATTGTTTTAGTTCTTCAGTACAAAGACCGACAATTTTCTAAGCCATAAGACAGAAACCAAATAGATTTCCAGGAGACCTACAAAACTTGTAAAAATAAACATTTGTTAGATATTTGTTTTCCATGACCAAAATATGATCACTGTGAATATTCTCGGAAAATGAACAAAAAGGGCCATAAATTTCAAATACATGTAAGGGAATGCTCACAAAGGTTTGGGTTTTTTTTTTTTCATTTTATGTTGATCCAATTTTATTGACATCTACAGTTTATTATATTGCTTCTGCAGAGCTACATTTAGAATGGGTGTAATTCCACTGACTCTGGTGGATTTACACCAGCATGAAAGCAGCCCACCCACTGACTTTACGTTTTGAAGGCAAAGCTGTGTGATTGTAACAGGCGTCACATTATGTCTTTGCTAAATTCCGAGACATTCTTCCACCCAAGGGCTCCCCCTTTTTATGCACCTTGTGCCTTTCTTCACTTTTTATTACCACACAGCTCCCTCAATATGATTGCATCTGCATTTTATTAAGATTACTGCTACTGTTTAAAAAACACCATATTTCACTGAATCATGCTGTGTTTTAATATTTCCTGTTTAATTCTACTCATATTTCCTTTAATAGATAAGTATATATTTTCACATGCAACAAAATCAGGCTGCTTTAAGGAATAAATTGATAAATTGGCATCTAGAACACTACCAAGCATCCTAACTGTGTGCCAGGCTCAGAGGAAATATCAAGGCTGCCAGTTACATTGGCTGAAGAGTCAGACTATAACCAGCCAGGAAGAGATTGTCTGTCGGCTGGAAATGATTATTGTCATTATTTAGACTTGAAGTGGTGCCTGCTGCTTTGTCTTCAAACACAGACAAGGTGCAAGAACCCTGCCCCAGAAATCATACAATATATCTTGAAGCATGCAAGTCATCAGTGAGCGACAGTGATTTCTAAGGGGAGTGTGGGGAGAGCAGAGGAGGGGAACAAATCCCTTAATTAAGAAAAAAACCTGCCAAAGTTCCTCTTGCAGAATACACGTGCACATATATTTATGTGTGCATGTATGTATAAATATACACATACTTACTTTTTAAAGACTCAGCCTCTGTCTGTCATACTGAAGAGCATCCTGATCATACAGTGAACCCCATGGTTGTACTTGGTAGCCAGAAACCCCTGGATAGCTTAGGGAACCTGTGTGGTATATGCCATGCAGTGACAGTTGCAACCTCGGGAGTCCTGTTAATAGGGCAGCGTTACTGAACATGAATACAGATGTTGTCCATGGGTTGGGACTATACTACAGCAGGGAGGGACTGTTAGTGCTGTCAGTCAAATGGCATTGCCAATTTCATATGAGAATATTGTTAAGTAAATGTAAGAACCCCCCTTCCCTACCATGCTTTCCTGTCCCAAAGCCTGAAGCTTTGGAGGCAGAAAGAGAAGCCCCAGGACATCATGGAGGACAGACGCTAATATGTTGGAGTTAACTTAGGTATGAGAGTCCTGTGGGATCCAATGGCTTTTCTCAGGCTGTGTCCAAAGCTGTGCTTGCAGGCTTGCAATGTCAAAGACTAGAAAAAACTGTCCTGGACATTTTCTGAGCCATCACTACTAGACAGTAAAAGTATAGCCTGGCATTCCCTCCTTCCTCCACATTTATTCTCTTTTGTCCTGAAATCCTTCACTATATCAACCCAGGGTTGCAAATTTCTCTCTGGGACTTCTTCCTTTATTCAGCCAGTGGATTCACTGCTGTAATAGGAAGTAAAAAAACCCAACCAAACAACATGAAAAGAAGACATGCTTCTAACAACAAGGTGTGGTACAAAATAAACAAATTTCCAGGAAAACCATTTACTTGCTAGTTGCTTCTTCTACTTGTTCATGCATTTCAGACATAAAAAGCCCACATTCAGCCTACCAGCCTTCTGGCCAGAGAGGACCTGAAAGGTAAAGGGAAATCAAAGAAATAAGGATGTGCAAACAGAATAGGAAAGGACTTGGATGACTGCCCTATAATGAAAACTGATATCACTGTAAGCCAATGTAATAATTCATCTCAGCTGATAGATCAGCTAACTGCTAATATATTGTGAATACAATAGTCTGCACTCTGTAAGATGAATGTTTTTCTGCATGCAAGCTGCAACTGAAAGAGCTATTTTCCCCTTTCATTAATCTAGAATAAATAATGGTTATAATATTACATATCTCTTGCCTTATCTCTGACAGTTTCTTCATGCTGAAATAGGAGATTGCTGCAGTATGCAACACAGCTTCTCAGTGTGTTCTGTGTGTGAGACAGAAAGGGAGTCATTCATGTTGGAAGATACCTGGCAAAATTTCAAAGTTGCTTCCCCTTTTAATCAGTCTTGAACACAGCTACAATGTGTTCCTGGAATTTTAAGTACAGTTAGATATGTGTTTCTGTTTGCTGTTAGTGAATTAGTTCTCTTTTTTTGCAGCACAGTTTCCAGTTGACTATAACCAAGCCTAGTGTGAGATCCTAAAGGGAAATAGAGTAAAATCTAGTTTTCAGTTTTGGAGTATCTATATAAATCCTTAGGCTGAACAGTCTGTTGTGATGTGTGACCTATAAAACACTGCAATACACAGAACAGGAACAATTTACCCCTGGTAGGCCTCTGACATGACAGTCAAGGTAAGATCAAACATAATAGTCTCTAACACTTGCTAAAATCTATTTGCGTTTGACACTCACATGAGAGTACAAGATTGAAAGAGACCTCCTCGGTCATCCAGTTCTGTCCTTTGCTATCACTAGTGACCATATAATAAAAACCTCTTGGCACCCATCTTCCCCAATGGCAAATTTCCTCACCTTGCTCCTTCTTCTGTGAATACATTAGTGTTGCTGCTAAACATCACCCAACTCTGTGCACACACAGGCTTCTCACACATTATCAGAGATTGGGACTTTTGTTCTGGAAAATGTTTGGGGTTAGCATCTTCTTCAGGTGCTTATGGTCTGGTTTGCAAATACAAAGGACAACTGCTACAGTGCTGAGGACTGAGCACTACAAGGTCTCACTTTTGTGAGCTTCACCACATGCATGAGATGCAGGATGCTCCTGTCCACAGCTTATGCAGAGACCACCTTACTGCACTCTCTGGGGGAAAGCATGACACACGTACAAGGGATTTCTGAGGAGACAGCAAGAGGAGTAACTGTGTGTAGATTCATGCACAAAGGTCTGGAGGAGACTTTGTGATATTCCCCTTTGTGTCCCTGCAAAGACCTGCATATTTGGTCAAAATCTGGCACTTGGTGGAATGCAAGCAAGGGTAATGAAAGAAATCGACTCCATGTTGTTGCTTTCTTTTGGAAGACTGAGAGTGAGCTAATGATGGGAGCTGATGGACTTCATCTCCTCCTTCCCTACCTCTCCAAGATAAGTAGACTTGAAATTTCATGTAAAACTTTTAGGCTGAAAAAACCCTGTAGGACATATTTATTGTATTCTTTTAGTAATTTCATCTCTTTTTAAAAAATGTATGTCCTTTCTTTACAGTGCAAGTTCCATGTAAAATTATCCAGAATACAACTTAAATAAAACTTACTAAAATGGTATCTTATGAGCATAGAAATAACAGAAAAGATCTGTGTAAGTTGTCAGCACATAGAAACAATGGATGTCCTTTATCTTTTTTTGAATTGAGATGTAAAATCAATTTTTCTCTTGTTTTTTTCCTGTTTTTTTTTCCTAAGAGGAAAATGGATATTTCAGCCGCGTTTGAGTAAAAATATTGCAAAATATTATAGGAATTTATTTGAAAATTATCAGACTACACCTTTGTTGTGTTTAATCAGTTATCTCAAATTTTCTGATTGTTATTGTAAGCTTTGTGCAAATGCTCATTTCCCCTCTCTTAAAACATATATAATTATGTAGAAATTTATAATTTGATAATTTGTTCTGCCATAGTGATTAGGAAAATTACTTTCCACACAAAGCAGCTACATTTCTGCATTTGTGATTTTTTTGGTTGTTTTGTTTTTCATATAGCCACCTTATCTTGCTGGAAATAAACAGACAGACAGCTGCTTGCATAAAAAGGAAGGAAAATATCCTGTATGCACTGTGTGCATGAGCAGGGCTGCCCATGCTTCCCCCTCACTTTCAAATCACAGCTGATTTTGTAGTTTTCACACACTTGAAGGCAAGCATCTTAATCTCTTCATTTAATTTCTCTATATTGTTTTGTTATTCTTTAGAAAGCAAGGAAATTACATACTGGTGTTGCACAGGTCTAACTCAGGAAAAACTACTCCACTCCTCTACTCCAATGAAGAAGCTCTAGACTACCAGTTTAGCAAGGAACATCTCAGAAAAAGTCCCACTGAAGTACTTGGCCCAAATGTTTACTTCTAGACCTGTCAGTGTTCATGATGGGGAAGTGTTGGGAGTGCAATTCAGACCTTAGCAAAATGTAAATATAAATGCCATATTTACTGATTGCGGAGTTCCTCATTATGAATCTGACATCTGACTGAAAATGAGACAGGACATGTGTTGGCTCCTATGTGTTAGAAAATTTTCTTTGACTCTTGTTAATTCATCTGTGATATTGCCCTAAACACAGAATGAGTCTCTTCTATACCACGTCATATTAATACTTAGTCTTTAAGTTGAGCAAAGGAATTCTTTTCATACATGCACTCATGGTGGTCCATTTTTTCTAAAAAGATAGGTGGAAAAAGTAATAAATTTGCTAAAATAACAAAAAGAGCTTTCAGAGAAATGAATGTGGGTAGACCTTTGATGTATAGAGGTCAAAAGAAATGAGATCAGACAGCAATATCGATGACATGCGTTTTCCATGATACAGATAGGATGTATTTATCTGAGTACAGAAATAAAAATTCTCACTAAAGAAAAAAGTAGATGTTGAAGCCCAACATAAAAAGAAGGAAACAATGGTCTTGCTGTCAACGCATGGTCAGTGGAATTCAGGAGGGCTGGACTCAATCGCTTACTTTCCTACAGACTTCCTGCAGGACTTACAGAAAATCATGCCGGGCATGTCAACACCACATCCTGGAGGGTGGTTGAGCGGCATGCCTTAGCAGTGCTGGCACCAGCTCTGGGACTTGGTAGCTCTCCAGCACACGCCAACACAGCTGTAGCACCACAGGCTGGGTTCAGGGCTAGACAAGTTTGTACCATACAGTACTGAAGCAGGAGGACCAATACACTGGAATCAGCACTAGCTTGGACAAATCCTTCTCACACTCCCCAGACCAGCACGACCAGATTCTTTGTTTCTCTTTGTCTCAGGTCCCCATTTGTGAAGCAAGAGTAAGTCACCACACAGTTATAAAGCAATGTAGAAGGAACAATGTGTACCAATAATTTCAAATGTACTGAAAAAATGGTTTTTAGCTGAATAAAGTGTAGAACAAAAAGAGTCAAACCTTCAAAATAGTCATACTGAAATGTGCCTTGTGCTTAAATTCAGTGCTATGAAATAAATGACTGACTCTATAAAGACAGACTAGTACATGAACATAATTCGGACACAGGAAAGTTTACCTTAATGTGATTCAGTAGAACTGAGTAACAGAACAATATGTCCTTCCCTTATTTCCCTTGGAGACAGAAAAAAATTATTTTTTTGTTTTGTTTACAAAACTAGTTCCAATTCAGTTGACACTATGTCACCGAAGAGTTAAATCTGTGTATAAATTACTGTAAGAATGTATTGGAAAGAAGGAGGAAAAAAAATATCCCAGAAGTGGAAATTTAATACTTTTGATGATCTATGGAGAAAATCAGTATGGGATAGTGAACTGCAGTGATAGCATTCATTATCGTAGTATGTAGTGAAAAAATGGCAGATGGCCATTTAAGTACTTTGATGTTGCTGAGGTTTCTCCATCCATACCTACAAGTACATATACTTTTTATTGCATATGATGGACAAGAAAGCTGTTTACCAGATTTGCAGCTCTGAGCACCTTAAAATGTCTTTAAATTTAATTTAAACAGCAAAATAACTGTTATTCTCCTTTCAGACTGACTTGGAAACATAGTGTTTACTTGCAGCTGTTGAAACCGAAGAAAATGGGTCATTCTAGTTATTTTCATAAATAGTACAAAAGTGTTTTCCCACGCTAACAATTCTGAAGAACGTTATGGATAGCTCGTAATTTGCTATTTTCAAATGCAAGTGTTCTCTGTGAAATAGACGCTGTTGATTCATATAGGTTTTGTTCGCATTAGAGATACATAAATGTTTGACTTCTTCATTTGTAGAAAGCTAAGGGGGCTCAAGAGACTTAGAAACCTAAGTAATTTATCACTACTTCAAGGAAGACTGTGAAACAGTTTGTGTCACCTCAGTGACTATAGGAATACAAAACAAACGTAACTTTCCAGTACCAAATTTGGATTTTGATATATTCCACTAAAAAACCACAACCCTCACATACCAAGAAAAGCATTCTTTGACTTCTCTTCATGCAAGTAATATCAATATATCTCACCTAGTTTGCTGGTGCAGCTGGGTGGTCAGAAGAATAATTTTTTCTTCAGATTACATTGGTCTGTTTTCTGGAAAGTGAATGGTCTTTATAGGTCCCCTAAAGACCCACAAATATTTGAAAACACTTTAAAATTATCATCTGGGACTTTTTGGCAGCTATGTTGAAGTATACATTTCACAAAGTATGTATTCTCACAGCACCTCACAATGGCTTGCGAATCATGCATTTCCTGGCTCATTCACACACATGAAACTACTGCTGTACATTTGGATGCATTTATAGCACATACATAGAATGGGTATTATTTGTAACATATAGGCAAGGGAAGTCATTTCAGTATGAAAAGGTAACGCCCACTCAAACATTGACACTTTGTCTCTCTGTTAAGAATCTGAAAAAAACATTCTTCTGCATTTTCAATAGAATGCAACTGATATATTTTATGTGCAAAGCAAAATAGATTTTATACAAATAAGTACTATAACAGCTTTATAAAGAGGACCTGTACTGTAATAGGTTAAAAAGTATCCTGTCTGGATTTGTTGAAGATTTGGTGACTATACCCTGTTAGGCAAAGTTAACTGTACATGTATTTGTAGTTAACTTGGGACCATCTTATTTGAAAATAAATCCCTCAGTCCTGTAATCATTGAATCTGGAGGTATAACTATAAGCATTTCAGTAATTAAGGGATTTTAAAGTATTTCTTTAAAAAAATGGACATTATGCAGTCTGTTATAATCAGCCAACTATACCTTTTTTAAAAAAAAAAAGAAAAAAAAGTGATAGAACTGTGTGATTCAGCTAAGTGAAAGACACTATGCCTCTGTTTATTGCCAAGCCCCAAAGTTGAGGATCTGCCCAAAACCCATGGGATTATACAGCCTTTAGCAATCATGCTTTCAGAGTATTTCCTGATTTTTAACCCCCTCTCTTTTCCTGTGTATGCACGACAATGAATTTTATCAGCTCTAAAAATGTTACCATGAATAAATGATTTCAGTTCCAGCTGCAGCAGGGAGGTTTGCTCCCTTCCTCTCCATCCTGTCAGTATAATCATAAGAATGCTGCAGCTTCATACACCACAAGAAAACAGCCTGAAGAGGAGGCCTGGTTTGGAGCCTGTTTGCAAAAATGGACCACACTGTATCAAGCAACTGTTCTGGTTACAGCTGCAGGAGTATTTACCCCAAAAGTCAGATACTGATACATTTTGTGATTGTACTCTGTCAGAAAAATCTAGGAGGGAAGAGGAAAGGAAAGATAACCCTACAGTCAAGGGACTCAATTTGATGTTTGAGCTGAGCTGGTTTCCTTCCCCTGAAAAAGCTTAAAGACTCTGGCGCAAACTATGTGATCAACTAATTTCCTAATCTATTCAACAAGGATAAAAGATTCAGATGTAAATTGTGTCCTTAATATGACATCTGACATTATGGCAGCCAACATCACAGAGCAGCATCTTTCTTCTCAGCTCTGAGGTTGTTTTGAACTGTTTTGCCAGAGGGTCTTGGTTTTTTTGACCTAAATGGTCCAAAAAATCTTACAGGAGGATAATACTTCTCAGCTGGTCTTTTTTTCAGATGGCCCCAATCCCACTGTCCAGACCTTTTCAAAAATCAACAGGTGAAGTTTGATGTAGGTGACAGTTTGTCCTCACTTGTAGTGATCCTGGCTACAGAAAGATAAATGCTGTAGTTTGAGTTTTAAGAAATGCTCAGTGACTCCATGTGTAACTATACGGCCCACAGTCATATTTCCTGCTGTAGGGGATAGCGGATTATAAGGAAATCGTGTCAGGCACAACATTAAACAACTGACCCTGCACCTAGTCTGTGCTGCAGAAATAGGGCATACTTACACGCACCTTTCAGAAGGTTCAGAACCAGAATGGTTCAGAAGAAAATCTGTTCTGAACTGACAAAGCTTATGTGCTGTAATATGACTAATTTATCATCTGAAATTGATGAAGAATAAGAGAACAACAAATAGTAAATGAATGCCAAATCAAATGCTAAATGATCTATTGTGATGGACTGTCAATATGCAGCTGCTATAGCTTTAACTGACATGTCCAGTTGTCAACTTGCCTGACTCAAATATATTAAAGTAATCAAGAGAAAACATCAAGATTTGTAAATTCATGTAAAGTATCCTGAGCTCCTGGTAAGTTGTAGAGGTTGATCAGAGTGCTAACTGATTGTTGATTGATAGAGCAGCCCCACTGACCATCACACTCAGGTGTTAATTATTTTGTAATAATAAGGTTAACTACTTAACAAGACTAAGGACCTTAAAAGGCAGGGCTGGGGGCACTAGGGTACCTCAGTGCCTGAGCACCAGAGGAGAGAGCAGGATGTCCTCTGTGTGGTGGATGTCAAAAACTGCTAAACCTATAACACCAGCAAGAACATCAAGTGCTGGAAGGGTGGCTGGCTCTGTGCACCCCGTGCTCCAGTGTGGCTTGCTGCTAGATTGAGGTTACATCGCCTGGATCCCCGACACATCGCCTAGCCTCGCCTGGATCCCCAACAGTAAGTTTTTAGCCACAGGAGCTCAGCCCACTTGTTGAAGAAGTATACCTAAACTGCATTGCTTGAAGTCTAGTTCTGAATCATTCAACTTTAGGCATAGGTGAGAGATGTATGAAGTCTACAACAGGTTATAATACTGGGATTATCCCATGATATTGTCCTGCAACCATGGAAGCAAAGAAAGTTACATGCTCTTTCCTGTTCTTGGAAAACTGAGAATGATTTAACATAAGTCTCTCATATCTTCCTAGAGTGAAGTGTAGAAATGTGGAACAAGCCTTTGGATGGTGGGCATCTGGGAAACTGAAATAGGCTTATTTTATAATGTAGTGTTTGGAGAAACATCCATACAAATGTAGAAAATTGTTTTCTCCACTTAACATGGGTTAGAGAGATTTGTATCACTCAAAATCTAATATCTGATCTGGCATCCAGGAAACATTTTGCTCCACACTCCATTTTTTCTGATCAATTTCCTGCTATAAGATTAGGTAAGATGTGAGTTCAAGTGAGTTAAAGTGGCAGAGTTTTTTCACCTTTCTTATAAAGGTATAGGTCAGTGAAAAGTAAAGGTTCAAAGAAACAATAGAAAATAATAGAAGTTATTTTTCACAGTTTATGACTGTGTTCAGAAGAGAAAAAGACTGAAAGGGGCATTTCAAATGTCAAATGAGATCTAATGCTTGAGAAGAGAAGGGAAATCTGAAGCTTTAACAGAGCAGGTATTCCCCTTGGTTCAGTGTTCTTTCTCCCTTCAGTTATAGCTGCATGGGTCTTCATCAGTCAGACATCAGCCGAGTCACAGAGACAAGTATGAAGAGAGTCTACCTGAAGCCAGTAGATCAGGCATGGGAACCCATCAAACACAAAGTGGGCCCAGATAAACATCTGGTATGTGAGAAAGGGTGAATGGATAGTTCCTCGCTGAATTTAATTAATAAATTTTTGGCCTGCTGCTTAAATACCTGTCTTCCACTCTTTCATGTATTGATCTAGCTAAGTATGGGCCATGATTTGGATTCTTCCTATGACTGGTTTAATTGGAAATGTGTCAGTTTCTATTGCTGGTTACCCAGGATAGTCATGGCAATGAAGATATAAGAACATATATCTTAATTAAATTTAACAGAGTGTGCTTGCCCAAACAAAACTTGCTTTCCATCTTCATGAATCAAAATAAAGAGCCAATCTATTTCTTCTGACATATGTGATGATTTTCACCTTTAAAAATAAATTGCCAACAGGACTGGAATGTGAACTGTCTGCATAAATATTTTCACCAGTGTGTCCTAAATTTTAGAATAATCAATTTTGTATATTATACATTTTTGATTCAAGTAATTTGCCACTTCTTCAGGGAAAGAAAAATTGTCTTGTCTGATTTTCATTGCTTTTAATAGTCTTTGTATGCATTTTGAAATATGGAGAGTTTCTTATGTATTTCAATACCAAAGGGCAGTTTCCAAATCACTGTACCTAATTAGCATTTAAATCTTCATCAGAACTTCACTATTTGCAGCTTTGCATATAATAAACTACAGTGTAACTTCAGCATGTTCAACTACTCTAAGATTTGCTATTCCATTTTATTCTAAAGGTTTAGATATATAAATCAGATGAACAAAGTATAAAATATATACGGTAAATTAAGTTTCAAACCATAGCATATTAAAGGCAAACTTGAAGACTCATTAGTCTTAGATAAAACAGGTTTAATGGATAAAATACTTTTGGATTTTTTTCTAGATTTCTTTTGTACTCACATGAGGATTTGACAGAGTCATAACACTTGATATTCCCCAGAGAAAACTTATGCTTTCTGTGCACATATAAGAGCTTGACCATGGACTCAATTATGTTTCTACTGAACAATGTGGAAAAATTCCCATCAACTTAAAATAAAGTGGAATAGTATCCAATAGAAAGGAGTTATGGGTGTCTAAAAGCTGGCAGTATTTTATCTTTAAAGACTATTTCTTACTAATAAGTTTCTCTTCCCTTCCCATTTCCAATGCACAGAGCCAAGCGAAAGTCTGTACTAAATCAGAGCTGCCTATTTTTAGAGTTAACATTAAAATAGTAACATGAAAGATGCTATATAAGCTGCACATTGGTTAGTTTCTTTTAGTGGTGTAATATGTTTTAATATGCTATTTCATAACACTTGGAGCTTTACAATCTGTATTTAAG
The DNA here is from genome assembly GCA_013398125.1 of Aegotheles bennettii. Taxonomy (NCBI): domain Eukaryota; kingdom Metazoa; phylum Chordata; class Aves; order Caprimulgiformes; family Aegothelidae; genus Aegotheles; species Aegotheles bennettii. The sequence goes on along the minus strand of VZRW01004199.1, from coordinate 854,073 downwards.
ATTTCTGATGATATTCTGTACAAATGTGTAGAACTTCCTTAGGTTTTGTCTAGTAGTTGCCTGGGTTGGGATGGGAGTGGGGGATTATTTCCCACTTATTCTAGAGATTAGACAAGAAAATACTTCTAGAAACTTTACTTATTTCTCATTCCACTAGCAAAACTTTCTTCATATTTAACAGTACGTGGATCTCCACTCATCCAATCATGTCACTGTTCTCAAAGTAGTGGTGTGATGTTTTATGATGCAATGACATTGTAATGTGACATCATGGCTAAAGCAATCTCGTAACACTGACATACAATTATCAAGACCATTAATCCTGTGTATGGCATACATTTTCAAGAGAAGAATGTAAAATGGAATAGGTAGACTGAAGGACTGCTAGAAAGATTAGGGAATAGAGATCTTTCCTTAGAATAGGTATGTTTCTGAGCTAGAAATATGTCTAAACAAATATGTGTGTGTACCACACCTCTACCTGTCTTTCAGAGAGTCCCAAGCTTCTTCTGCATCCCAACAAGTTCACTTGCCATATCCTATCCAAAAACCACAGGAGTGCAGTACCATGCTGGAACTTATACAGCCAGGCTCTGGGCCAGGGTTATGAAGCCTGGCATAGAGCAGCTTCATGCAGCTTCACTACTTTGACTTCTAAGGCACCTCACTCCTGGTCAGCTCAGAAGACAAGCCTTGGGTCTGTCAGCAAAAAGCTGCATAGGCAACCCTGTACATGCTTAGCTTGCTTCCTACCAAGGCTAGGAAAGTTAATGAATGCTGTCTATATGTAGGTAAGTCAAAGTATATTTGAAGTACATCAGGAAGAACAGAAAGAGACAGAACTATTCAAGCTAAAGGAGAAAAGTCTTCTCAAACCAAGCTAGCCTGGAAATTAGAAGGTTCCTAACCTACAAAGTAGAAGGCTTTGAGATGATCTTTCAATCAGAATAGTGACGAACAAAGAATTAGCTACTTCTAACAAGTAGTTTCTGAAGGACATTGCAGAGATTCAGTGTGTATGATTACAGGAACTGTATTTAATGACCCATGTAGTTCTGCCCAGTCATGTGCTCCAAATTATTACTTGGACAAAGCAAACAATAGATTATGTAAAATCTATAGCACATGTAATGGGAAATCTCTTTGCACTCTGCTGAAGAGAATGTGGATGATTCCTTCCTCCTTGACGTTTGAAATGCTTAATGGTGCAAGTGTCCCATAAATAGAAATGCAAAGTAGACAACTTTTGATGTATTTGGGGCTTTGCTTCAGGGAATCATTCACACTAATGGATGACTATTTGTATCGTCAGAAGCTATTTGGTCTCAGAAAAACTGGTCTGGTAGTTTTCTGAGAATGCATCTCGCAAGACTTTAAGTGGATCCATTTGAGATCAGATTGATGTTTTTGTTTCAGTTTTCGTTTGAGCTAGACCCAGGAAATTTGCAACAGATGATTAGAAATAGCATGAAGTTCTGGAATCTATTCCTATTTCTCTCTAGATTTAATCTGAGAAAGATTTACAGAAACTTCAATTATTTCTTATCTTAAAGCCTAATTTAAAAAATATAAGCAAGTGCATTTCCCAGAAAATGTATCTTAGCTGCAGTTTCAAAAAGCTCTGAATTCTGAATGGAAAAATTATATCTTTTTTCACTAGATGAAAATCTTTCTAACAAGTCAATGATTCATCTTGTAAAATACACTGTTGTCTGTAAGAGTGGGCATCAGCTTTGATGTATTGTTTTACTTATTACACTGATTCCACTATATGGATGCTGTAGAAGTAATTACTAATTTAATAGTTAGGGAAATACTAATTTGATTCTTACATTTTAGTTCTGAAGAGAACTTTTTCAAAAGTTTTAGAATTAACTTAGAGAAATAATTTTAATTTGCAGAAGTGTTATAGGCTCTAAAGCATCAAGTCCTGCATCCCATTTTAAGATAGTTTTGAAAATTACTGCTGTTAGTGTCTGGGTTTGCATGTGTATATCCTGCACTCCAACACTATATGTTTCATTAACAGCTTAATCCTGAAAAGACAGTGTAAAAGTTATATAAACTTTACAGGGACTTGTGGACCAACTATAATTTCTGTTAGCTTGTGCTTCACATTGAAAAAAACCCCCACATATTTCAGATAATGCTTGAATGTGTAAAAAAACCCAAATAACTCTCTAGGTGTTTATGTAGGTAATACTATAAATCTTTTAAAAGTGTTACATAAGGGGATAAAAGATCTACTTGTAATTCTGTTTTTAATGTGTTAAATACAGAGCACAACTGAGATTGTAAAGTTTCAGCATTCCAAGCAGTTACAATAACATTCACTTAACATCTCATATTAACAGAAAAAGCTTAACAGGAATGTCACAGTAAATACTTGTTGGCTTCCTTACCGACTTCTTCATTCTGTGTTTGTTCCACTGCTGTGGTCAAGATAAATGGAGCCAGTTTTGTCAGTAATACCTGGAACTCTTCTCTCCTCTTTTGCAGCAGACCCAAAGGCTTAGATATTCAAAGAATGACAGGTGCACTTTGTCAAATAACGGCAAAGTGTACATCTTTTTATTGAGTTCTGTCTTGGAGAGAGATGTTTCTTTAAAGGTTCATAATAAAGAATGTTCAGAATAAACATAGATGTTGTTATAAGATGATCTTTAAATTGTTGGCTATTTTGTAGATGCAGGTAGATTGGAATTTTAAAGTAGAAATGTTTCTAGAGATGCCATCTCTTAATAAAGATATTAACTATATTGTGGTCTAAGTTTTAGGTTGAATGTCTTTTTCTTCCAATCTAATTTTGACAAAATACAATGTAATGTACATGATACAGAGTAACAGTCTAAATTCTACTGAAACTTCAAAAATTCATCTAGAGAGACAAAAGTTTATCTTCAAATAAGACTTCGTAACCTTTTGATGCACTCTTGAGAGGTACATGAGGAACAGTAAACATTTTCATAAGAAAGAATTGCCCACTGGTAGTTGTGTTGCTCCTGCATGTTGCTGCTGCTAGCACAATAAAACTGAGATGTCCAATCTCAGCTCTGAGGATTTTGTCATAATGTGGAACACTGCTTTATAGATTTCTCCAGTATGGCTTAAGATTACTTGTGAACCATTGTAGAGATACTATCAACCACTTTTGGCAACACAGTCCTCCACAGGATCCCAAACAATGCAAGCCTAGGTAGTCATATCAGTGGATGAAATTCCACCTTCACCAAAGGCAGTGAGGATGGGAAATCCTCTCACCAGCTCTCTGCACCTACTTTCTGAAATATTCCTGTTGTTGGATACTGAAACTGCAGCATGGGCTGATTTAGTTACAGTAACAATGCCATTCCCCCCTTCTGAGCTCAGCCTGAGCAAGAAAATAGGAAGCGCTCTAGTTTTTGTCATTAGGTTTTTTTTTGGTGAGATTTGTCTAGGTCTCTATACCAGCAGGTGTTCTGCACAATGGAAAAATCACAACCTGCTTTTTCTTCAGAGGAGTGAAAGCAGAGTCAAATCCTCCTCAGAGTTCCACAGTACAGATGAGACAATGATCCCAACTTGCAACAAGGGAAGCTGCACCTGGAAATAAGGGAAAAAAATCACTGAGGGTGAACAAATGTTGGAAAGGAGCCTAGAGTCATGTTTCCATACTCAGAGATTTGTAAACTTTACAGAACCAGAGGGACAAGTGGCTGGAGCTGTCTTGGATGCTGGCCCTGGTTTGGGCATGGAGTGTCTCCAATGTGAATTTTTTGCAGTCTTTGATTCTTGAGATACCACAAGCCACTTTGTGCTACTTCAGAAGCCAGAGTCGGCTCTCACTGGTTTTGCTGTACTGTCTAGATCCACCCAAAATTCCAGAATGATTTCTCATTTCTAACTAAACTTTTCTTGCTGCTGGGTATTTCCTGCTAAGTACTTACCTACTGGCAGAGGTTCTCTTGCAATCAGATGTGACCTTCTATTCTTCTGCTCCTATTCCCCAGCTCACTGCTGACAGTGAGCAGGCAGCTGCCCCTTCTATGCATCTTTCTAGGACTCTCCCTCCCCCTGGCTCCCTCCAGCAAAGCATTGTGAAAATAAAGCAATCTATTACCTCTATTTCCTATGGTTACTTTAGTGATGCTGTTAGGTGGATAGGTCTCTTCAGTTACCCAGTTACCCTTCTGCAGTACTATCAATCAGCTCAAGTATTTAACGAGAAAGAACAAGGCTTCAGAGTAGTTGTGTCTTCAAAATGTTCCAATGCACTCGCAGAAGACTGGTAAGGTGTTATTAGAAGATCTTATTTTAAGAAATGTGGATTCATTATATTTAGACACTGAAAGAAGCTGATGACTGTCAGAATTTTTGTCCAGGAGTGAATTCTGAACAAGAGAGCAAGATGAAATAAAGATATGCCCTCAGTGGAAGAACCGAGCAGTTGAAAGTCTCATCAGTATTGGAATCAAAAGTCATAAAACAACTGGAGAAAGTTTAAATATCTTCTTGATCTGTATCTTTAAACCAGACAATTCAAAAAAGGAAGATAGAAACAAGTTAGCTTAGTTTCTTGCAGTAATATCGGTATTTTATTCAAAGAATATTTTAATAGCTTTTAGTTTTTCCCCAAAAAATTGCAGCTAACTGTGAAACTATTACAGAATTTGGTACTGAAGCCACACTAAAAAAATAAATTATTTTTCTTAGAAAAAGAGGAAGACATAGTAAAGCTTCTGATTGATTTACAAATGAAGTCAGTCTTGAAGTTTTAAGTGCCTATATACCCCAAATCTCTAGGAGTAAGTTCATTACTGTGGATCTCATACCTTTAGAAGTGAACTCTGGGGAAAAAAGAAAAGCAACAACAAAAAATAATTGTTGAGCAAAAGAAACCACCTACTCCAGAAAAATGACCTGTAGTGAAAGACCCTGCTTTCAGTGGTAGGTTGGATCAGGTGACCTCTGGAGATCCCTTCCAACCTAAATTGTGCTGTGACTCCATGATTCATACAGCACCCAAAAGTCAAAGCCCATGACGACCCACTCTGAGCAGTCCATGGCTTGCCAAACACTGTAAGTCAATGTAGTGTATTCGTATGGAATGAACTATATTACCTGGTGGTTAATATCAGGCCCAGCTGTGATTGCATAGGATTGACACAGGGTAGCAGCAATACCACAAGCCGGAGGCATTCTCCATAAGGCCAATGGAGAACCCTCCAGCAGAAGATGAATGAGACTCCATTTTGTCATTATAAAAGCAAATGAGACAGTTATTGAGTAGTACTAGATGCACCAGTGCCAAAATCAACAAAATTAACATGGAAGGCAGGAAGAAGTGCACAGAAAACCCTCAGAGTTATGTTATTCATGCTGAGGGAATATGAGATTTACTGTATTGGTAAACAAATTGTAAAAACAATGTTTAGGAAGAAAACTGATACCACTTATTTTTCAAAACATGGTGAAGGTTCTGGAAGGTGTCCTTCAGAAAGACCACATACCTTTCACTTGAATATTATTTCACATTCCAGGCATACAAAGAACCAGAGAGCAAAGAACAAAGGTAAAGTAAATGATATTTGGGTAGATAAAAGATGTAAGAGACATTACATCTGTAAGAGAAAGTGTAGATGAGTAACACCAGAGGTTACAAACAGCTTCTGTAAGAGTCATAGTTGAACTATACCTTGGAAAACATTAGAGATACCTTACAGAATGTTTGAGACTATCAGCATTATGCCTGCATCAACAGGCAATGAGTGGATTTACATATTCTTGAAAATGGTGATCTAGATCTGCACAAAGTGCACTGCAGCTGTGAGTGACTTTTAGTTTGTGGACCAGACTAGCTGGAAGGCAATTTCCCACAGAGGGAGCATGTGTAGTGTGGATGTCTCATCCTCAGCACTCCTGTTAAGCTGCACGACTCGATAATACAGACGACATAACTGGTGTTTCTGAATAGGGTCCTAGCACAGCTGCTCTTCACCTGCAGAGTGCTTGCTTATAGGTATGGGCACTAATGAAACTAGATGTCAGTATGCTCAAATACAGAAGAGTCTTTGTGTTCATTTTCAGCAGACTTTTTTTGGTCATGAACCTTTCAGTGTTACTGACAAAAGGAGCATAACAAATATCTGCCAGTCAGGAATGCAGAGATTACCTTTTCATTTAGGAACAGTGTGAAGACTGGGGAGACTACACAGATTACACATATATTTAAAAAAAACCAAACAAACCAAAAAACCTGTTTTTTGCCCAAATACAGATCATATCTTCCAGAGTTCCTGCTGCTGAGATGTGGAGAAAATAAGAAAGGCTATTAGCTCAGAGTGCCTAAGACAGCATGTTTTGCATTCCAATTATCATCATAAAAGGCCTCTCAGTATTAAATGGTTTTTTGTTGTAAAAGTCGTAAGAGTGTTTCTTGGTGTGCTAAGAGTAGTGAAGGCACAGTAACACACACACAGACCAGTTTATGTACAAATGTCTAGCATAAAGGCTGGAGGCATTTGACAGTGGTATCAAACGATGAGCTCTTAAAGCTTGCTGTATACACCAGAAAATACAAGCCAAATAGCCACGCTGAGAACATTGGAGTAACTTGTTCCCCTCTTCCACCATATCTCCAGCAAACTGTCTCCTAAGCTTTTTTTGCTTAGTTCCTCATTATAAGGGGGTAATGAGATTGAAGGGTAATGGTTTTAAACTGAGGGAGGGTAGATTTAGGTCAGATATAAGGAAGAAGTTTTCATCATGAGGGTGATAAAACACTGGAACAGGTTGCCCAGAGAGGTGGTGGATTCCCTGTCCCTGGAGACTTTCAAGGCTGGATAGAGACATCCCTGGCTGGATGGGGCTTTGAGCAACCTGGTCTAGTGGAGGATGTCCCTGCCCATGGCAGGGGAGTTGGACTAGATGACCTTTAAGGTCCCTTCCAACTCAAGCTATTTTATTCTGTATAAGCTTGGTACCAATATTATAGATAACATCCGTAACAGAACCATTTTCACTTGACATAGTGACATAGAGCAATAGGCTGCAAATAAATGAACTTAAATTTACTTTTGGATGAAGTAAAGATTTAGATCTATAATCACCATTGCCTTTGCTGAGTGTAGAGGAGCTAACAGTGTTTGTGTTCCCAGTTTAGCTATTCCAGTTTAGTAAAACAGCTATATGGAGCCAAGCCAGGGAGTTATGCTCACACACTGGGTCTTAGCACAGAAATGAAGCACTTGCAAATGCGTGTAACTGTGCTCTTTAGCAGATCTGGCCCTACGTGACTAATATTTCTTTCCAGAATCTGTTATTCTCTTGTATTCTGTTATGTTCAATGATAATTTTCTCTTGATTTTAAAGTATATATTTACTTCTTGGATTGTTAGACAGGACATTAAACTTTCAATAAATGCCACTAATTCCTACACCCACAGAAATATAATTTACTCCAATGTTTTAATCCAATCTGTACTGCATTGATGAGGATTATTTGCCAATGTTTTGAAGTCAGGCAGGGTGAGAGGGAAGAGCCTTTGCATATTCCAAGTTTATATCTAGGCCCCAGATGGAAACAATTCTACAACAAAAGAATGAAATCTGGTAGGATATTCTTGAGATCTCGTAAGTTCAGCAGCACGTCACTGGTACTGAGGCCAATTTTCCAGAAGACTGATTTGAATTGCAGAAAAGAGGAGGAGATGAAAGCCAAGTGGTATTCTAAGTTAACCCATAACATGCTGCAGTCTAGCTTTAAACAGGAATTTTAATATAATGCAACACACATTATATAATTAACTCACATTACATATTTGGCTCAGTTGTTAATATTGAGTGATAGTATATATGCCTGTGGTTTTTAAAAGGAAAAACCTTCAGCACTTTAAGGGAAGCAAGTGAATGATGTGAACTTCTGTTACTGATTACAGTACTTAAAATACTTTAGAAGATCTGTATTTATAATCCTAATGTTTATCTTTGACATCAGAGGCTTCAATCCACAACACTTAAAAGCTTCATACATTTTGTTGCAAAAAGCTACCATTGAAACAAATAAATGATACCCCCTATCAGCCCACATATCTTTCAAAATAGATTGTTATACTAATCAGTGAGCAAAAACAAAGAGCCTTTTAAAGCCTGCCAGCAAAGATGGAATGAATTACTTCTGAGATGCAAGACTGCAGAGCTGGTAGCTTGCTAAGTAATCATTCTTGGAGACTATTTGCCTTTCAGAGCTTTTTAAAAAAGTTTCATGGCAAAATTAACATCCAATTTAACATCTGTTTCCTAGCAGAGGAAAGATAGTCTTGTGGATTAAAGCTGAGGACTTCTGGACTCAGATTTCCTGGGGAGCTTTGGCCAAATCACTTAATCTCCCTCTACTCCATTCTTCGTAAGTAAAATTGGGGATAAAAATATTTCCTTGGTCTGCCTTTATCTCTTACAATAAAAGCTCTTTTGGTGGACGTTGTGTCTTATATGGGGACATATAGCTCTTATGACAAAGCGGTTCTGATCTCAAGTCCTTTGGGCCCTATTGTACAACAAATGAAGAAAAGTAATCAGAGAACAGTCTGATGTATCACATGCTCAGGGAATTATATAATATTCACTAAAGCAGAAAGAAAAAACATTGTTAAAATAAGGTAAGATTAATGACTTGGGACTTTTTTCATGAAACTACCACAGGTTTCATGATTTTTGTGACTATTTGTTGTTGGGAAGAAACATTGTGACAGACAATTATCCCCCCAAGGGCTCAGTGAACTCAGATGAAGTTATCAAAACTAAAGCAAGTAAATATAATTCATTAGGTCTGAGAAGAGCTTTCATCTCAGAAATCTTCTTTATTTTGTAAAATCTCAAGCCCAGGTAACTTCTAGATATGAAGCCCCAAACCCTATGCTGATTATAAGGAATTAGAACTTGAAATAATTTTATAAATTATTGTCCTCTAAAACGAGGGGTTTTTCCCTTATTGCCTATAAGGTCAAGCTTCTTATTCTTAAACAATCACTTATGTTGGTTTAAATAATAGGTTTAAAATGTCAACACTAAAATAGTTACTGACCGAATCAAGAGATTTATCCACTAGCTTGAGACTGTTTGAGAGAAAAAAATAAAAATAAATATCCAAAAGATCTAACAATATTAAAAAAAATGGGTTTTGAATCTTTCCACAGTAAAAGAGGTCTTTTTATTTCTTTTTAAAGAAATTGCTTGGGTTTTTTATACCAATAGGTAATACTAAATTTCTACACATGTGCTCTCCTGAAAGCTGAAATTCTTGGTGGGTTGAAAATGGTGTTTGATTACTTACTGTGCATTGCAAATGTAGGTTTCTTCAAACAACCTGCCAATCAACTCCTTCCACCATAAATAAATTTACTGAACAAAACTGAAGTCAAACAGGAACACTGAACAGGGAATTCTGTTAAAGGTAATAATTCATATTTCTCATTCCCTCCCTTATTACTAGCGGTGAATGCAAAATGGAATGAAAGGCAGAAGTCAGGGAGCAGTGAACTAAAATGAGGTTAGAGGGGCACAAGAATGCACACAAAATGAAGAAACAGCAAGCCAAGTGAATGACCATCTTGTCTGAGGAATTTTCATGTTCGTGCAGTTCTTAAAAGCTGGCTTAAGCAGAAAACAGTTAAATGGAACATAGCGAGAAATGAACAAATTAGTTCTTGTGTACTTATTACTGCTTGGGTCAGCATAACTTTCCATATTTTGATACATTTTTAATCTCACTTTCCAAGCAAAAATAATTTTACTCTTCTGACACAAATCCACTGTCCTGAACTAGTTTTTTAAAGAAATGTTACACATTTTAGAGAAAAAAATCAGGCTGTATCTAGAACTAGGCAGATATAAAAAGATAGTTTCCACAAACATCTATCTGATTGTTTAAATTATATTGTTTGAACTTTGATTCTGCCAATATGTGCATCAGCACCAGGAGTGTATTGCAGACATGTTTATAAAATAATTTGAAATGTATTGTCATGAAAACTGCATTTTGAATTTGTGATCAGGAGTGTTTGTGCATAAAATACTTTGCATAAGAGTTGGAACTATGTGATCTACAGGTTTCTTCCAACTGAAACTATTAAGATAATTTTTTATGAGTTATTCATATCTAATCAGTATAGAGATTCATCTCATGTGACTTATTTTAAATATAAAGGACTTATCAAATACTGTAAGCTACTCACAATCAAACCATGCAAAGGATTCTCCCAAACGAGTTTTCCAGTGATCTAGGCAAACAACAAAAGTATGTGTGGAAAATTGTAAGAAATCACAATCAGGACAAAGAAAAAAACAAAACTAAATAGATAAATTATCAGAAACAGCTTATATGACACAGTTTGTGAAGAAATGGAGAAATCCTAAGATCCTAGAGCCAAATTTTTCCGTTTTCCTTAAAAAGTTTCTGTATTTCTGTGAAATGCCAAATTATTTGGCTTCATTATTCACACATTTTGCTGATTGAGGAAAGTTATGTTAAAATTAAGAAACTTTGTTGGAAAAGGTTCAGATTTTGCAGCTTTTAAACAGTTTGACTAGTGTCTTTTAATTTACGTTGTCTCACTGAAGTAGGTAAAACTTTTGTACTTTCATATTTACGATATGAAAGCAAGTTCTAATAACAGGTTTATTTCTCTGAACTTATACTTTGTGTGTTTCATCACAGTTTGAGTTATAAAGCATTTTGTGCACAGGAAAAGGTTGGCATTAGATGGCAATGAGTAGAAGACTATACAACATCTTGCACAAGATATTTGCAATGTCATTATCTTCTTTTCTCTCTTTTATTTGTAAACTATAAAGAAAAATAATAGTGAGAGCAGAAAAGATAAGACCCTGAAAGCCATAGTGGACACAGTATGTGTATAAAGAAGACTTTTATGCGTATAGTTAAAATTGTTGGCTGAAATATACCATGAGTCATGTTCCATTATAGCAATGAAGGATCAGCCATCAAAATTTGAAGTACAACCCCGATATTTCCTCCTTTAAACAGACTGTAACCTAAAGAAATTAAAATACATAGAGAGAAGCTGGATCAAAAGCACAAAAAAACCCCAAAACACCAAAAAACCCATGTTTTGAGCCTTTCACTCTCCAAATAGTTGAAGAAGATGAGGGGTCCAATGGTTTGGTTCCTTTTGAACCCAAGGAAGCAGGGGGCACCATCACAAAACTCAGGCTGAACTCAGAGTTCAAGAGAGTCTGCACTTGTACTTCTCCCTGTCCTATGGAAATTGTGGCTCTTTACAGAGCAATAAAAGCTGGCTTTTAAGCAGAATCCTTTCCATTTCAAAATACTTTACTTAAATAGTTAATCCCTAACAGTAGTTCAATTGAACTTTCCTGATGATCTTTATGAATATAGCTATTTGCTTACACATATCAAAGTGTACTTTGAATCAAGTCTAAATAAAGAATAGGAAAAAATAATACTAAAATGATGAAATGGGGAAGTTAGCCAATGGGAGGGGTACATGGTTTACAAGATGATGAAAATTCAGCATAGTATTAAAACAAAAAGTGTGGTGCAATTAGTCTCCTATGGTATGATCTACATTTTAAAAATCNTTCTCTCTCCCTTTCTCTTCCCCCTTCTCTCTCCCCTTCTCTTTCACTTTCTTTTCTTTATTTTCTTTCCCCAAATAAAATACAGCAATTGAGATTAATTCCAAACGTTATTTTTTTACAGTTTAGATTTCTGTAGTACTGTGTACTGCATATTAAAGAAAGTGGTTAAGTGCAGACTTTGTAACACCTTTCTATTACCTACAACACTGACCATATATTAAGGGCAGTGTACATTAAGCACGATCACGCCCCCTCAGCCATATTTCATTACAAATATAAAGAGACAGTCACACCACATCAGACTTACAAGAGGTTGCTTCCCAAACCATAAACAAAGATAAGGTTTAAAAAAGATGTAGAAACTTTGAGGCCAGTGCTCTTCTGTACAATATCAGTTTTACCTAAATTAAACTCCAGTAATTTGAGTTGTATTCATCTAAATTTACCCAGTGTGACAATGAAAACTTTATTACCAGATGTACTATCCTTCCTTATCAGAAGAGAAAACTCTTTTATTGCTTTTCTTCACAGAATTGATATATTATTTATGTTGCAGTAGTCCCTGGAGATTCAATAATGGATAGGGGACTGGTTGTGTCTAGCAGAACAGGACAGTGGGACAGTTGTCCCATGGAACATCAGAGTAATGAACCTTGTCCCCCAAAACTATGAGTAATAGCAAACATACTACTATATGCTTTCCCAAGGGACAACAGTGATTGAACATGGCCAAACATTCAATTCAAAGATAGATCCATGATGAGTAGATGAGTCAACGTTTTTGAAATAATGGTGTATATACTGCTGAAGAAGAGACTGACAGACTGTGGAGAGATGTCCTGTGTGGTTTTCTATTCTGAGTTCTCTGTGATAGAGTCTACAGGTGCTGTCACCAAAAGGGAATCTTACAATGGATAGAAAGCATATGGGCTGTTCAGGTATTTGCAGATGGTCTGAATCAATTTCTCTGAGGAATTTATCATGGATTTTCCACAAAAAAGGGCTTTCCCATTCAATTCAAAAAGTGACAAGATGGGAAAGGGAAAGAACAGTTGTGTGGGACACAGAAAAACATAAATATTAAATGAAGGAGAGACCTTTAACAGCTGGTAAAGTTCTGTATATCCGTTGTTGCCAAATATTGTAATTAATTATTCAGGAAGAAAAAAAAAAGTTTTTAATACTCAGAGAGGTAAAAAAGGAGAAGGAAAGAGATGTCATTTTAGAAGCATCAACATCCTGAAGTATGCATGTGAGCTACAAAATCATATATTCATACAATATCTTGAATTGAAGGGGACCCATAAACATCATCAAGACCAACTCACTGCTACTCACAGGACTACCTAACACTAAACCATTTGACTAAGAGCATCACCCAGACACTCCTTGAGCTCTGACAGACTGGTGACATGACCACTTCCATGGGGAGCCTGTTCCAGTGACTGACCACCCTCTTGGTGAAAAGTTTTTTCCTGATTTCCAGCCTGAACTTCCCCTGCTGCAACTGCATTCCATTTCTTCAAGTCCTATTGCTGGTCACCAGAGAGAAGAGAATCCACTAAGTGCTTCAGGGAATCAATGCAGAAGATTGCCTGCCCAAAATCTTTCCTAGCAGACATGCAGAACCAGGTAAACTGGTTGAATTTTTAAAGAATTATAGCACATGTATCTACATAGGCATTCCAACTGTTATTACTTAGATGACCTGCAGTTGTCTTTACACTGACATATGGACTACCCATCTTCTTGTACCATGTTTTTATAGTCAACTCCTCACTTTAATCTTTAATTTCTAGATTCCTTACAGTCTGTTCAACTAACAGTTACTAAAACTGGACCATTATTTTTGCTTGTTAACCATCTCTACTTTTCTGCCACTAAAACAACATGCCATGTTAGATGTTAAGTATTATCATATGTTGTCAGCCTTCTATGATTGCTGCCAACATGGTGTTTTTAATTGTTGAAAGGAGCTCTGTCTTTCTCACTAAACTCCAGCTATTAAGTATGTGATACATATGAGTCCATTTCTCCTTTCAAGCCCTTCAAAAGGGAAATAAAAGGTCTTCCGCCATTCTACAGATCTTTATTTCAAACGTGCTTGTCTATCACTTGCCTCCATTGTAATTCCTTGACAGTGGACAGAGAATTGATCTGATTACATCAGGTTCACCAGTATCTAGAACAGACTAGAAAATTAAATACAGGTGGTAAATGGTTTACCTAAAAGCTTTCTGCTTTTTTAAAATGTGATTTTTAAAAATTTATTGTATTTTTTTAACTGAAAGCTGAATAAAGAAAATAATCTTTTGCAAACTTTAAAAATGATATGAAAGTGTCTCAGTATACCTCCTGGTGATTCCTGTTTTGAGATCTCAGGACTCTCTTTCCTCTATGGGCTAAATTCCCTAGTGAAATTATATCCCCTATGATACATTATCCTTTTAAACTCTTGCAAAACTATTCAAGTGCACGTTGAGAGGTCCAAATCTGTGGCATATCCGGGGGGATGTTGAAAGTTTATTGGGAATTTAAGCAGCCTCGTTGATTTTGTAAGTGGTTATAGATATTTGTGAGATATTTCACATAGATTTTTTTCCTAAAACTTAATCGTAAACATCCATATCTGTACTCTGTTCCCAAGCATTTGCCAGAATTTACCCATGCCATACCTCCAATAATTTCCACTGAATATTGAGTAACTTCTATATACCAGACTGCTTGAGTTAGACAGGTAGATCTGTGCAGTTCTAAAATGTCTTGAGGATATTTTCATAACATGAGGACCAGAAAATTTTAAAAAAGGAAACTCAATAATTTGAAGGATATATTTGCAGCCACTTCTACAACAAATTATTAATTTATTATTTAGCAATCTTCTTCAACCCAAGAGCTATCTTCCTGTTTGACTGAATCCTCTGCTTAGAGCCTTTCAGTAGTGAAATGCCCTATTTTAAAGATGGTTTAGATTAAACAATCACAGACATTTAGAGGTCATGGATGTTCACAAGCCTTTCTCACCATTTTGAGAACCCTTAAAACATGTCTTATTTCTCAAAGCTGCATCAACTACATTGATTGACCTTGTCTGACTAGATTTTTTTCCTTTTTTCCCTTTCTAGTATTGATCAATGCATAACCTCTGTTTCAATTGTCTATAGATATTTTAAGGACACGCAGAGAATGCAATATAAGCAATAAGAGAGGAAATACACATTTAATCCTGAATTAAATCCCTTGTTGGAATGTTATGAAGAAAATCAATATTAGGCAAGATTCTCCCCTAATGTAGATTTGCGTAGCCCTGTGAAAGTGAATGAGCTATGAAAAATTATCTGTGCTGAGAGTGTGGTACAATATGTTTTATACGAAGAAGAAATGTAGATTCTTTCCGATTGAGCTGCTGTAACGTAATTTTATCATAAATTTTGTATCACTAGCATGTTTCAGTTTGTATCCTAAATCATATTTTGTATGCTTGGCTTCTTAGACAGGTTGAGGCAATCTCATCAGAGTCCCTCTCATTCTAGAAATAAAATCTCTCAGTGTAATCTTTCTGGCAGAGCTATACAAGATGAATAGAAATAATGAAAACATGAGGGGCTGCCTCAGCTCAGAGGCTAGTTAAGCTTACTCCTTTTCTGATCTCCTCAAGTGTATTTGGCCTTTTCCTCTTGTCTTTAGGATGATTCTCCCTCTTCCAGCTCTCCATTCAAGTTGGTTTAGGTGTTTCCCAGAAGGGAACAACAGAACCGTGAGGAGTATTTCCTTGATGTTGGTATTCAATGTCTTATAGTGTAGTGGCTACTTATTATGAAGGGATCAGTCCTCTCAAGTGGAATAAGATGAAAATGTCACCCTCTCAAGTGAAAAATCAAGTGCACAGATTATAACGTTCTATTAATACAGATATTTATGATTCTACAGTATTCCCCATTCACAATTTATGTTATATCCACAAACCTGTACACTTTGTACTTCAGGCACCATACTATGAGGACTAGAGAGTGAGAAAATAATAGTTTATTGCATGATACCTTCTATTTGGATATGACAGTATGTAGAGGTTGATCAGAGTGCTAACTGATTGTTAATTGATAGAGCAGCCCCAATGACCATCACACTCAGGTGTTAATTGTTTTGTAATAATAAGGTTAACTACTTAACAAGACCAAGGACCTTAAAAGGCAGGGCTGGGGGCACCAGGCTACCTCAGTGCCTGAGCACTAGAGGAGAGAGCAGGATGTCCTCTGTGTGGTGGATGTTGAAAACTGCTCAACCTACAACACCAGCAAGGACATCAAGTGCTGGGAGGGCAGCTGGCTCTGTGCACCCAGCACTCTGGGCCATTTCCATTTCTTCAAGTCCTATTATCACCTGGATCCCCGACACATCGCCTCACCTGGATCCCCAACATCAGTAAGTTCTTTTATCTTCTAAAAATCTTTCTTTGTCATCACCTATAAAAGAACATTTATGTTGTAATTCACAAGGAGCTTGTAGTTCTTTCCTGATTTGGTATGCTTTATTGTTGAATATTACACATAAGTGTGAAATTTTGATATGTCTCAGCCATCAAAGACTGTTCATATACAACTAATCACATGAACTTGTTCATTACAAATTCACACACATTTATATTGTTATAAAGACACAGTGCTGGTATGTGTATCACAAAAACATGCAATAGAATAGCCTTTTTTTGAAGGAACTCAATTAGTACAGGCTCATGATTTGTAGACTAAAGCATAATTTTAAACTTAATTAATAGGTACCTGGCACTTTAGATGAAAGGAAACTTTGATAAGCTGAAATTTGAACACACTTAATTATACCATGACCTATCAGTTCTCTTTGCCATGTTTGTCACAAATATTCCAGGTAGTTGTGCTTCACTCCACATGTTGTCATTTAACTGCTTTATTTATTTCTGATTCACCTTGCCACAAACTCCAGTGTTAGTACAGACCTGAGCGTGCATTGAGTTTTATGATGCGTTTTGAAAGTAAAAGATTTTAGGTAGTGTGTTGCAATTTTTTTTTTAGACTGGAATGATGTAAACCATGATCTTGAACAGGATGAATTAAAACACTGTCCTATGGCCTACATTTTGAAAGAGGATTTTATTTTAAGATAAACACATTTCTGCCATTGCAAATAAAAACAGATTTACAATGCTATGGCATTTTATTAGGAAAATGTGAAAACAACAGTTTTACGATGCTCAGTTTGTGGGCTAGCACATTCCTAAGTGTTATTGCAACTCAGCAGAGTACACATTCTCATTCTGTAGGCCAGTGTTATTAAAAACACAACCAGGAATTCTTTCCAAAAGCTGCTAGTATCCCTGTAACAGTCTTTCACCAATAGGTGTTCTGGTAGTAATCTCTCTTTTTTGTAACTACCAATTCCTTTGTATTACAGTTTCACCTTCCAAAAATCTCAGCTCCTCAAAGAACAACCGAGCAGCTCTGTCAGCCCAAAATCAAGGATCTACAGTGTTTCAGCAGCTGCAGTTTTGGCCGGGTGGCCGTGTGGTCCCGTGGCCCTGCCCGAGCAGTGGGCTGGATGGTAGCACCATCAGTGGCCGGTGCTGACTTCTGCTCAGCTGACAATTTTTAAATCTAAGCTCCATACACGAACCTGGTCCAAAGCTCGCCATGAAAATCTGCTTGGCACTTTTGCAAACAGAGACCACTGGATGTCTAAACAAACCTTAGGGTCCCAGCTTGGTATATCCAAGGAAGGTAGCTCAGTTCTGCCACTTTGACTCTTCTTAATGGGAGCAGGCTTGGGTCAAATGCTGATGGCTTTGAAAAGACATAGCTCTAAATTTTGAGATCTTAAGCAAAAGTTTCCAAAGGTGGAATAAGTCACCACCTGCACTTCATACAACAAATGAAAGTGAATTGTGACAGCACTCACATTATAATTTTGACTCACTGGGTCCTTTGGCTACATTTTATAGTTCCTTGGGTAGCTATACAGCTACACAAACCCAAATTGTAACAGATACCCTAAGGAAAAAAAATCCTCTGCTCTCAGAGGCCTGTTTGAATTGCTTGTGGTTTTTGAAATCTAATACTAAGGATCCAGAAAGCTACCATGTTTTTTTTTACATACCTTGGCATCCCATCAGGAAGGATAACATCTACAAGTCATTCCTTTGTGTCTCTTATGACCAAATGATATATGAGCTATGCAGATGGCTTACGATAAGGACAGTCATCCTACTACTGACAATTTTACTAAATTAGCTGTGCTTTGATTCTAATTAACTGTCCAAACAAAAGAGTTACTAAGTATACTATCATTTGCCAAAAATGCCCAGCCTTCATTCAGCTGTCTTGTCTTAATGACAGACTAAGACACCTATACTGAATTCTCAAGAAGCAGTCAATCTGCAGCATTTATTAGATCCCTGAAAGCATACATGTTAAAAGAAACAAACAGCTGAGACTGAGCACAAGGATTTATAACACGCTCAATATGGCTCACACTCACTGGGCCACCTATGTGACTTGAGTCTTTTCCAAATATATTAGTACAAAATCCTCCAGGCATCCATTCAGACCCCAGAAGCCTGCAGAAACTCTTGGATCTTTTGCCAGATCCCAGAAACCTGAATATATCCTGGCTGTTTTGTTTTGATGCATGGATTGATTCTTATGCTTTCTGCATTGCTTTTCCTGCCATTTAAAGAAGCATATTAATATTCAGAGAAGGAGGGAAGACAAGACATTAGAGTTCTCTCTTAATAAGTTCTGATGGAACTATCTATTTAATTCCTTTCAGTTGTGCCTGTCAGTCTCCACTGTTTAAGGAATTTAATGCTACATAATTTTTCCATGTGGTGTGTGTCAACTTAGACTACAGACTACAAAAACCTTAGCTGAGAACAAAGAAAGAAGTGAATCTACTCATGTCTCCCAATCAGATTAAAAAAAATTATCAACACTACATAGTACTGAACTGGATATCAACAGGAGGTTGATAACATGAGTGCAAACAGATTTTTGGTTAAGCTGTCCTGTGGCCAGTATTCTCTAATAATTCCATGACAAGGTACAGGTCAGTGGTCTTCTAAGTGAATATAATGCTTTTAATTTTTTAAGGTTAAAAAAAATATCTTAAAGTCATGTCGTCACATAATTACCAGACTGGGTGGTAGACTTGCATATTCAAGTGTAATAGGAAAGATGATATAACTGAAAAGCTATTGAAGTCAACAGCAATGCTTGTTAGTGTTGACCTGAAAAGTAGTCCATTTTCTCACTACTATTTAGAGATAGACTGTAGAGCTGATTCGTTGTTGTAGCAGAACAAAAGTGGGCTACAGAATAATAATGTTTAGCATTTAGCCTATACAATGCAGGCACTATTATATTGTTCCATACTTATCTGAAAAACTATCTTGCAGGTCAATTCCTCCCCGGATTGTGACTTTTTCCAAATGTGATTCGCTATATACTTAAAATTAAACTGCAACAACTTGGAGAATTTGTCTTGTTAAGTACTTCAGCAGCAGGAAGAGAAGATGCTTCCTGTTGCCAGTCATATCCCAAAATACCACAGGTGATACAAAAATCTGCTATTGTTTTTCCTCCAGAGCTCTCAAAAGTTATAAAGAGTAAACTGACAATATCTTTACAAATAGTGTAAGAATCATTGTACCCATTCCATTGACATATTAGATAAACTTCCCCCAAATCATATGGCATAACTACATGTGTTTAGCTTCCAGGCTCTGTATTAGGAAGTCAAAGGATGAGCTGTTTAAAGTTGAGGCCAAAGGTTTATAGTGAAAAGGGATATGAGAGGAGAGACATGCATATATGCTAACAAATTTTGATGCAACTGTACTGGAAACTGAGGAGGCAGGTACATGAACATAGCCCTACTCACATCTTTTAATCTTGAACATAGCTGCCACCTGAGGCAGTGTGAAGAGGGTCCACATCATGTTAAATGGTTGAAACATGAATACCAGAAATGGTTTCAAGAGTAAAATCATTAAGTTACACTAGATGATTTCCAATTTTATATGACCTAATTTAGTTTTGTCAGTAAATCCAAGTAATTTGTATTTTCTCTGAATACTGGTGCAACAAAATCGATCGGATCTAAGTTCTGTAGTAAATTATTTTCCTTCCTCCAGAAGCCTCCAGTGAGCCAAGAAAAGTCCATAGTATTGCCAATTTCATACCTCTGTGGAATTTTTTTCACATGAAAATAAAGACAAAGAAATTGAAACAACCAAACTTCCTTTTGCCCCATAGAGAAATAAACATGGGAGGGATTTAATTTACTTTCTTTTCTCAGGAGCTAAGTGGCATATAGGTAAAAATTATTTGAACCTCTGGGGATGTATTAGTATTGTGTGTAATGAAAAACAGGAGAGGAATTTAATGACAGTACCTTAAAATAGATACTACATACCAGAGGTGAGTGCCACAGAATTGTTCTGAGAATCAGGCCCAAAGCATACAAAGAAGGTTATGTATAAGGCTTTTGATTCTCTAGTATCAGAAATCTCCAGTTTAAGGATTTTTCTCAGACTGATCAAAATGTCATATTTACCAACAAATCATCTACTGCAGCCAAATTAAATGTAACATTACCTGTAATTACAGCTTTGAAAGATTAATTTAGACACTTGTGCACACATCCTAGTAATGGACTGTTATTATTTGTGATGTAGTAATACATATGTGGTTAGGGAAGGTTCATCTACAGGTCAATGAATACAGGTACATGAATAATTTACATTTTTTAAAAGTAGAGGAAGAAATAGCTTATACTATATTAAAAAATGTTGCTAAACAAAGGGGCCTTTGAAAATTTAATTTGATTTACTACACGTAACACAAATATTAAAGCTAAATTGCTCTCCACATACAAAAGTACAGATATGATTGAATTCCTAAAGGCACTTTTAGTCTCTGCTACTTAATTCCGAGCCAGTTATCTTTCATATTTATAATTCAGCTAATCAGATATGTTATGTGACTTCACTTGTAGACATTTCCTAAAAAAAAATAATGATTGATACAGAACAAATAGAATAAATTGCACTGGGGAAGTGCTAGTTCTTTGTTAATGTAATTTACAAATAATTTATGATGTTTGCTTGTGTTCAGGCTAAAGGCTCCAAACCCACTTGTAAATATCCAAGTGCATGTCCCTTTCACTTCACTGGAACCTGTGCCTGTATATCTGAAGGCTGGGTTGGGCCATAAGGAATTGTGCCAGGGTCAGTGATGTAAATATAGCAGTGGGACAAAAAAGAGAGATGCTCAATTACATGAGAAAAGTAATTTTTAAAACTGCAAGTGTTAGGTAAAACTGTGCTTCCTTGCATAAGAATCTAGACACAATGAGATTGAAGTCAAACCACTACTGTTTTCCCTTGAATAGAACAAATACTGTGACTCCCTGTCATTCATTACTCCCTTAAAATTCACCAGGATTTAGATCCCAGAAAAATTTTCTTCCACATCACCCACATATCTTCACAAGCTAATAATACTCTAATCATTTGTTTAAAAGTTTCTGGGAGCTGCACATTTCAGTGGCTTACTGTGTTTATGGGAGACCTTTTCAAAAATCTGGAGAGAGGAGAGGGCAGAATGATTTGGAATAACTGATAAGGAGAATAAAATAAAGATCATAGTTGGTAACATACTGTTATGACATTGGAGATGGTAATTCTCCAATGCTGCTTACCTATAGGAAGTGAAAAGTGTGATGCTAATCCATGTAAATTCATAAGAAAAGTTAGTGTGCCTGCTGTCGCGAAGGCTAATGGAAGTGGCAAGCACAAAGGAAACCTATGGAATTATTATTCCAGTAGAGTTAACCGTAGATTTAGGAAGATTCACTGAGTCCAAACTATCAAAGTGAATGTACTGCAACCTAAGTAATCACATGACATGATTGCAAATAGCTCAGGGACATTTTTTTACTTTCTGGCAATTATACAGTGTTGCAGAGACTTACCCTTTTAACATCTTCCTAGAAGTTTGTAGAATGTCTAATAAAAATGAGATCTGCTCTGGGTCTTTAGCATCTATGGAAATCATCCATATCATAAAATAAGCAGCAACTGAAATTGCTTCCATCTTTGATTTGATTAGTGCAGTACTTTGTCAAACCACAGATGTTCTTTTTTCACCTGTTCTTTGTTTTGACACATCTTTCAGTAGCCATGTCAGTGATACTGCTTTTGAAACTGACATCTGTGAAAAACTGCTGATGTTTCAAGCACCTCTTCCTGTTTGTAATTTTTTACAATGTAGATCTTCAGTAAGTTTGTCAGTCTTAACTGAACATGTGTTTTATAACGTGGCCTCAAAGCTGGAGCTGGATTTTTTCTCTGGAGAGAAATCCCAACCTGTTTTATTCTTATCCTACTCTGGCCTATTTCTGTTAAAACTAGTGAGGCTGTAAGAAATTTAAATTACTGTGGAAAGTGGCCTAGCATTTCTGTATAAACACATTTAGAAGTGGTGATTAGCAGTTCTGATTAAGAATTCACAGCATTTTATTCCCACTTGTAAAGCATGGTACTTGTGCTTAATACTATAGTTAAACAGAAGACAAGGACATTGCCCAAAAAAGCTTACAGTTGGGGTTCTGAGTCTATAGCTGTATCCTTAGGAAATACTCCTCACTCCTGTAGAAACCCTGTCTGATTTCCACAGTTCTGCTGCAAGTAAAAAGGTCTGGATGTAGGATAAGAATTAGTGCTGAGGGGTAGCAGGATACTGTAAATTTGTAAGCATGAAGGACGAGAGGAAATTGCCTCAAGTTACGTCAGGGGAAGTTTAGGTTGGATATTGGGAAGTTCTTTACTGAGAGGGTGGTTGGGCACTGGAATGGGCTGCCCAGGGAGGTGGTGGAGTCACTGTCCCTGGGGGTGTTCAAAAAATGGGTTGATGAGGCACTTGAGGCCATGGTCTAATGATTAGGAATATGATGGGATAAAAGTTGGACTTGATGACCCTGGAGGTCCCTTCCAACCATAATGATTCTATGATTCTATGAAAGATAAGGTATGTGCTTTGCTCTAGAAAGAGCACAGCAGAAGTGTAGGTGGGACAAGTATTTGATTGAACTAATGCTATTCTACCTTCTGTTAAACTTTGTAAAGAAACAAGACTGAAACAGTCAGTTGTGTGCTCCTGTACATCACGAACAAACAGAGTTAGGAACTGAAATACAGTAGGACAAGAATTAAAAAACAGCAGCTAACACACATTTAAATAATAACAGAAGCACAAAAGAGAAAGGGAAGTAACGAGGACTTCAAAAGGAACTTGTTAATTAGAATGGGATAAATTTAAGAATGGGCACCTGAAGTTCACTGCATTATAAAAAAATCCTTCAAGGAAGCTGTTAGAAGGTTGAAACATTTAAAACTAAACATACACAGAAACTTATTGAACATGACCAATATTCATTGTGAGAGGAAGGACTAGAAAATAGCTCTTAAATGTTTTTCAGGCTAAGTCTCATATTTCAATAGCAAGACATCTTCACACTTATCTCCATGATCGTCTTTGCAGGACCTCATAAGGAAGAAATATTAAGTTAATGGGACTTTAACATTTATGAAAGGACAGGTAGCAGCCAGAAACAAAAAGAAGGTGCAGTATATGGAAAGCACTGTCTCTATGGATTACAAAGCATAGTTCATAAATTAGGTAACTGAGCAGGTTTTCCTTCTCAATGACTCTTGAGCTTTGCTGGTAATCACCACATGACAATGTTTTCAAGTATTGGGTGAAGCAATATGGTTTGCGTTCTCCACCCAAATGCTGTCATTGAAGTGTTATTTATTTGCATTTTCTGAAGATGTGGCTTGTCGTTGTTTCTCCTGTGCTTGACTCCTCTTTTTTCAGCATAGCCCTTTACACAAAAAAAAATATGAATAAACTCTTTAACCATTATGATGTGTCTACCTGATTAACTCAGCATAACATATGCAGGAAATAAGGCTCTGTCTTTATATTTGTCTCCATTAAAAGCAAAACCCCACATTTTTAAAATTCAATAATGAATTAACTACACACGAAATTATACTTTCCATTGTGCATTTTATTTCAAATTGTTATTACATTTCACACATAAGTCTAAAACCAATCATATTTTTATTTTAAACTTAAGATATCTTTTCATGGCTTCTTACAAAGAAACCAAGTGCCTTTTACATGAGAGCTGCTGAGGAACTAGTCAAGATGGTGGCTAAAAGAAGAGTGAGATCCATCCATTAAGAGATGTCACATAAATATAATTTCTAAGAGATGAATCAGAAAACTCTTAGAAAGTGTAAGTCATGCAGCTTCTCTACAATGGCTAAATTGGCTGCTGAATCCTGAACCCAGTGGGGTTCAACTTTGGTACTTCCAAAAACCTTTGGAAAGACAGGTCTCTAAGAAAACTTGAGCCATCCTTCAAGGAACGTGTCTCTGGACATGTCATCTGAGAGCATTCTATTGCAGTATATTATAAAATAGAGAAGAAACAAATTATTGCCAAATTAATATGGTCTCTTCCTACCCCTCCAAGCCTGACAGACCATAGAAGAGTCCCTGGTGGGACAGGCTGCATACCGTAAGCAGATAATGAAGTGTGGGGAGGGAATATTTTAGATCCAGGTAGAAAGAAGGTTTTATTCATAGTTTTAATGTCTCCTGCAAGAGAAAATAATTAAAACCACTTGAAGTGTGAAATCTTGGAATGTAAAATATTAAATGACATTTTATTTTTAATAATAACCTTTATTTCTGCCAACATAGAACATTTTGCAAGCGAAATGTCAACCTGTCTCAGTCTTTCAGAACATATTATAGATGTCTTAACAGCCCTCTTCAGCAGGAAAGAGAAAAGTTGACTGAGCTAATCAGAAATATTCATTGCTCTAATTGGTGAAATGAGACAAGCACAGAAATGAGAAGGAAAAGAACTAGGATATCAAAGAAAGTCAACAAACTGGCTGCAATTCATAGCAAAGCAATGAAAATGACTGCAGAAACTGTCCTGAAAAGAGTAGTGAAAAAAAGAAAGGATCTTAATACTGGTATGCCACCTAAGCTCAGAGAAGACTAGGAGGAAAGAGAGGGTGCTCTGGTCATCTACAAATAACCAAAGACTGGAAAACTATCAAGAAAGGTGTGCTAGTTATGGAGACCCTGTAGCATGTCTAATGGGTTAAAACTGGTTGAAGGAAGATTTAGCAAAATTTCCTAATAATGAATTCTATTAGACTGTAGAAATGTCTCCCAAGAGAAGTGGTGGAAACCCATTGCTTGAGTCATATGCAGTCAAGCTTGGACAAAACATTGGAGAATGTACTCTGAGGAATAATACTGCACTGGCAGGAGTTTGAGGAACGAGCTAAATGATTTAACAAGGCTTTTCCAGCACTTATTGTTTTTGGCAACAGCTCTATCAAAACAATAAAAAAAGCTGTTCATGGACTTATCTCCTTGCAAAATCCCTAGCATCTTTTTTGTTCTGCATTGAAACTGATCATTTTATCATCGTTTTTATGTGCCCCACTAGCAATTTTGTTTTCTATTCTCAAAAGTATCTTCCTGATTTGAAATATGATTCTTATTCTAAATGGAAAATTACTTGCCAATTTGTTTTAAAGAAAACCTGCTACATAAACCAAAATCAAGGAAATATTTTAACATCAACTGTTAAATCTGCAATTGAATTATTGCAGCACTCCACACAAAGGTTTTTTCTATTTCAAGTAAATAGAAAGTAAACTGTACCTCTCTTGCAGGCCTCTGTTCACCTTTTCAATAAAGCAGTCCTGCTATAAGTATAACCAGTTCAGAACTACCTCAGACTATTCTGTCTGAACACCACTAAAATTGAAATAAAATAACAAAGTTTAGTACAGAACTGCCAGCGACTGCTTCTTACTTGACCTCTCTCAGTCTCGGAAAATGCAAGACTGCAGAGGCCACTGTTTCCCTACTTGTCCTAATCCTGAGCCCTCCTGCTACACTCCTTGGGAATCTGGCTGTTGTGAATTTAGTGAGAGAATGGGGATCAGTTCTTCCCTGTGGGGACTGTGGAGAGCAGAAAGCTGGCCTAGCCATAACCTGTCTTTTCAGTTTGGCCTTTGGACACCAAGATTTCCTATCGCTCCCCTACCACTTCTCTGAAACCATTTTCTCCCCATTCATGCTCACCTCCTGCCCTGGAATAAATTTACAAAAAGCAAATTCCAGAAACGTTATAATATTGTCCTGAAAGGATTCATTCTCATGCTTTTAAAAGCCAAACTATCCCATTGCAATTATTATAAAAAAAATTTAAACATATTTTGGGGCACAGATGGGTCAGATTTATGTCCTACTTTCTCACTTAAGAAATCAAAGGGTAGTGGTTTCTCATTATTGATTTAATCTTAAATTATTTTTTTAATATTTTAAGTCTTTCAGTTATTTTCATAAGTCTGGTTAACTGAAACACATCATCCAAAATAATTTCAAAACAGTGGAAGGGCAGTATAACAGAGCACAGGCAATCCAGGAGCCTTCTGGAGTACCTTGGTGATCACTTCCTGACAGAGGTGATTGAGGAGTTCACAAGTGAAGGTGCTCTACTGGGCCTCATACTTGCAAACAGGGTCAGGGATGTGAAGATTGAAAGCAACCTTGGTTACACTGACCATGGGATGCCACAGTTCAGTATACTCAGATGAGGGAGCAGGACAAAACCCATGATTACAGTTCCAGACCTCAAGAGAGCAGACATCAGTCTGTTCAGGGATCGGCTTCAAAGTATACCAAAGCATATCCTGGAGAGAAGAGAGGTGAAGGATCAAAAATGGTTGATTTGCAATGATCACATCTTCCAAGCTCAAGAATGGTCCATTCCCGTGTGCATGAAGTCAAGCAAATGTAGCAGGAGGCCTATATGGATGAACAAGGAGTTCCTGACAAAACTCAAACATAAAAAGGAAGCATCAAAGAAACAAAGTCAGGTGACCTGGGAGGAATATGGAGACACTGACCATGCTGGGTTGGGTTTAGGAAAACCAAAACCCACCTGGACTGGAATCTGGAAAGAAAGATGAAGGGCAACAGGAAGGGGTCCCACAGATACTTCAGCAGCAAAAGGAAGGCCAGGGAAAATGTGGGCTCATTGTTGAATGGGGTAGGGGACTTGGTGATAGGAGACATGAAGAAGGCTAATTTACATATAGACAAGGCCAAAGTATTCAATGCCTTCTTCACCTCAGTCTCTACTGTTAATATTTGCTCTCAGAAATCCCAGGCCCCCAGGACATCTGGGAAAGTCTGGAGCAAGGAAGACTTACCCTTGGAGGAGGATCAGGTTAGTGAACTTTTAAACAACTTGGATGTACACAAGTCGCTGGGACCAGATGTACCCAGGACTGCTGAGAGAGCTGGTCCACATCACTGTGAGGCCACTTCCAATACTCTATGAAAGGTTGTGGCAACTGGAGGAAGTTTCTGAAGACTGGAAAAAAGCAAATGTCACCCTCATCTTCAATAAAAGCCAGTTGGATCATCCAAAGAACTTCACTTCAATCTCTGGAAAGGTGATGGGGCAAATAATCCCAGAAACTATTTCTAAACATATGAAAGTCAAGAAGCTGACTGGGAGCAGTCAAAATGGATTATGAAGCAGAAATCATACCTGACTGATCTTCTATTATGAAATTACTGACTTGATGGATGAGGGGGAAGAGTGGTGGATATTGTTTATCTTGACTTTAACAAGCCTTTGGACCCTATTTCCCAT
Source organism: Aegotheles bennettii (assembly GCA_013398125.1). Lineage (NCBI taxonomy): Eukaryota > Metazoa > Chordata > Aves > Caprimulgiformes > Aegothelidae > Aegotheles > Aegotheles bennettii. The sequence goes on along the minus strand of VZRW01004199.1, from coordinate 826,680 downwards.
AACATCCTCATATGCAAACAAAGTATGGATGATAAAATATGGACTAGATAAGTGGACAGTGAGGTTGATTGAAAACTGGCTGAACTGCCAGACTTAAGGGGTTGCGATCAGTGGCAAAAAATATAGTTGAAGGCTAGTCCGTAGAGGTATCCCCCAAGGATAAAGACTTTTTAACATCTTCATTAAAGACCTGGCTGATGGAACAAGATGGTCTGCAGATGATACAGAACTGGGAGCAGTTGTTGATAGACCAGAGGGTTGTGCAGCTTTTCAGTGGGACCTTGACAGAGTAGAGAAATAGGCTGACAGGAACTTCATGCAGTTCAACAAGAGAAGTGCAAAATCCTGCACCTGGGGAAGAATAACACCAGGCACCTGTACATGCCAGTGACTACCTAGCTGGAAAGCAACTTTTTGAAGAAGTATCTGGTGGTCTTGGTGGACACTAGATCAATCATGAGCCAGCAATGTGCCCTTGGAGCAAAGGCAACCAGAAGCCTCCTGGCCCCTATTAGGGAAATCATTACCAGCGAGTTGAGGGAGGTGATCTTTCCCTCTTCTCAGCACTGGTAAAACACGTCTGGAGCCTTGGGTCCAGTGCCGGGCTTCCCAGTATGAGACAGGGACATATTAGAGCAAGACCAACAAAGGGCGTTGAAAATGATTACGTAACTGGAGATTCTGTCATATGAAGGGAGGCTGAGGGAGTTGGAACTTCAGCCTGGAGCAGAGAAGGCTCAGGGAAATCTTATCAATGTATATAAATACCTGATGGGAAGAATAAAGAATATGGAGCCAGACTCTTATTCTGTTAGTGGGCTCCACTGAGAAGAGGAGATGGGTACAAACTAAAATATAGGAAAGCAAACACTTTTACAATGAGGGTGGTCAAACACTAGCAAAGGTTGCCCACAGTGGCTATGGAATCTGCATCCCTAAAGGNTCTCCATTCTTGAAGATATTCAAACCCGAACTGGACACAGCCTTGAGCAATCTGCTCTGGCTAACTCTGCTCTGAGCAGGGAGTTGAAACAGGTCATGTGCTCCTCTGTGTTCCTGCCTCAACTCTGTTTCTGTCTTAGGAAATCCTATTGAGGAAGAGTGAATAGGTAATTAAGTAGAATATAATATTAATGTGTACTTCAGCAGAAAGAAGCAATAGCTTGAAAGTATGGTAAACATTTACTCCCTACTAAAGAAGAAAAGCATTTGCTAAATATTTTCCCTTAAATAGAAAACCTTTATAGAATGTGTTGGGGATCCAGGCAAGGCGATGTGTCCGGGATTCAGGCGAAGCTAGGCGATGTAATCCCAAGCTGGCAGCAAGCTGCCCCGGAGCACTGGGTGCAAAGAGAGCGCAGAGCCGGCCTCCTTTCCCAGCACTCGATGTCCTTGCTGGTATCGTAGGTTGAGTAGTTTCTCCAACTCCAACTCCAACTCGCAGAGCATATCCTGCTCCTTCCCCCGGTGCTCAGGCACTGAAGGTCCTCTGGTGCCTCGAGCCCTGCCTTTTAAGGTCCACCCCCCTTGTTAGGCATTTAGCTTTATTATTACCAAATAATTAGCACCTGAGTGTGATGACCAGGAGGGCTGCTCTGTCAATCAACAATCAGGTAGCCCTCAGGTCATCCTCTACAGAATGACAGAAGAATTGTTGACTCTATCAAAATGTTTGGTTGGTAGAGAAAACACAAAACACTGAGTCAGATTCTGCTTCACTTCCATCTTTCTTTCCCTTGCTCTAGGACATAATTCATCTGGATTTATCTTTAACAGCGGAAGTGTCCCTAAATAATTAGCTGAGCCAGAGTATCCAGAGATGTCTTGCAAAGTTTGCTTTCAGTTATAGTTTTGTGTCTGAAGTCAATGCCTCAGCCCACTGCTCAGATCAGGCAGAAGGATGCGTTCCTGTGTGATGTACTCTAGGTGACCCTGCTCTGGCAGGGGGATTGGACTAGATGATCTTTCGAGATCCCTTCCAACCCCTAGGATTCTGTGATTCTGTGATTATTAGGGATTACAGTTCTGAGATATCTTTGACTTATTAAGAAATTTTTAAGAAAGTTATTGCTTCCTTTGTTTGTACTTTTGAAAAACATGTTCACAGATTGGTATGTTTTTGGTAGAATTCAAAGCCCAGGTGAAATGAAACAAAGGAATAAATCGTCACCTGACACAGCTCTATTGAAGTCAATGGAACCATGCTATTTCCCACCTGCTGAGGGTATGACCCAATATTAACAAATACAAAATATGCAAATGTTCGTCTTCACATGCAAATGGGACTAGATGAGCATATGCTTCTGTCACAAATAAGGCAATATAAACGTACATCCATATTAAAGTATAAAGCATTAAAGAAAAAAAAAGTCTTTTGGGATAATGGAGAAAGAAGAATGAAAAACTGAGAGCACAGAGTTAATAAGGCAACTTTGTAGTATAGTGTCACATTTATTTTTCCTCTCAAATTATCATCCAGTTCCTGGCTGATTTAGTTTTTCCTAGTGGAGAACTTTTACTCCATGACTGCTTTCTTTTGGAACTGATTTGAAGTTCACTAATTTGAAAAACAAACTCTAACTTGACAATTCATAAATATTCTTTCAGAGGTACTTCTAGTTCAGAATGTGCTGAACTTTACAATGTTTATCAGCTGTTAAAATTGGTAAAAAGTGATGATTAAAGTGATGATGATATTATACACTCTATGGATGTACTTTCTGAATAAATAAACAGTATGTATACACATATATGCATATTTGTTTTTGTGTATGTAGGTTACATTCATATAGTATTCCATATGCAGTTAAGAATGCAGAGTTCAACATAACCTATTTCTGAGACTGTCAATCAACAGCTATCAGCTTGAATGTGTTGCACTTGAATTTTCTGAAATTATATTTAAAAGAAACCATTCCCTCTGACAGTCTGGTTTTTCCTTTTGTCACTGCAACTATCCTGAAACATGCTGTATTTGAAGCATGAAAAAAAGAAAGAGAAAAACCCCTCCAAACATTTTGGTTCACAGCAAAGAAATAGATTGTCAGGTTGAAGTCTACAGATAGCTTGATTGAAGGCACGCAGTTGGGGATATGAAGAGCCATGTTTGTTTATGGCACGAGCTCAAGTCACAAAAGGGAAAGGTTGAGATCAAATCAAAGTATGTCATGGCTACCTCTGTCTTGCACACACGTTTTCATTACATAGTGCCTTAAATGATACACTTAACAAAATGAGATGAGAAATATTGAAGGGGAAAACATAATGCTTTGAAAGACCAATGAATTAGCTACTTATCTGCAAAATGGTTTCATTACTTTCAGCAAGGAACATAAATTCCAGCAACACAGCAGCAGTATCCTATGGCTCGACAAGGTAATATAGCTACAGATGAAAATGCTGAGAAGGTTCAAAGCAACCTCAGGAAGGGTTTCTTAGCAACAGACAGGATCATGAACCAAAGGAAGAGAATGTGATGTATTTATCGTTAATGTCATAAACCAAACCGAGATATTAATGCCTCTAAAACCTGTATTTTTGCTATGTAACAAGCTTAAATGAAAGCTGGCGCTTCATTAAAGATTTTACTGCATTGGTCTTGTAATCATCCACAGCATGCAGAAGTGTAATCAAGAATAAACCTCAAGAATAGGCAATGTTCTGCTAATGAATCATTTTACTGTATTGATTATTCTTCACAGAAGAAGCTGCAGGGAGTGAATTCAAATCACTGGCAATTATAAACCCCAAAATAAAATCTAATTCATCAGGGGGAAATCTCTTAGCAATTTGTCCAGAGAAAACCCCTGAATTGTACAGGTTGGGCTTGTAACACGTGTGGCAGATGAAGGGGGATTTCAGTTTCGATGGGGACTAGCTAAAAAATTAACAGTTCTGCAATAACTCTTTTAGCAGTTGGGAAATTAAACTTCCCAGAGTCCCACAGTAGCAGACACATGAGCCTTTCCTCACCATAAGCTATCTCAATAGTGCTCATTAATTCTTTCCCTGTGACTCTGAGGCCACAGACATACAGTGATGGTTGAAGATGTTTCTGTCTTCTGTTAGCAGTGACAGTTTTCATGGCAGGATCTGCAGAAGGGAGTGAGCCCTTTCCCATCTGAGTGCGCTGTCAGCCAGGTTAGTGCAACCTGCCAATGAGGGTGTTTGAATTAACCCAGTACTGAAGTATTTAGGGGATGTTTATATTTTCCATTCTACTAGTTGATCTGAAGATTTAATAAGAAAAATCTGAACAAAAAAGATCTGGATGGAGCCCAGTGAATGCTTATTTTCTGAGATCATCAGAATGAAACAGACTGAAAATAACATAGAAAAACAGGTTAAAAATAACTTTTATATTTTTTTTAAAAAAGGAGTTATTTTAATGCAAATTGTTCTGGAAAATACAAAAAAACTTTTTAAAATGAGCTTTTGTGTTTCAGGTTTTATGTAATTTTTTCCAGCACTGTATTTTGTCACTGCTTCTGAAGTATCTTCTGGTTTTGAAAACTTAGGATAAACCTTCAAAGTTGCTTATTTCTCAACTATCTCTCAGTCAGGTTTTCCTTGCTTAACGCCTCTCCTCCAGGCTTGTTGTACCTGAACCATCATATCACACTGACCCTGGCCAGGCCTGCTGGTACTGTGTGCCTTGCAAAGAGTTTACTGCACCCCAGAAACCCAAGGAGGGAAGAACTGCAGACTTTCATAGCCTTGCATTCCTCTGAGGAGTAACCTGTCCCCCATGTAAGAGAAGATGTAGTCTCTCAGCTCAGGGAAGCAGTTGGAGCAAATCTACTCTTCTCCCACTGTCACTTGCTTAGGGACTCTGAAAGCTACTGACCTCTCCCGAGACCTCCTGGAATAATGACTGAAGGCAGAGGGAGGCCCACACCAGCAACTTTCAGGACACCAAGTGGGTTTTGGCTCCAAACACAGCTTCTTCAGTGTTTGGGAAAGTAAAGCAGGAACTTAATAACATAACTCACAAATGGCCTCTCTTTGTAACAGTCCAAACCAAGATCCTGGCTAGCAAACCCACCGACATTTTTGCTTATTAAAGTCCATTTTAGATCCAGTTTCTCTAATTCAAACCATCTCTCATCAATCTAAAAATAATCTTGTTATGGACATAACTAGGCAATTTATGCTATTGTTCAGCATTAACATTCACATACTTTACTGAGTCTAGTGGGTCAAAAGGGATTGAGTTGAGAGCATCTTTGCTTTAAAATTCTCCCTCCTGTCACCACTGGGATCACAAAATTTTGTTCCTCCTAAAAAATTTTTTATACATCAGTTCTACAAAAACTTTCTTATGCTCAAATAAAACTTGCAAGTTTTTATCTGACTGCTGATCTTTCAGTAGCATGGACTATTTTACATATTAAGGGGTCCAGATCTGTAAGAGCCAATGCATTAAAGTGGAAGGTGATATCAGAAGCTCACAGTTTGCAGCTTCTTCAGTGATTTTGACATCATAAACATTCCAAACAGCAAGAAAGTAAAGATTTTTGAGAAACCTACAGTTGTGATAAAACTGCATGATCACTGGCAGAAACTTTAGTGACAGAAATGTATCCCAGAAAGCAAATCTGCACTTGTGCAACAGTGGAAAATTTCATATATAAAGAACATTGACAACACAACAAAACAGCTTTCATAGCTCAATAAATATACAATAAGTCATTGCTGATTTGTGAACTTCTGTTATCTGAAAAGAAATGCACTCAAAGTTGCAGTGTTTGAACAAGAAAAAGGGCTCTATTAAAACAACAGAAAAAAAATCTGTGAGAAAGGGTTGAATGTTTAACAGTGAATAAAGTTTTTGTCAAAGTCTGGGATTTTATTCAAATTCCTCTTATGTAAAAAAGGACAAACTTATTCATCTCAAAGACTTTACCTTTCATTACAGACATATCTGCATAAGTAAAACAAATTCTTATAAAGGGAAAGCTAAAAGAGGAACCAGATTTGAAGGATTTTATTCCTTTCTTGCAGGAAACTATCTAGGGTATCTCTTACTTCTGCCCTTTTCCTAAAGAAAACAAGACCACACTATCTTCCACAATCTCCTATCCCAAATACAGTACTTTCCTCTGCATATATCAAGGTGAAGGCATTCAGGCAGGACTTTTTCCTCACAGACTACCTTGAAACAGTTAGTCTCAAGCAGACCTCTCTGCATACTTGTCTTTGAAGGAGAGGAGTTGAGTTTTGCTGCATTTAGTATGTGATCTGAAAAACCTTAGTGTTCCTCAAAACACATTTTAAAATATTTTGGATGAACGTCAATCTGAGAACAAAAAACAAAGGTGGTTTGTATGTGATTGAAGCATGATAACTACGTTTAAAGTTAAAAGCAATTATAGTCAGCAGATATGACATGCACAGAATTGACTTTAACAGAACCTGACATGGAAAGTCAGAAGATGTAGGAAGATGTAGGCTTAACTATAATCCTCACAATTGAAATACTGAATCAACTAAGTGTCAGTTACAGGTACAAATTGAGCCCAGTTTTACTCTTACAAAGCTTCTTTCCCATGACAAACCCACATTTTCAGATTAGACAGGGAGAACTGTCAAAATAGCTTTTCTAAGACTTTGTGTGCATAATTTCAGTGTGTACAGTGAGGTTTAAGAAAGTTAAATACAACCGAAGAAAACCTATGGATAAAATCTTGGTTTAGTCTGTAAATATCAAATGCATTACTTCTAACATGAAATGAAATGTATCTGAATATGAAGGCAAGATAGGGCAATGAACCATCAGACTATATAGTTTGATATGAAATTAAAGAAAAATGTTTATATCCCAATTCTGCAGAATTGAAACTGGAGATGCTTTCCTGTCTTTGGATGCATTAAAACCTTTTGTAGCACTGGGAAGAAGACAAAAGAAGGAAGCAAAAAAAATAGAGAGTTAAGAAGATGAAGTAAAACCTGTATTCTGTACAAAACACATTACATTTTTCCCCATTCAGAACAAGGATTTCTTAGAGGAGAAAAGTGACAAAAAGAAACCTTTAGCATAAATATCTCAGCTCACCAGTTGGTAAGACTGAAAATTCATCTTGAAAATTTTTAGAAAAAAGATACTTTTTTATCTCAGATTCAGTGGAGAAATACAGTAAAATCAAAAAGCCACAATGAGAACTATAAAATCAAAATAACCTTGGTATTTATTGTGCAAAAGAAGAAAAATTAGATACTCTTCTGAAAACTGCAGGTATACACAGTGAGAGCTGAACTTTGAAAACTGAGTCTTGTTCACCAGTTATTGTATTTGTTTATTTTTAAACTCAAAGAATATGAAAACTTCCTCAAGGCTTCTTCCAGGAATTGTGTCCTCGGTGAGAATTATATGCTCTGCTCCTCCTCTTTGCCATTGGTTGCTGCACCCTAGGACAGGAGCAGACTTTGCAGCTTGTTGCAGAGCCCAGTCAACGTTTTGGGCAAGGGATCTTGTTACTGGATTTGGCCTGATATTCATTTAGCAATCACATGCTCATTACCAAATGTAATGTCATAGACTTTTAGAGTTGTAAAAATACCCTAACTCCCTTGATAGCCATGATGAGCATCAAAGAAACAAAGTGTAAGAGAATACAAAACCATCCATAGTCTAAACAGTATAGGAGCATATCTATAATAATCTATCACTGACTCCCGCTTTTGGAGCTGGTTTATGGAATGCTACGCTTGTTCAGAAAACCTTTCCTGGAGTTCTGGAGAGGCACAGGTGATTGCAAGGGAGATGGCTCTCATCTTCTGATTCTATATTACATTAACAAAATACTTGAAACATATGGTCAGTGTGTAGCTTCCTTATACAAACAACTGTAAATACCACAAGTCTGTAACACAATCACTAACAGGTGCAGAGAAACAGCCTTGTTATGGCTGGGAAGTATTTTGCACAAGTAGGAAAATATTCACACTGGAACTTCCTTAGCAAGAAGGGATTGACTATGGGGAAAACAATGTTCGGTAATCCCTGAGGTGAAGAGTCCTTCATGTAATGCAGTAGTCTAGAGTATAATTTTAAAAAAATTGAGTCACAAATTACATGTACCAGTAGAACCTGATGATGAATACAGGCAAAAGATTATTTATTTTATGGACATTTATTTTGCTGGCAGAGTAATTTCTTTTTCCTGCTTTGTTCTGAAATTGAGAGAGGGAGAAATGGCTATTTCTGAAGCATTGTCTGCTCCTTAGATTCAAGACATGTTTGCAGAGAAGGTGAAATTCTTCATAATCAGCGATGTTTGACAATGGCTTCCATACTTCAGAGATTCATTTTACACCTAATTTTAAGTATCTAAAACTTAGACATCAAGTTTCAGATACCCTCATAGGAATGTTTTAAAGTGGAAACAGAAAAGGACCGGGGGGGAAGGGGAATTTACCCCACATTAGCACAAGGTCTGGAAGGTCCTTGAGCAGCTGGTCCTGTTGAGCACCCTTTGGTTGACCTTGTGGAGCAGCCATGGACAGTGCAACCTGATGAAACACAGCTGGAAACTGGTTCCAGGTGTGCCTCTAATGCACTCAATTGCAAACAGATTCTTGGTTAGGCTCAGGATAGTCCAAAACCTCTTCCCCATGGTAAATAGTGCCATGTTGTGCTGGGTCTTCAGGACAAGCTGCTCCTACACTGCTTACCCATACAGACGTAGAGCAAGGTGGTATGATGAATTGTCCAGGGGATGCTTTTCTTCATTCGTTATAACAAGAACACACCCAAACTAATGCATTGGAAACACTTCCACTTGCTTGAAGTTAGGGGAAATTAATTTGTGTTTTCCACTGGAACAGCCTCTATTTGCTAACAGTTGACTGTGTTTCAAGACCCATTTTTATTCTCCTTTTAGCCTGTAGTAAGCTTGAAAATGGGATGATTGGAAAGAGATTAACTGGCAGCAATTTTGTTAGGGAAGTTTTTACACAGTGTTTTTATTTGTTTTGTTGCATTTCCTTCTAGGAAAAATATAAAATCTGTCATTCAAACTATAATAGAACTATAAGAAGGCAGATAGCTAAATATCACTCAGTTTCACTAAAAGCTGAATACCCATTCTTCAGATTTTTTAAACTATTAATTTAAACACATTATCAATCAAGCCAAAATGTATCTGTGAACTGTTGAAGTTTTACAGTCGGGAAAGAGGCAAGTGTACACCGGCTAGTTGCTTCAATTTTTAGAGGAAACACTCGCCACCCACACCCTTTAGAAATAAAGAAACCAAAACGAAAAAAACCATCAGGCTTCAGCCTGGCACTCTATGAGATTGAAAGTGAATCTCTTTGAGACTACTTATGGTATTGCTCATAAGACTTTTCAAGAATTCAAACTAAACAACAAGAAATTTTGACTTGTTTCTTTCAAAATGGAGTTTTTTATATGAACGTTTTCAGTTTAGATGATGTAACTTTCAAACATACTGCACTTCAGAAGGAAATATTTCCAAATTCTGGAAAATACTTTCTAAATGTAAGACAATGTGAAGGTGAAAATAGTAGGAAAATACAACCTTAATGGCAGACTACAGTAGAAGCACTTCAATTCTGTTGAGAGCATAAAGCTTTTTTGACCTGGTCCATTATGAACTCATAAAAAATTGATTGTTTTAAAACTTGGATATTTTAAAGTAAAATGAAGAAGCTGGTTTGAGTCTCTTAATTTTAGTAATAAAATCTGTAAGACACTTGCTCCATAATTTACATCAAAATTTGTCAAACCATACAGTAAAATTTTAAAACAATCTTGTGGGAAAAAAATTCCAGGTTTGTTTCTGGAGTGTACCAAAAGAATCCTGATTGGGTCTGGATCCTAAGAGGTCTGTGGATGTCTGTGGATGGAGGCAAGGCCCCCTCTTCTCTTGCTGCACCCAGGTACAGTGTTGGCCCAGGCAGCCAAAATCCTCCATCACAAGACAGACCAGGAAATTAATGAAATCCCAAACAGCAGAGATGTGCTTTCTTGCTTTCACTGCTCCTTTACTGGCTTTCTTCAAACTCGCATTCTCTGTTCTTTTACTTTATCAAAAACTCGTGGATTGTTTTTCACTTCTCTTTCCCAATGCTGCGTGACAAGCATATGGAGGAATTTATCATTCTGGCTCTACTTATATCTGTATAAACTAACTAGTAGTAACATCAGTGAAGTTACTGATTTTAAAAGCCTGAAAGAAAGATATAGCATTTAAGGTCTGACATCAAGAACTCAGGTGCATTGATGTCTCTGCCTCCATAATGATCTCTTTGCTTTAGTGTTAACTTACCATTTTTCATCAGGACATGGAGAGAAGGGAAAAGTACTTGGAACGCTATAGCCACAGTAAAATCCCATATGTTTCTTCTATTCCAAGAACCCAGCAGTGAGGAAGAGGAAGAGAAAGCACACAAACTAACATCACAGTCCAAGTTATTGCCAGCCTTCCTATAGCCTATTAATCAGTAAGCCAGCTACAAATTTCCATGTTTACAATAAAACATGGTAATATTAAACGATTTCTAGTAATTTTATGTAGCTACAAGGAACAACTCTGTTGCCCTAATTAACATTTCCCTTTGTCATGTATTTATGTAAAAAGAAATTAAAAAAATCCATTGAGATTTACTTGTTTCTATATCACCTCTGATTTCTGCACAAACTGGCATTCTCTGGAGACAGAACATTTTCTGCCCCTCAACTTACATGGTGAATTTTAGACTATTTATCATCATAATAAATAACACTATTTTCTTAAAGAGATGTAGTAATGTAGGTTGCATGCATGAATAGTACACAATGACACAAAGGAATACACATGCAGGCCTTGAAGTGTGCTGTTATCATCAGAGGCAATTTCATGAGCAAACAAAACCCCCATGGGAAGCATGGGCTATAGTGCAGAAACCACCAGCCCTGCATGCAAAATGAAATTAAAGAGACAAGTGCTGAAAAGCTTCCCTAAAACAATGAACTAGATACAAACCCGCTATGCCTGACAAACGGAATGAAGTTAAGATAATTCTGACAAATTTATACTAACCTTCATCTGCGTACACTCCAGGAGCAGATATAATAAATGTTAATGAAAACAGTAGTTGAAATGACCCTTACATGGTAGCCTGCCTAGAGTCTAACCAAATAGTGAATTAATATGTAACAACGATGACTAAATGGATTATTTAAATCTTCATGTCTTAGAAATAAGTTACAAATTCAAAGTAATCACTGACCAATTTAATAATTAATTTTGTGAATTTTGAATGCGCTCATCTTTGCAAGCTACAGAAGCCAAAAAATTATGGTCAAATGATTCATCATGGTATTAATTATGGTTGTTGTGATAGCACATAATGAACAACCAACCATGTGTTGACTCCCTTTCTGCTAGACAGCATGTAAACATCTAGCAGTAGATGCGCGTCTTCAGCAGGCCTCCAATTCATAGATACAGGATTGAATTTCCCCCATCCCTGTGTCCAGAACTGTTAGCAATGCAATGGCAGCAAATATAATTGTTGTTCCCAGGGCATATGGGGTTTAATTAGGCATTCCCATCCCGCTTTTATTCTTGACAGAGGGGCGGAAAGGGATAGGCAAGCAGTAGAATACTTACCAGAGGGATGGTAAGTGAAATGCATGGGAAAAGACAGTGGCAAGAAAGACAGAAATGAGGAAGAGAAGAAAAAGAGATATAAAATGTGTCTCAGGTGGAAAAGATAAGAGGGCTGGAGATAAGCGATCAGAAAGGTGGTCATGGAAACCATCAGGTCTGGTCAGAGACTGACGAAGCAGTAAAATTTATCATTTGGACTGTCTCTTTTCTCATCTATTTTCTTTCTCTTCCAAAAAAACCCCCATGAAAAGAGACCATAAGACTCAGATAAGAATTCCTTTTGTGGTCAGGTCCTTCAGCTAATGATCACAGGCCTCATCCTTATCAGCATGGAGTCCCCAAGGCTTCTATTTAAAGTCAGCAGGAGAAGCAAATGCTCAGTAGTTCCAAAAAAAATAAAAAATAAAAGAAGAGGTCACATTCTGTTCTTTGAGAGTACCCACAGAAGAAATTAATCTGAATTCTCTTGCCAACAGTTCAAACCCAGAATTTTTAATGGACTTTGAAAATCATCTTTCTTGGGATTACTTCTTCCTAACTGCTTTTTAACTCATGGTTCTGCTCAAGTTTTTTAGTCTGTCATCCCTTTAATGTTCGTTGGGTTTTTTTTGCTTCAGCATTGTCTCACTGTCATTACAGCAGAACTGCCAGATACCTACAATAAAACATTTCCAGCCAGGAGGAGAAACAACCCTCTGAAGAGCACATATGAACCGAATATTTTCTTTGGTAAGTAACTCTGTTATTCCCTGAGAACACTTTCAAGACTTCTGGAATAAATCTGCTCTTTCTGTGCCTGAGCTCCTGCTGTCAAACTGTGCAAGTGACTCCACAGATGACTCCAGCATTGAGGGTTTCCAGGATTCCTGATTAGCAGCTTTCACTATGGCTTGCCAAATTTTCTTAGCTGTGCTAGTAAGAAGAGAGAGTGTCAGCAATGGAGTCCCATTTTTTCCCCTTTTTAATTAAAGAAGTTTGTAACTTTGTGGTTGTATTCACATGGGTTTCATAATTTCAAATATTGTTCTGTCTCATCCATATTTATGAAATCATTGATTAATGCAAATAAAGGATTACTTAACTGTGTTGCATTGGCCTGGTTATGTGAGATACCCAAAGACAGCAACTACTGAAATCAAAAGGCTGAGTTCTCAGTATTTCGCAAATTTTTTTGGTGTAAAATCATTTGTTAGCAAAACTGAACTTGCTTGGTTTTGTTTGAGGAGCTGCCTAGCTACAGTGATCTGTCAACACAGCCTAGGCTTGTTTGATCTAAAATATTTAGAACTTTGATTCTAACAAGTAGACACTTGTTGCTAATGTTCACTGTTCAGCTGTGACTGTCTCCTTAGATACCTCTGACACTGAATAGAGTTTTTAATTAGTCACATCAGTTTCTATAACCAACATTTAAGTCTGAAGTAGTAACTTCTCAATAGAGAATGGGGCCCTGCTTCACTATCGAACTTCCACTTATATCAGGGAGACCATGATTTCACCTGGTGCCTTCACTGGATGGAGCAAAATAGATAAATACACAGTTATATGCTGAAGAGTTTCTTCCACTATTGCCAAGGAAATCAGGCATTTTCTAATTGTATACCACTATCAATCTTTAAGCAATCTGGATGATAATTCCCATGTTGGCATTCTATCTGAAGATTTTGATTTATTTGTTTTTTTTATGGAAAATGTAGGGGAGCAAACTCCAGGAAAAAAAAAAAAACAAACACAAAACCACACATAAAAAAACCCCTTCTCTGAGAATATTAGGGGTTACACAATTTCATTTTCCTCATATTAGGATTTCTGACAGTTATTCCTTGGGTGTCTCTGACAGACCCATGTTTTGGGGCATGGGCTTAGAAGGTATGGGAGAATGGCATGTCTCTGCCCTTTTCATAAAATTCCACCAGATTTTTGACAAGCCATTAGCCTCTGGAAAACTGCCTGCTAGATCTCCACAATTCATCTCCCTGGAGAATTCATCTGCACTTGTCATGCAACAGGCTGAGCCTGCACTGGGGTTTCTCCAAAATAGGTCTCTGGGATGGAGAAGATCACACTGAATAGGAACACATCTTGATCACACATGTATTCTTCCATCATTTACACTACTCCTATGAAGAGAATTGAGCTATAACCCTTCTGCTTCCCTGTTGGTAACTTCTGACTGTCAGGTTCAAGTTTTTGCCATGAAACAAGAAGGGAGTAGTGTACACCTCCTATGTTCCCCCTGGCCCTCTGCTGGCCTCAGGTAGGATAAAGGTGCAAAATACTTTATGCAGATTTTAGACTGTAGTAGAAGGAACAGAAGATCAGAACAAAGCAGATAATCAGTCAGTCGGTTCTTTAAGTTGGAAGAAATTGGCTCTGAGAAAAAAAAAACACAGGAAAAGTAGGAAAGAACACCAACATGAAGGAAATTTTTAGTAAGTATATAAATACTAAAATGATAATTTTATCACTTCCAAAAGCAATGTAAGATTCTCATTCATGTTCGTCAGACAAAACCAACACCTGAAAAACTATCTACTTTGGGAACCGATCAAATTAAATCATATTTCTCAGGAAGAATGCTTAAAATTAAGGCCTAAGTAAAAATAGCCTGATGTTTAGATGAACTCATCAAACCTAGTACTACCTTGTGTGAACACTTACAAACATCATGAAAACTAAGGTCATATTAACTTTACTTAAAGATGTATATTGTTGCATGATTTCAGACATCAACCTTAAAAGAGTGCTTCTAACACCAATCTACATCTCCTCAGGCAACTCATGAGGCAAGTTTTGGATTTTACCTGTATTACTCTCAAAACTGTCACCTGAAGCAGCTGGTTAGGGACACCCTTCTTTGGAAATACATCTGGGATGTAAACCCTGGAAGCTTTTTTGTTCAAGAAAATAGCCAAGATAAGTGGACAAGCGCAAGAAAAGACTGAGTTCACCAACCGCACTCTAAAACCAGGATAGAAACAAAATTTTCTTAAACCCATGAGGAAAACAAACAAATGTCAGCATCACCAGATTGCTGAATTCTTACAAATACTGGACCCTTTCTTCCATCCAAAGCTTTTGAAACTGCATTCACATTCTTAATCTGGAGAGTATATGATCATCCCATGTGGCTATAGAATAAAATATGGTCTTGTGAATATAAGTCCCAAAGGCAGGGAATACAAATGAGGTATACTTCTTCCTTCTCCCAATGTTTCATAAGACCTCATGACTTCATGACATTTCTGTGCTTGGGAAGAGGAATTTATGTTTTGTTTAACGTTAGATATTGGTAGACCTCAAATACAGTTCTTCTTAAATGGAAGATGGCTACTAATCAATTATTATTCCAAGAGACAAAAAGAAGGTTGTGGGTCAATTTCTCAAAATAATTTATCTTACTTTATGGCAAACACTATTTCTTGATGCCATATGGTAGAGCACCCACCAGCCATTGATTACTCTTGTCCCAGCTGGACCTAAATGTTCTGATCTCTCACTGCAAAAGCACTGCCCTGTAGATTGCAATGAAATGTTGAAAGATACTTAATAGCTTCTGTGCAGTTGTTTAATTGCTCATTTGCTGTCACGGAAAAAGCCCACTGTCAAAAATTTCCATCTAAAACACAAACCTCAAAATACTCTAAATAGGATGGTAATCATCTTTACTGATGTTTAAAACTGCAATGATTTTTATCCAGACAACAATGACATTATGCAAAATAACAGGAACTTGGGAGTCCTTGAAAGAAAGAATTACATGAATGTGGAAAGCTACAAGAACTCTTAGAAATGCACACAGACCATCATCTTACACTACAAATAGGAGTCAGAATGACAATACCATAAATTAAAACAACCCTCAAGCAAAAACTAACAGCCAGGAAATGAGAAACAGATTTAAAACAGAGAACAGAAACCAGAAAGCATGACCACTAATGAGATTCTGCACAGCACTTACAGTAACAAAGGAGGTGACAAATGATAGCAGAGATACAGTATTAATAAGGAAGTACAAATTATATTTCCTACTTATGCTGTCTTTCACTTTGTGTAGTGCCAGCAGCCTGGCACCTAGAAGGCAAAAAGGGGACATATGTTCAATGATGTCTTACTTTAGAGGGATGGAAAACTGGGACTGGCTTGACAATCAATCTGCAACACATCTCACAGCTGAAAGTGGAGAAAGGCATGAAACAAGGGAGAAAAAAAAATCAAACTGATATAACCTGCAGAATTAAAATAACACTATTAAGCATAAAGTAATGCCCAGCCTTTACAAGAATAATGACTTCAACTAAGTTTACAACAGCCAATTTAGTGTAAATATACTGCATGCTAATACAGCGTCATACTCATTTCCTCTTTCCCTAGTGCTTCTTGTATTAAAATCAAGATTCCCATATTTCTGTCCAGGATTTCTGTCCAGATAATGCAAACAGAGGGAAATTGATGCATCTGGGAAACCTCAGAGCAGTTGCACATATGAAATACAGATAACCTGTTTCTGAGAAAAGTCAGGCCTATAACACATGTTCAGTTAAGCCAAAAGCTTCTAGAGCCCAGGAGATTTTGAGTACATGCACAGACCACCATTTCAGCATGTGTGCTATATGGACAATGCATCCTGAACTTTGAGTGTGTGTGCTGCTTTGGTGGTCTGCACAAATGTTGTGGACACATCCAGAGTTGTGACATCTCTACAGCCTGCTCAGAGCAGTCAGGCTATTGGAGGTCCACAAATCCTAGGCAAAAATTCAAAGCCCTCAAAGAGGCCATAAACAGGGAAATCCAGGCATATATCAGTCCCCAGTTTGGGGGAATCTGAGTGCAATTTTGTAGAAGTCACATTTAGACAAGTCAAATGATGCAATTAATTGAATGATAAATGAGAAATTAGCAGTCCACTAAATATTAATAATATATCTACAAGACCTGAACAGAAGTCTTGAATTGTGTGATTTATATTAAATTTGTAAATAAAGTTACAGTCTATCAAAACAAGGGCATAACTTAATACTGCTTATTCTAAATTTAGACTGAACTAAGTCTTTTAATTTTTCATCTAAGAAAAAAGCCACATTCTTGCAACATAAATCTCTTATTCTTATGAATGATGGTGCATTGGAGTCTCATAACTTCACACATTCTCTTGAAATGTAACCACTTCTGCTCTCACTTTCTCTTCTTCTCCCATCCTAGTGTCTCACTGCTTTCTTATAACAGATAATGAAGATGCGCTTTGTGCACATCATGACAAAGCACATATATGGGAAATTCCACACAATGTGGAATAAAAAAACTTTCCCATAAATATACACAAACACATACAATGAAATGAGTAAGCATTATGCCTTATTGAGCAATAGTAATAGAGAAAGTCTACAAAATAAGAGGCCATAAATGGGATCAAAATACTTATTAGTCTTTATGAAAAGGAAAGGCATGTATACAGTCAGATGCTAATTATTAATTGCACACTCAGAAGCTTTTTGTCTAGGTCAATTAAGTCAAATTCACCCTGGTGTAGTGCTACCTTGACTTCAGTTGTATCAGGGCTTAATGAACCTAGCTGGAATATATCATTAATTGGTATAAATGATAACAGATGCTTTTTCTGAGTACTTTTTTTTCCTTTGCATCTCTACATTACTTTACAGAAATCAAAAGACTGGGAGTACTGACTGAGAAAAAGGTTTAAATATATGCTCAGCTTGATTTGTGTATATAAACTCATGATAACAGTGGAATTTTTTTCTGTATATTCCCAAACTAGATATTTTCCTAAACAGAGTCTTTCTTTTACAAGTTACAAAAGAGTTCCAGGACACAAAGACAATCCATAATGCCATTAATCTATGTTTCCTAAATCAGATATTGTACTAATCTTTCGCTCCAAATTAGCAATGACACAGCTGACCTTCTGGCACAAAATAATATGCTTTTGGTAACCCACACATCTACCTATACTTTTTGAAGGCTTTTGCTATGTCTTTTAACATAACCTCCTGCCCAGTGTTTTGTCAAAACTTGATCTTTTAGAATACTGTCTAAACTGAAATATTTTACATCAATATTTAATGCTAACTCAGAAAATAGTGACAGATGATTAGCAGGCACAAAAATCATCCTAAACAGTGAAAAGCATGGACTATATCTGTATTGTTATGCTATCTCAGGACTCACACTTACAATACGGCTAATGCCCACAGCCAGATATGTGGCCCTCTTGGTGGCTTGCAGTCTAGCTTTTGTCAGAGCAAACTGTCTAACTCCACTCATCTGAGAAACCTGGTGTCTGAGCAATGTTCCTGCTCAGGCAACCCCTGCTCCTGTGGGGATACAGCCACTCTGAGCTTAGAGATGCCCCTAGTTACCCGACCGTGCAGATGCATCCTTGCCCTCGCTTCCTTCATCTCTAGCACCATTCTTAGCACTGGTACCGTAAGACTAATTTAAGAGCTTCAGCTGTGTTATAGCAAAACAACAAGAGAGAGAAATACATAGAAACACAGTTCATGCTCAGAGCAGCAAGCTAATTCTGTATGATGTATACTGCCATTTTAAAAACCTAATTACATGTCAAATACTGGAGTATGCAAGAGGTTGGGTAGAGATAGAGATTCTGGGGTGTATTTTCAAACTTCTCTCCTAAAATAGTGAATAGACTTTATGTACTAAGTTGAATGACATACCCAATCACAGCAGGGGAACTGTCTAGAGACTCTAAGCTTTCAGAGTACTATTTCGAACTAAAACCAAACTAAAACATTTTAATACCATTCACATTATAAGAGAAAATATTGCTTAAGTGCCGTCCTAAATAAAGCTTCATCATACAATTTAACACTTGGTTTAGAACTGACATCTCAAGGAAGACTCCATTATTTTTCCTCAGTCTTCACCACCACCTATGACTAAAAAAGATTCCTACATATGTACATACTTCAAAAAAAAGTTTGCAACTGAATTCAGGCTCTGTGCTTCATGCCTACCAACTGAAACTGAAGTAAAGAGTAGGAGGGGGTCTTTGGGAGGTCCCTACTCCCACTCTGAGGAGGAGCTGTTCTGCCCCACCACTTCTGGGGGATGTCTGCTGGTGCTGCTTGTGGGTACCTGCAGTGGTGATGATTCCACAGTCCCCACAGCCCGCTCCAGCCGTCACTTTATTAGCCAATCTGTTGCAATTAAACCCATTCTTTTTTGTTCTTTCCCCAGCAGCTCTGGAGAAAAACTTATTCTTTCCCAGTTTGCAGCAACCTTTTTACATATTTGAGGACTGTCTTCACATCTATCTTAAACCTTTTTCTTCCAGACTGAACCAGCCCCAGAACTGACACTGAACACCAGGGGAGGTTTCAAGCATCACCCACTGAAGTAAAAGATCATTTTATTTATCTGTATTGCTCCTACTTTCACATAACACAGTGTGGTACTAGCTTTACAAAGGAAAAGTCTATAAACTGGCAGTAGGTGACAGAAAATTAAGTTCTCTGAAGTGCTATGATTGCTGCCATATTCTGCCTGGGCGGGGCCTTGTTGTAATATCTTGTTTGTATGTTTGAAAACAACATAAACAGAGCATAGATTGCCTCCTATTCACAAGGAATGAGAAAAATTTGCCTGACTGCAGAAGTTGCATTCTGCTTGCTTATTACAACACAAAACTCTTGTTGCTGTCATATCGCTGAAGAACTAGCACAGCTACAGCCTTTCTGCCTAGGTCAATGTATGCTACATACATTTTGCCTCTAAGTGACACTGAGTGCTTTCTGATCTGTCCCTGGTCAACAAAAGGACTCAGCTCTGTGTGTTAGCCTGTGAACATGCACTGCATACAAGTTCCCAGATGTGTGCTTCAGCCTCTGCACCTTCAAAAGCCTCCAGAGTCAGAAGGTTTGCCTGAATCAAAATGTCTTCTGTTTGTGTGTAGCTAGGGGACTTCTGCCCTTTCACTTCCTTCTTGTCTTTTCAAACTGTAATCTTATATGGCAGAGAATGAATAGCCCAGGCAGCATGCTGTGACTCCAGAGCCAGCTCGGTCAGCGCTAGCCCAGGTATATCACACCAAAGGGCTGCACCGTACCACATGCTCCAACTGGCATAATGTCTTTCTCACTGTGATATCTCCAGAACTTGTCTAAGAGCTTTATTTTATGCCTAAACTAGCATACTGAGGTCACCGTGCCTTTTGATGTCAACTGCTTGGTAGGATTTCTGACTATATCAGAGCATTCCTGGAGTTTTCCAACTTCAGCACTGAACATGGTCCCAACAGAAGATGGGTGCAGCAGAGCTCACAACATCACACTAATGCATGCATCTCCTTGTGAATACCCAGCTGGCTGATTACATCCCAAACCGCGTCCTGTGGTGATGTTCACATGGACAAACAGAGGTGTGCAAAGAGTGTGTCCTGCAATAACCAGTGAAAACACAAAATTCTCTGCACTCCACCTGTTTTCTTTGGGTAGGAAGGGAAAAACAAATAAAAAAGAGGAAAAAAAAAGAAAACAGAAAAAATATTTGAACTACCTGACTCCTGCATTTCAAGAGAACTCACGCAAACCAGTTCCTCCCATGATACTTACTTTACATTCTCAAGCCTATAACGTATCATGTGTATTAAATTTCATCTGATGAGATCTTTTAAAGCGATAGGAGGCCACTGAACAGTTTGAGGTTATTAATCTGTCAAGTACAAAACATCAAAGGCTGTAAATATTTGTAAAAGCAACTTTTAAACCGCAAAGGATATTAAATATACAAGACAAGGAAAATAGTGGCAACAAGAAACTGAGAAAGCAATGGAAGAGCAGAAGTCTATCTAATGGTATATTTATGGACTTTTGCCATATTTAGAGGGTTCAGGTGAAATATTTCTCTAAGTTACAATTAAGTCAATTCTAGTTACTTTAATTTGACAGTTTTTCATTTGAAATTTCCTTCTTACGTGAGTTAAAAAATTTCAGATGTAACAAAGCAGCCTCCTACACAATTTTAGAACTGCCTTCTTACAGTGGAAAAGGGACAGAATGGGTGCAGACACTAGTGTTCTACACTTATATGATAAAGCTTTCCCTACATTGTTTATTTCCCTAGTCATAACATGCAGGAGATGAAAGGAAATAAAATCAGCATCTTGAGAATTCCTGAGTCCTATACCATGTGAAGGGTAGTACAGATTGCAAGGATTGACAGAAACACTGTTGGTGAGGACCTTGTCAGGAGGAGGTTGACCAAGTGATCATGCTTCTCAAGGACTATACTTATTTAAAGTTTCTAAAGCAGCAACTATTGAATTTGACTTGGTCAATTTTTTTGTTTTGTAATGTTTTCTATGTATTCCTAGCAAAAAGATATTGCAGTTAAAGTATTTGAAGGAAATTTTATCCTTATTTAACATCAGTATTACCATAATACCCCAGCATCCAGACTGCCTTTAAGGAGGGTGATGAGTGAAGTGTATTGCATATAAATTGAGCACCCCTGGTGTTAGAGACTTTGTGTTTTGAAGGAAAGGGCACAGTGCTTATACAGGTAAATATTTATACCAGGAGAGCTATTTTGCTGCAACGTTTGTAGCTGCATCTAGTATGTCAGAAAAAGCTTGATTACATTGTGCTCTCCTTATGCAATTGGTGATCCTTACAATCTTCTCCCTCTTCTTTGCATGCTTGACAGTTGTTTGTACAGAGTCTCCACTAAAATCAATGCAATTCTGTACTTGGAGGACCCCAACACGGGGGTCACCTTCATTTTTAGGTGTTTATTTCTTTGACATATATTTTTAATCAGGTGGAATGCTAGACAGGGCTTCCTCTTAAACTGTACTTTTTTTGTGACCAAATAAATCCAGTCTGAGTTACTCTTCTGTCCAGCAACAGATGACACATTTATGTAAACTTTCATGAACTTTTTCTGCAAGTATCCTCCTGAGTTACCTACCATATTAAGACAGAAAGTAGTGCTGTTTATCACAGAGAAACCCATGCATATGCATTTTTCACTCTGTCATGTGTGTCTCCCTTTTTAAAAAATTTTTCAACACTTTTGTAGTACTAGGACCCTCTACATTTTCTCTCAGATTTCTGTCCTTTTCCTTCAGCTCGAGCCTATTATTTTGCATTAATGATCACAGTTTTGGAGCTTTCTTTGTACAGTTTTCCTTCCTATTTAGAGGCCCTTCTTTAGGATGAGCTTGTTTTTTCCCCTAATCAATTCCTCACGTATGGTGCTAACTTCACAAATATGCTTGGTTTTAATTGCGAAACCTTTGATATTTCTATACTAAGCTGCAGACACTGGAGTTCTTGAATCTGCAACGTGACTGTCTATTCCTGTTCAGCTACTTGGCTTCAGGCAACAAACATACGAGAATTTCAATTGTATTTTCATGTAATTTCCCTCTGTGTCATCATGCCAATGTCTCAGACATTAGTTTTAAGACCATATGCTCTTTCAGAGTATAAATACCTTAATTAAGATGTAGGCTTTAAACAATCCCTAAATAGTTTGAAGAGATCTGAAGAGATTTTTTTGAAGTTAGGCAGAACTTCAAGTTTTTATCTAAAAGTTTGCAGGTTTTGTATATCATCATCATCAAAAAAAGTCAGATTACATAGAATCATAGAGTCATAGAATGTGTTGAGTTGGAAGGGACCTATCAGACTCATCAATTCTGACTCATGTCCCTGCGTAGGACACCCCAAGAGTCACACCATGTGCCTGAGAGCATTGCTCAAATGCTTCTTGAACTCAGGTAGGCTTGGTGCTGTGACCACTTTCCTGAGGAGCCAGTGTTTGACCACCCTCTCAGTAAAAAACCTTTTCCTTATATCTAACCTAAACCTCCCTTGATTCAGCTTCATGCTGTTTTCCCAAGTTCTATCATTGATCACAAGAGTGAAGAGATCGGTCCCTGCCCCTTCTCTTCCCCTTGTGTGGAAGCCATAGACTGCAATGAAGTCACTCTTCCACCTCCTTTTGCCCAAGCTGAACAATCCAAGTGACCTCAGCCGCTCCTCATAAGTCATCCCCTCCTGACCCTTCACCATCCTCATGGCTCTCCTTTGGATGCCCTCTAGTTGTCTGATGCCTTTTTTATATTGGGATTGCCTGCTTCTGTGCCCTTAGGAGGTGATGTTTAAAGAGCAACCAGCACACATTAACCCCAGCCACTGCAAAAATATTTTCCCAGGGGACTTGACTCAGAAGCTCCCTGAGCAGCCTGAAGACTGCTCTCCTCATGTCCAGTGTTGAAGTTTTGCTGGCAGTTTTCCTCTTGTTAACAGAGATTTTAAACTCAATTGCCTTGTGATTACTGTGGCCAAGGTGGCCTCCTATCTCCACTTCACTCACAAGATTCTCTCTGTTGATGAGCAGCAGATCGAGGAGGGCATCATTCAGAGTTCGCTACCTTAGGACCTGTTGCATAAAGCTGTCATCCAGGTGTTTTATGAATCTTCTGGCCCAGATTGTACTAGATGTATGATGCTCCCAGTTGATTTCTGGCAAGTTGAAGTTCCCCATAAGGATAAGGGCAGTTGACTTTGAAGTGTCCCTTAGTTCCTCAAAGAAGAAGTCATCAGCATCCTCATCCTGGCCAGGAGGTCTGTAGTATATTCCCACAATGACATCTGCATTATTTGTTTGTGCTTTGATTCTTACCCAGAGACTCTCAACTGTGCCATTGACAACAATCTTGTTGAAGATTTTATTTCAGACACTACTTTCAATCTACTGGCATAGGACTAAGTGAAAGAATTTGTTCTGAGCATATACTACTCACTAGAATTCCAGAGTTTTCCACAGTGCGCTTGGTCACAACCAGAGTTGAGAGAAGCAGTCACTACCCTATGAGCACACAGTTTCTTTCTAAATTTGATAACTTGCTTCTCACAGTATTTATCTTTTTGGGTTTTTTTCCTTTTAATTCTTGCTGTCCATGTCACTGGACACCATTATTAGATCTGACTGAAAAAGAATGTAATTGCAAAGTCTTAAAAGAGATTTTTGCCTAAGCTATAGAGAATGACACGATAGCTCTTCAGATCTCCAGCAGGTATTTCACAGTTTTAAGAAAGATGAAATCACAGAATTTTTAAAAGGTAAAGTGAAATCCCAGTGAAATTAATACATGTCATTAAAAAAGGAGACTGCAAATGGAGGGCCACGTGGTCAACAGTCAGTTAGGCTATCTAGGTTGATCTATACAACAAACATTTGTCAAGCTGGTGGGTGAGATCAAGTCTGACGCAATGTACCTGAACTCAAAGCTGATTCTAAGATTTTCTGGCTCAATTCTGGTAGTAAGTTGACGCTCACCAACAAATTTACATACCCAAAATATTATGATATTATACTTTGCAAGTGCTTCCTCATTATACAATAAGGTGCTCGCTAAAAATAAATAAATAAAAACAAATCAAGTTTTAATCAATCATTTTGCTTTTTGACAATGATATACTTAAATACAATAAAGCATTTTCAGGGGTTGTTTCAACAATTGTTTGAAGTGTGACACTCTGAATCAACTGGATGACCTAAGTCTTATAACAACCACCTGTTTTCCTAAAGACAATACTTTCTATTTATCTAATGGTCCCAGACTTTTCAGCTCAGTTTCCTTATGTCTCATCCTCTACACTGTAGTTTATATGGCCTCAGTAAAAACAAAGCAATTCATGTGAATCCCTTTGTGGGCTGAAGATCTTGATAATGCCCTGTGTCATTCTGCCCAATATGCTTATTTCCAGAGCCATCTGCTACTTATAGTTCAATAGAGAGTATGACTTGGCCGCAAGAAAGACTTTTTGCACAGAGAAGTGCTCATCCAGTTTTTACTGGCTGTTCTGAGGTCCATTTCAGGACCATACTTCTTTTAATTCTTGGAGGAAATAATTCATTCACCACATCCTTTTCTAGGGGAGCTGGCTGACCACTTGTTATCTTAGGCATTACATCAAAATTAAATGTCCAAGGACAAACACCTGCAGCCTACACATGCATGTAGTTCATGGTCAAGTGCTTAATAAATTCAATTCCAGAAGAAAAAAACTGAAAAGCTATGCTATTTTTATTTTATTTCTATATACTAAAAGACAAATCTATCTTTTTCAGGCTAGTACTTAAATATCCCAGAAGGCAGCAAGCAACTCTTTAGATGAATGACACTTTACTTATGTTCGAAGAATATTTGGACTTGGAATCACTCAGACATTAACAATGCACTAAAAAGGAAGAGATTAATTTTGAACAGATTGTAGACACCATGTGTGACAGAGCAGAACAAGTGGTTTTGAACATCATCGTCAAGGGCACTAGCAATATTTTATGCACAATGCATGAATAGACTGGAACATATATCCAGTAGCTTCTACACTAACTGATACACCACATGTGATCAATCATATACTAGAACAGTGGCCAAAAATGTATGTGAACTACCTAGGTGAAACAGATACCAAGAGATGCCCCGCTCCCTCATTTTCCTCTGATCTTCTGCTGTAATTCTTCTACCAAGTGTTGTCAAAAAAAAACATTGAGGTCAAAGCCTAGAACCCCATTGCAAAATTTCAGAACAGTTTATGTCTGTCCCATACACCAAACCCAGGAAAAATAAATATCCAATCTTATACCCTCTGTTATTAAAGTTCAGTTCAACAAATCACAACACTGCAATTTTTTACTGTCCTGAAAAGAACTTGTGTAAAAAGCACTACAACAAAGCTAGCACAGAGCTTCATCACCTCTCATCTCACTGATCTGCACATTCAACTAAGCACAAGGTATCATCTAGCTAAGCTGCTGTTATTTTCAGATCTAGAATTGCTGAATTAGTGGTTGCTTTTCTGCCAAGTTGCCACCCTTTGCTGCGTTGAGCTTTAATGCTGATTACAGTTCAGCTGCATACCTCAGCTCTGACTGACTTCAACAGTGGCAGGCTGCTAGATAGAAAGAACCAAACCTCTGTAGCCAGTTCAAGGCTTTTCACCAGAATAGCGAAAATTGTTGTTCTGAGGCCAAGAATAAAATAAATTAACCTAGAACAGATAGGCTTGTTGCATTGCTGGGTATTGCTGTTCCTCCCTCTCTCTCTAACTGAAGTAGCCCTGCATTCCCTGATCTATGGTAACACAAGGATACCCACTTTCCCAGGCTCCATCACAGGTAGAGGAGAAAGTAGGTTTACAGTTGCTTTTATGGCAACTGCCCATATTAACTGTTTAATAAACCACTCACCTTTCTTCTACATCGCCCTTTCTTGAAGCCATCTCCTTATCCACATCTCAGCAGTTTCAATACTGATGGTTCCTGGGCTCAGTAAAAATGTTGAGATCTGTTCAGCAACACCTTTGAACTCTGTAGACTTTTTTAGCAGTACACCTTAGCCCATTCAGAAGGTCACTCATAAATGAACAATGCTTGTCTGGCATCCTGTTCAAGCCCTAAATGAGCAAAGGGCAAGTAAGCTCAGAGATTAGTTTTTCTCAGATACTTCTGAGTACCTGAATTAGCCAACTGCCAGATACTCTAAGAGCAAGAAGACCTGCTTTGAAGAGCACAGACACCATGTCTCATACTGGATTAAACCCTACAGGTAACTTGCAAGTTGCAACTCTCTCAGTATCACCTGTTTTCAAATTGACGTGTAATGTAGCTGCATTTATTTTCTCTTGAAGCAAGGACAGCTATGCATAGATAAGATAAATCAGTCTTTGGGACAAAACCAGAGACTGACTACAGTGTGTATATGTACAATCTATACATGTGTATTTGGCAGTAATTTATGAGAATTATTCAAGAATGGAATTGTGACATAATATTTTAGCATTTTTAATTTTAAGAAATTACATTATTAGAGAATGCTATTGAATTTTTCTCCAGTGCTAAGGTGGTGCTTCTGGCTACCAGTCACCACACAGTTAGGAGAGTCCACAGACTGGACTGGCTATTATTTAAATGATGACATGAGCCTGTGAATTGTAATAGCCCTAATGGGCAATAGGAATGATTGTGGAGAGTAGGGAGAATTGATTAGCTGGTGGGATACCGGTGAACACAAAGTGCTTAATCACAGGCGGACTCAGCACCTTGATCTCCCAATCAATAGCACTTGCAGGTTCAGAGCACACAAGGAAGCCTTGGGTTTAAAGAGAACATAAAAGATGCTCTCTTTTCTTTATTATTCTTACAGTGTGCTGTACTTGTACATCCCATTTCATCCTAGCAGTCTGAGGGCTTCTACAATTTTGTAAATGAAGAAAACACTTCACCCATATCAGAGAGAAAATATACCAGCTGTTCAGTATCTGAGCATAGCGTAGGTCTGGGAATAAAAAGGGTACCATATCTCATTGTAACACTATGATTTGAGAATAAGGGATTTAGATAGGCAGCACTTTTAGGCCTAAATAAGTACCTAATCAAGATAGAGACTAATTACCCATACCCTGGCAGAAATCCTACAAAGTTTTTGAATGGGCATGGGACCAACATCTACTGTGAGAGATACCACTTTTAACTTCTATCAGCACCTTTGGCAGGCAGAAGCAGAGTAAAATATGCAACTGGCCTAGGGAGGAATGAGCTAGAAAGAGGCACAGTTTGATTTTCCTTTGAGCTAGAGGGAAAAAAAGGAAAAATAAAACCCATACACAAGGCTTATGTTTCAGTCAGCTACCACTGAGCTGTCCCTGCTGTGAACTGATAACTGAGACTGATAATAAATGTAGCCTGACTCTATCAGCTGTACAGACTTATTGTGCTCATCTGAAAATAGAAATAAAATCAAGTAGGACCACAGACGAACCAAAATGAATTTTCAGAATACTGAGAAGCCTGTGAACTCCGGTCATTTGGTTAATAGAAAACTTGGACACAGACCACCTCAGGACAGGCTTGAAAATCATAAATCCAAACTAACATTGTGCTAGCTTAACTCTCAGGGTTTTCATTTCATATCTGTAAATGTTGTTTGCTAACTTGGGGATTGAAAAAATAAATTAAGAACTGAAGAAATTGTACTATTCAGCCTGAAGCACTCCACTAGAAATCAGGGGTTTTATATTTCTGTGATTATTTTTTTTATAATGCACCTTTGTCCTTTTTTTTTTTTTTTTTGTCATATATTGTTACAATTATTGACATGCAACAAGCAGTAGCTGAAAGATATTTGCAGCCACCCAGCCTTAAGCTGGCTGCCTGCTGGCACATCTGATCTTGTGCTGCTGCTTGTGCTAGTGAAGACGAAAGAACTATGAGACAAAGAGTCACAGCCATCTTGCAGCTGGACTGCATGAAGCAGGGATTGGGAATTCATACAAATAGCCTGTGTCATACTAAGTCACTTCTGTATATCTTAACACTGCTCCTCAGAGCTGATAGAAAAGCTATGGGAGACTTCAACAACAGCAAGTTAACAATTCCTGAAGGTTTAAAAGCAACAGAAGTGACACTTTTCCCTCCCAACTGCCTTATCTTTCTTATCCTTTTATTATTTATTTCCCCCCCCCTCCCCACTTTGGAATAGGTCTTTAGTCCAGTGTGTTCCTGCAGGTTTCCTGTAGCTGCTTCTCCCATTATCATCCAGATGTACTGTTCTCCATGGGCTGGTGCTCTTATGAACATTCACCGAACAATTTCCATCTCTCTTCTGTGTAAATCCATATAACCATATTCTATTGCTACATATGTGAAAAATCTGGATTGCTGTCTCAGTGTAATGTTGCATATGGTATCTCCAAAGCCTTTACCACTTTGAGTGACCATCTGATGCCTGCAGAGCCATGACAATGGAAAATTTTAAAATCAAGACTGGAGCAAATGGAAAGAATTAACAAAAATAGTGACTGGAAGCAAATAAACAAACAAAAATAGGGATAATAAAAGGGAAAATAATGAAAGAAAAAAACATTATCTTACCACAGAAACTATTGGTGTTACATATAGATGAAGGTCTGCCAGTTTTTCCTTTTTAAAATCCCTGTTTACAGGGATTATCTAACTCAGATGTGGGAAGTCTCTGAAACATGATTTACAAGGTCTCAGGAAAGAAGCTTTAAAAAGATATTTAATTATTTCATTCTTAAGTATAAGACTGTGAATGTTAACTAATTTTAAGAGCTGTGTAAAAAAATGTCAGAACAACTCAGCACGTTCCTGGAGTCTATGTCAGGTTTTTTGATATATTATTTAAAAAATTGCTGCATAAATTCTGCAGATAATTCCAACTGTTCAGAATCTTCATACAATTTCAAAATGCAGCAGGGGCTATTTTTGATTAAATAGATAGAGACTGATCGAGACATGCAGCCGTAGTTTTTTTGTTGGGGGCTACACACTGCTTGAAGGTGGAAGAAGGAGATAAAAGTCACTGAAGTTCCTTTACCACTAGCAGGGTTGTTCTAGGCAAGGACAGTTCTCAAACCATCAAATTTGCAAGTGCTTTTTGACTATGACATCCTCAAAGTAACGAAAAACATCTCTGAAGTAGGAGTAAGTATCTGCCCCCTGGCTGGATGAAAACAACTTCTAGAATCCAGTTCTGCTTGCCGCTGGTCAAAACTCAAAGTTTAAAATTTGCTACCTGCAAATATTTTGAAGTATATTCTTAAAAATAACAATTTCTGCAAATATTCCTGACAATAGACTCACTCCTTCAATAGACTATTTACAAAGAATAAATATATAGTGGACATTATAGCAGAGTCAATAAAAGAGGTGTCTATTTATCTGCAAACCATCTGGCTACAGTAGGTCCACTCTTCTGTCCTCATAGATTTATAACTGTGTTTTGATCAGTTTTTAAGGGAGTTGTTCAGGCAGTCTTTTTTTTTTTCTTTCACCCACTCACACCACATTTTTAGCGAGTGATGTTTGTGTGAAAACATTTACATTGAAGATGCTCACAAGCAGATGTAAAAGTTCATGGGAACACCTGGCAGTAAAGAATGTGGAAATGACTACCTAGGCAGCAGAAATTAGAATTTTGCTCATCAGCAAACAGAACAGAATAAAAATGTTAAAAGCCTTGGAACCCACATACTTAGCCACAAATCAAAATCCCTTTTTTAATTTCTTAAAAAGCTGAGAATGAAAATAGACTGATGAAGTAATGAACTTATTCCAGGTTTTTATTTGTTTTAATCTAACCTACTAATGACATACACATCAGTAACCCTTAGACCTGAATAATACTTAAAAAAAATGCAAATTTGTAATCTCCATACTGTGATATAAGATGCTCTCATACAAGGCAAACTATTGACATCTAGGTCATCAGATAAAGGAGGAAGTGCTTTCTGCATGGGTTGGAAGCATTGAACTTTTCACGAGTAGTTCCAGATTCAAATGCTGTTCAAACCTGTCCACATTCAAACCATCCAGCTGTGGTGTGAGAGGTGCTCATTTCTTGATGGAGATGAGCCAAGGCATATGGAACTGGGAAAAATTGCTCTGTCCAATACATGCTTTGGCACACACTGCTTCTGAACACGTCACATTGATTAAAAAAAAGGAGAGAAGCTGCACTGACCTGGCAGATGCAACAGGCAAGTCCACGGCCTGTGCTGTCTGAGATTTGTGCTTGGAGGGTGAGCTTGAGGATCACAGGATTGCTGCTGGTGGAGGTGACCCTGCACAGCCCAACACCTGGGGAAGTGAGTAGAGAGGCAGGAGTGTGCTAAATGGAGTAGTTCTAGAGATCTGGGCCCACGGATTTTTGTTAAGATACTATTCTTTTCTCCTTTTCTGCTGGTTTCAGTGTTCTGAATAATGGAAAAGAAAGGATATGTGAAGTCATACTTTTTAAAAAAGTATAATTTCTGTTCCCATAGTAGTCTCCTCCAAAAATAAAGTAGACTTAAAAAGCTGGAAAACTGTAATTCCTGATGCTTATACATTTGTGCAGAACTGTGGGTTACAATTTCTTCATTATTTTCACAACCCACTTATGTCTGGACAGGTGAGAATCTCTCTAAATGTTATTTACTTTAGTGACCTGTTTTAGAAAAGAAGAACCCCCCTGACACACTCCTTTCAAGAAAAGAGGAAATGAGTGATATGTTGCCTTTAGCTTGGACCATGTTGCAAACCTGCCATGTCCAAGGTGGATGCAAGTTTTGGGATGAAACATAATTCCAGAAAAATTCAGTAGCTGTTTTAAATACAAAAGATGTTTTAATTACACTGAGCAAGTCCTGCTTTGTAAATGGATCTCACCTTTCCCCTCCAGCTCCATCCCCTTTGTCAACTACAGAAATTACAAATTATACAGGAGTGAAAAATCTGGGAAAGATGTGTTTTTCTACATATAGGCATAATACCGAAGTACAACAGATACCGAGAACTCCCAGGTGTTTATGCTGTAGGACTTAACTCTGTTCTAAAAGAACCCAAATTTTTACAAATTGCAACACTAAATAAAAGCCTCATTTTTTGCATTTGCTGTTTTGTCACAAGTATCAAATGTATTTTAAGTCGTCTAAGTCACTGCATGTAGAGAATCCAAAATTTACAGCCAGGAAAAATCATACCGATCTGATTGACAGCATGCTTTTGAATGTAATCAATGTAATAAAAATAAAACATGAAATACTGTGATTGATTCTGTGTGTGTGCATGTGTGTATGCTCGATACAGGAATAACACTAAATCCCAAGAGTAAAAAAGCTACTATTCTCAACATTGGTTATCTGACTTTACCAGAATATAATTGGCCTCTAGGGAGTACAACTCAGAGTAACAAGTAAAATACATAGAACAATGGAAAGTGAGTCTAGAAAGTGAAGAAAAAGCAATTATTTTATAGTATTTAAAATAATGATTTTAGAAGCCAACCCTTCTTAATTTGTTTTGAAGAAAAGAGAAAATGAAATTTCAAATCTATGTATTATTCATGTGGTTAGCAGTGAAAACAAAGACAATAAAAAAAGTCTGAGACTTACCTACAGATACTCCCGCATCTGAAAAGCTAGTTTTCAACAATTACATTTTGTAATCAGAAAGAAAACAAAACCATCTGAGCAAACCATCTTTTTACGCTCAGTGTTTCTATGGATGCTTAAGGACTACATGTAAAACAAGAGGGAGTAGGCACAATTGTACATGCTTGAGTAACTAAGGAGTGACTTCCTGACCTCAGTCCCCTTGAAGGTATTGAAGGGCCAGTCTGAAAGATGATTTTGGTGAATACTTTAGGGAAGGTGGGTATCAGAAAGTGATGAGGTGTAGTATGACAGGTAATAAATAACCTGTTCCAGAGCCTTGTTCCTGAGGTTCTCATCCCTGGGCTTTTAACATGGTTATGATGGTGGCATGCAGTTTAAAATACTATCATCATCTGTGATTCTGCAGTGTTGCTCCTGCCAAACATTACGCAACAGACTTTTTGTGCCCAAGAGTGTTCATAATTAACTTAAAGACGAGAGGCATTAAGTGAAGGAGTACCAGGGAACATTTCTGAGACATTTCTGAACAATGGATGAATGACACTTACTGCAGGCACAGCATCCAATTGCCACCAAGCATTTTGTAGGCATGTTAGAGCAGGCAGTTCTGAATGAGAGATTTAAATCCCCTTTGGTGATTTGTGCAGATTCTGCAAAGATTCTACCTCCCTTGAGCAAGTTTCAGTCTCTCAGGGGATTGAGGACAGCCAACGGGCACCAGGGGTGGGGAACAAGTGCAAACAAGAGAGAAGGGGCAGGACTGGAAGAAGAGCAAAGGCATGGAACTGAATTACTAAGTCTCAAAACACTCATGTAAAACACGGTTTAGTGGTTAAAGTAGCAGCACTGTGAGCGATGAGTCTAAAAGTTGCCTTGTTGATGACAAGTGTGGGGAATTGGTAGAGTCCAAAAATAAACATTTTGGTTTTCACTTTTTTTCAGGTCTGAAAGCTGTAAAAAATGACATTTGGAAGTACATAGAGGGATTACTATTGCAATTGTTATGCCAGAGGCTTAAAAGTTAGAAAAAAATTGAAAAACCAAGATTGTCTGTGCAACCTCAGTTCAACCTCTGGAAGCAGATGTGATCTTTCATTATAAGTTCACAGAGAATTTTTTTTTGCCATGACTTCTGCTGGATCCCCTGTGTCACCCATCTGTGTGGACTCACAAGTGCTCAGATGGAGAGAAAACCAAACACACGACGTGTTGTGGCATAGGAAGTATTCACAATGAAATGAGTTCAGGTGGCTTGTGTACAATATTCCTTTAAAGGAAATGTTGTCAATTTTAACAACAGTAACAAATTATCCATTCGTATCTCATGTTCTGCCATTAAAAGTAAGGCAAGTACAAACACTAATCCTCATACCTTAATTAAAAAACCCTAAGTGTTATGTTTTTTCTCAAAATGGATGACATTTGCTTGATTACTGT
The DNA here is from genome assembly GCA_013398125.1 of Aegotheles bennettii. NCBI lineage: Eukaryota > Metazoa > Chordata > Aves > Caprimulgiformes > Aegothelidae > Aegotheles > Aegotheles bennettii. Next base: position 793,673 of record VZRW01004199.1, on the reverse strand, counting down.
AAGCATAACCACACTCAGATTTAACCACAACAAATTATCCATCACTCCCACATATTATGCTGTTAATGGCAATGTAAGTATAATCTTCAAAAGCATCCAGTAATGGCAAACCAAGAGCTGTTTCATTGCTTATCCAAAAATAGCAGAAAACTACCTTTTATATCATTCCAAGAGCTCTGCACTTTCTAAAAAATGTATGTCTTACTCCTATCTGCCCCTAGTCAGACAAAAGCCATATGTCTTAGAAGTTCTAATATGCCCTGCACTTCAAGCAGACTTGGTTTTCCAAGCAGTTATTGGGAACTCATTATCTTGAATTATATTAGTTACCTCTGCAAAGTAAAATTGTCTATAATATACTTTGATATTATTGTGTTGTATTGACAGAAAATACTAAAACAGGAAATGTAACTGACAGATGCAGTGTTGAGATTGCTCCTCTGAGATCTAACAACTGATGGGTGTCCTAATGGAACAAAACAGGGATTAAATAAAAACTCAGGCTTTTGTCCTGCAAAGTAGCTGCAGAAAACAACTATTTCTAATGTTACCTGTTCAAATAATCAGAAACTAAAGAAACACAGGGACTACCATGCTGAGGAAGATCAAAGGATAATATCAAGTTTTGCTCTTCTACCAACAGTTTACACAAGACATTTAGAATTAAGATAGAAATGACATACTCTCTAATTGTGGATTATATAGGAGCAGAGGGCAAGTTTCTCCTGACATCAGCTACGCTGCTCATGCTGTGAAATAAGATTGCACTCTTTGCAATTTTCATCTTGATTATTCTAACAGTAGTTTCCACCCTCATTTTTATTTACCATTCTGTATTAACCAATACAATCTACTGATAACATGATTAAAAGGCACTGAAATACACAAATAGATCATTAGAGACAAATTAAATTTGTAACTAATACAATTCTAAAGGCTCACAAGCGATAATCATCAGATGGTGACAGGCAAAAAAACCCCAACAAATCCCCCAAAAACCTATGGCTGAACTCGCAATTAAAATGAATCTGAATTTATCCAACTTTAGCAGTATGTTCATTGCCTCAGCTTCCACTGCAAGTAGGTGGATCGGCCTTTCCAACACAAATGACATGCCAGTCCCTCCAGGATCACATGGTAATGCTATATTCCCTTTAAAGCCAAAGGGGAATTCCCTCTTTTCCCTGTTTAGAGTCTGTGCCATAGACCCAGGTAATCAAGCAGCAGCAACTCCATTCCTTCCCTGTTGATTTGGCCCCAAGGCTCTTTCATTTGCCTTGCTGGCTCTAATCAGCCAACCCCTTACATCTTGGCTCATGTTCCAACCCCCTAGCTAAAGATGCTTTTGTAAGTTCTCCCATAACCTCCCACGTTCAACATGCTACTTCTGTCATATGGGTGCTTTTTTCTAAAATCTTTGTGATCTGAACCTATGTTTCCTCTCCCCACACTTCTTTTCCTTTTTCTTTTAGGCTCCATTCATGGGGAGCTTTTCCCAAAGCTTTTCCCAAATACTTTTGTCAGTAAAGGTAACCTTCTTAATTCTTCTCCTAGTTGAGTGAATAATCAGAATTTTCTGGGGATCCCAGTATACTCAAGTTGTTCTTTTCATTACTTTCTCAGCCTTAGACTCTGCAGTCTGCTTTTACTGCTGCCTTAGACTCCACCTCCTGAGTGGCTGTCTTAGGCTACTGGACACCTTTTCTTAGCGTTCCTTCTTAAAAAATCTCATTACCCATGGACTGGGTAATGAAACCACCAAAACACGCTTGTTTGGGAAAGGAAAACAGGGTAAGGCAATTTTGGAGCAGGAGTTAGTGAGCCCAGTCACACAAGAAAGCTGAAATAATCTAGAAGTTTATTGAACACATTCCCATTTCATGTGTTTTTTTCCCAACCTGCAGCTGTTTCAATATATGAAAGTGAATATCACTGGGAAATCAATCAAGAATCACGAAACTTGCAGTCTATTATATGCTAGGCCTTTGAAGAAAATGTACAGAGAAATAAAATATGTTTATTTGGTATTGTTTTACTGGTTATTGTGTATATTCTTTAGATTCCTATATGTTATTTTTACCACATCAGACACCAAATCATGAAGAAATGAAAGCATCTTTCCTGATACAATATTTCAAACAGATTGGGGGATGACAGTTAATGTAAATTACACACTTTAGTCTTGCTATAGTTTGGGCATGTCACATCAAACTTATGACATGTATCATGGAATAAGTTAGAAAAATAACAGGTTAATAGAAATCCACATGCCTCAAAAGATATGAACTGGAGCTCACATGATGTGTCAATTTACATGTAAGTCATCAGTGAATCTATCTCTATTGATAGGTATACCAAAACAATACCACCTGCAACTGGGACATACTTGTGCCTTAAACAAACTCCTGACTATCCAGGAATTCTGCAGTTTTCTGATCTCTAACTTTTTATGAATTATGACATCTGAAAACATGATGAACAGAACTAATGAAACTGACCAAGAAAAAGATCTTATAACAACAGAGAACATCAGTGCATGTAGCACAGTGTCAAGACTTGGTTGATGCTGACACTCAGGTTCGTGTCAGCTCACTTGGATTTCTAAACCACCCAAGGAGTAACTGGTAAGGAACAGTCTTCAAAGGGATGAACACTGCTCTTGGCCTGAGCAGGAACCTGCATAGTCAAGATTTGATAATCCAGAAGGACAAGTTGCTCAGAACTGACTGCTCCTCTGTTCTGGCCAATGATCAGATTTGTAGTAGGAAAACAAGATCATAGTCAAAATATCTTCAGCACAGTGAAGAGTAACAAAGAATAATAAACTTGCTTACAGTTAATTCCTTTTTTTCTAGTCTAACAAATTCCCTGTTCAAAGTTACTAGATGTTGGCTCTCCCTGTGTGTATTTATCCCTCTTACAAAACAGGGAAGCTGTCTGAAGCACTGAAGATGCCAACAAGGAATTTTAAATAATCTTATTCATATTTATTCAAATTGCCAGCCACTGTGGTTTTTACCGGCAGTGTGCATTGCCAGGCAACTCCTGGACTTTCAAACACATGAGCTTGCTCACAAATGTATAAACAACACAGAAGTAAGGGGCACAATGAGTTGTGATACTTACAGGTTTCATGGATTTTTTTTCCTTCTCTTGGTGCTGTGCTACAGCTCTGACTTGCAGCTGAACTAGGTGGATGGCTGCATTGAGTAGCATTTCAAATATTCCACCATGAGAATTCCACCATATTTTTCCCCAGCAGCAGACAAAGCAGGTCAAGGATGTTATTTCACACACACTGATGCATGCACGCACACATTGCTGACTCAGGAACAGCTTCAACTGAAAAGAAGTGATAACCGGGGGGAAATTGCAGTTAGTTTAAATAAGGGGGAAATAAACTAAACATCAAAAAGTTGGAAGCATGTGCAACTTCAACCCATTGTTTCAGACACTCTCACAAAAGGTGATTAGATGGAAACACAGCAGGTGTAAAAACAAAATCTACCCTTAATGGTTTTGTTGGAAACTTAAGCTTTTGTTTGAGGTAGCTTTACTATAGCTCTCATGCTGTTTCATAGTTAGGTTATTTCCCCCTAAGGTAATGTGTCAGATATTGATAAGTTTGTTGTAAGTTCTATATAATTAAAGCAGTAAATAGAATACTGACATGTCTGTGACCTGAAACACCATTTAATAAATAAGTATATGTGGGGCTGTGCTACAAAAACATGCATAGAATAAAATAGAGGTCAGCCAAGGTCCTCTGCCCTTAGTGAAATTATTCGTTTACTCTAAATCATGCATCAGCATTAATATTGCAGGCAGAAAGCACCCCTCCTCCCTCCAGTACTGAGACAGATGGAACAGACCTCCAGCTGGAGAATTTTCAATGTTTTTGTGGATGGAACTGATATCTCCAGAAATTAAAAGCCGTATCTACTCATTTTTTTCGCTCTTGTGATAAGTATGCTAATTGGATAAAACAAGCACAGACACTTGCAAATACATTGCTACAAGATTTACTGTTTAATATCCACTCCAGCAATGAAAATGGTTCTGTTTGTGTTAGAAAAGAGAAGCCAAGGAGAAAGGTCATTATATTGTGTCTGCAGCTTTCGTTTCTAATATGTGATTCTCATTTCTCAGTAAAGGGAAAATCAATACTCCCTTTAAGTTGCCCTGGATTCAAAAAAGATAGAGCTTTTACTCACTGCATGACAGTGATTTACAATGATCATGAGATATATTATGCAATGCTGGTTTTTACAAAGCTCTGAGGTTCATTTCAATGTTTTATAATTCTGCCATTGAGTCTTGTCCAGACTAGCAAAAGGAGAGAACATTTTAACTGCTATAATTGTTTAGTAGCAATTTAACACTTTCCTTTATGAGCTGCTTCTTAACACCTTACTGTTTTCCTCAGTTCTGATTTAGGCTAAAGGTTTTACTCTCAAAGCTGGAAGATTAAAGGCAGACATGGCACCCAGGATTTCTGACAGTAACAAAAGAAGCACTGATCAGGTTCATACATTGACTAGGGTTTACATATCAAGAAGCTATGTATGTGAGAGAGACACACACATAATTTTCTCATTTTTTTTTTTAATTGTAAGATCAGATTCTCAACCATCTAGGCTGGAAAGACTGAGAAAAAGAGCTAGGTCATTACTGAAAATTAAAAGGAAATAAAAACAAGATTTAGGCTTATTATATCACATAAATAAATGTAACATATATCCTGGAAAAACCCTGCAAACTAGTGACACACTTGGACTCAGACATGAGGAACAATGAAGACACGTACTGTGGAGCAGGAGCTCTTACTGCCAGATCTGAAGGAGCAATTGGACTCATTGTAAGTAAAAGACTGGAGGTGTAATCACTTTTTAAACTAAGCCATGGCACACTCCAGCATTAGTCATCAACAAGGAGTTAACAAAAAGAAGTGAAAGGATGTTTCTCATAAGAAGAAACCTCTTGCAAAAAATATCCTTGGGCTTAAAGAGATCAGTATCATTCCTAGCACCATAAACTCAAATGTTAAGCACTAAAACCTCAAGTCCCATCTCTTTGGCATAAGGTTTCTATCTAAACAAACACATTTAAACATGTATGCAAACCTATCTTTAAGCATGTGTTTGAGAGCTCTGATGCACTGTGCCCCAAAGGAGAAACTAACCCAATTCTGGTGAGCAGCTTCTTCCTGCAGTTGCTGGGGCATGCCGTACGATGTGCTAAACAAGGCCCCACATGAAAGCTGTTATACACCACTTAATGAGGGATCTCAGATCTGGATCCAAATTCTGATCCTGACTCATCAGCCCATAACAATAGGATTTCCTTAGTTTCAGCCTCAAATTCCAAGTTATGCATTACCTTTTCCATGTTTCCTGTATTCTTTTCTATCTTCCTTTTTTATATAGAACACAGAATTTTAAATTGATATATGTAAAAAATAAAAAAAATGCCATTGCCACCTGCTCCTTTCCCCTCACCATCACTCACTAAAGACACCATCTGGGAATGACTAGCAACCAGAGCAGGGATTGAGCAGTCCATATGTTAAAATTTAAAATTTGACAGCCCTATCCTGGCCTTTCCATCACCCACTATTTTTCTATTTTGTGGTTTCAGTATTATAACGAGTCTCTGCAATATTTGCTAGGAGTAAACCATTTTTTAAATTGTGGATGGATCTTTATTATAGGACAAATCTTTCATTTAAACTGAAATCAAACAACTTCTGTCCACTTTCAGACTTTCAAAAATTTAATGTGAAAAAGGATATTTAATTATCAATCCCAATAAGTGACAGTTACTGTACAGCTAATGTATTAAATTATTAGAAAGGTTAGAAAGAAAACCCAGTTCTTTCTTTTTTATTTGCTTGTGAATGTGACAGAGCTCTGGGTAGTGTTAATAACCCTTCACAAGACCAACAAGAAACCTAAATAACTTTTTTCCTCTCCTCATTTCAATCCCAAAAACCCATCTTGTAGACTTGCCTTATCATTTCATATATATCTACAGTGTGGTAAGACTCTTAACCAAAAACAATGGAAAATTTTTAAAAAAACCAAAATGTGCTCATGTCACTTTAAAAATAAGCAAGAGAAATCCAAAGGAAGATACGGTACCTGAAATGATGCTTGTTGCTAGCTTACCCTCCCTGGATCCAGTATTCAACAGACTAACTCCTCTTGTAATAGTGAAACTTGTAGATGCGTACCTCTGTAAAGGTTTTTGGTGTGTATCCGTGTGGTGGACATTATAATCTAGGCTCAAGCAGATGGAACAAAAATAACTTGGGAAAAATTCCAAACACATGAAGTTTTATATGTACAAAACAAAGACAGACTGAAGCATTCCACTGCATATCAGCAGATCTTGTATATTTATCTTCTGAATGGATACATTAGTTTAAAAAGCACAAAAAAGTTCTGTAAGACCTTTTATGAACATCTGAAAGAGGTTTAAACATTGCAAGACTTTACTATTACATACTGAACAAAACCAGCATCCGATAAGACTCTTTTGAAACTGAAACTATATTAAGCATTCACTTAAAACCTGCAACTACACCTGATAAAAGCTCTGAATGCTTTTGGGTTTCTCTCATAACCCCTTCAAAGTTACCCAGTGCCAAACCAAATACTGTTAATGTAACTTGGGAAGCATTCTGACTAGCCAGACAGCACAGTGGGTATCTTGAGGGTTTGCATGAATTCAAGAAAATGGGAAGAGAGAAAGACATTCTGATGATTATCAGAACACCTGTTGGAGGAAAACAGTTCACATTTGTGAAAGGTCCTGTGCACCTCTTGGGCAGTATCATTTTAATGTTCATTTTGTCAGTATTTTTCTAAATTTTAAATATCTGTGCAGGCTCAAGAGTGTGTTGATAAAGTATTTGATCAAAATAGCCATTACTGTGAGTCAAAATTCAAGCAGATAAGTATCAGATTCTGTCATCTTCAAACCCCCAGGTGAAGGCAAAAATCAGCAACCTTGACCACAGAGAAAAGCTTTACTTTGAGATGGTTCTCCTGGAGGGGCAGCACCAGGCAGGAGTTAGATAGCACTACACAGAGACCTATTTCTTTTAGCCACAGAGCTTTGAGATTTACAACTGAAGAACTAGATATGTTATTTTAGTGAGAACCTATCCTGTAAAAAGTGTATATTTTATACCTGCTCTCCCTCCTCCCCTCATATTTCGGTGTGTTTGCCAGCTGTGACCAGACTGTCAATTATTTGGCTCCATCATGGAACGGCTGGACCACATCAAAAGCTTCTTATTTACAAGGCTAAAACAAAATCGTGGTCTCTTTTGTTTGTATACAGGTGCTCAATTAGGATAGATCCTATAGGGATACAATTTTTATTTAAACTATAAAAGACATTGATATTTTTTAATCTGAAAAGTCAGCAAAAAAAAAAGGGGCTGCCTCATGTTAGGAGATACCCAGGGGCAGGTAACCGTAACTCCTTGGTGTTGCAACTCATGGTTGCCTTCCCTTTCCAATCTCCCTGAAGTTCTTTCAGCACTGTTTGTTGAAGGGTGGACATGGGGTCTGCATATAGCAGTCATAACTCCTGGAAAGAAAACTTTCTTATATTTATTCTTTGCAAGGTTACTTCAGACTTTACTGAAATTTTTGGGAGCTTTTCCATTATCTTCAGTAGGCAAGTACTTTGCTCTCTGCAAAGTCATTACATGAAATTCCATTAGGTGTGAAAGGTTAATATAGGATAGAATAAAAACTGCTGCTGGAAGGAGATTTTCATTGACAGAGGAAGAGCTGAGATAACAATGCTATAATATCTAGTGGCTATAGAATTGCGGGTTTTAATATTCCAGAAAGCTTTCCAGCAATTTAACACCCTTGTTGTTGCAAAGCTATGGTTGCAAATTATATAGAAACAAATGAATGTTCTTTTTTTTCCAGATTGTTAAATTCACAACGAGTTTTTGTTGCTTGATGTTTAGAATAGTTTGGGTTCTTTTGTATGTTCAACAACATTTGTCCACAAAATCAGTGTGACTGATTAGTCTAGAATATAACATCAATCCTTCATTGTGACTCGGGAAAAAGATGTGCTTGAAGATTAAAGACTTTTTTTGTATTCACTTATTTCCTCATCAACCAAAACTCATACTGCCAGGTAGCTTGTTTATCTCACTATTGAATGATCTAATTTAAGTATATAATTGAACAATCTTTTTGGTTATATTCTACTCACCAAATCTTAATGCAAGACAATACACTGTATACACAAAGAAATCTTTTGTTAAATACAATCTTAAACCCTACAGATTAATAACATTTCTGAAATTCAGTGTAGTTAAGATGATAAAAATGCTGGACTTTATGAAAGAATAACAATTATTGCTACTTTCTTGTTTTGTAGATGCAGCAACAAAATTTAGCCAAGATGATTTTTAATTTTATTTTTATTTTAGTGTTCCAAGCAAAACTACGGTCTCTAGCAAGGTAAAGTTTCCATTGGTTGTGAGGGTAAGTAGATGCATGCATAAGGACTAGCCATGAAGGACTAGCACCCCAGCTACTCCACAACAACAATGAAATGCATAGTCTGATCCTGCCCATGCTGAAGAAGATAGAAGTCATGCTGCCTCACCTAGTGCAGTGCTGCCAGCATAAGCCAAATTAAACAGAAAGCAATTTACTACAAAGCATCACTTCAAAAAGAATATGCTTAGCTAATATTTTTTTTTCTACTCCAGCCTGGTTTTCCACTTGATTCCAAGTATTGCAAGCCAAACACAATAGCTGTATAGAGGGGATGGAGGTACATGCTCTTTCTTTCTGCCCAGTATGTATTCTGTTCCACTCCATGTGGAAGATTATTTTTCACATTAAAAATAATTGACCCCTCCTCAATACTTGACTTTTAGAGATCTTATAAGACATTTTTCTCACTCCATGTCACAAAAGACACTAGCAAATGAACCATTTTTCTTTCTTGGCACTGGCAACGAGAAAAATTGGTAAATACTGGACACTTGTAAGTGGCAGGTGCTTAAATACAATTGATTTCAATGGTACAATGATAATTTAGACCAGATGAAGAGCAAGGAAAAAATACAAACTCTGGAGTCATAATGCCCTGGCATGGGAAAAATTATGCGAATATTCCCTACTGGGACTGCTTGACTCTTTATCAGGAGAAACTTTTTCACTGTGAGAGTAACAGAGCACTGGAACAGGCTGCCCAGAGAGGTTGTGGAGTCTCCTTTAACCTTTTGGTACACTAGACTGAGATAAAGGAGGACTAAACAATACTAGTATGTCCAGGTTGAGTCAAGGATTACTGGACTTTGGATGCTGCTGTGGGATCTCTTCCACCCTTAGAGGGAGTGTCATATGCATTACACTTTTAAAGCAAGCCAAGTTAGCTGTCATGAATAAGACAACCTGTTCCAGCCAGTGAACTACTGCATTTCACAGACGAAGTTCTTCCAGACACTGTCTTACATTTTCTACTCTCAATTTCATGCCATATGCCTGATGGATCATTACGTTGTTCCTTCATCAAACATTTGTAGCTAGGTATGGATACACCTATATTACTGTAGACAATATCTGCCTTATCTAGCTCACAAAACCTGATACATTTCTCCCGGGATCTGATTACCTTATCCTCCCTCCAATTTGATGCGTATCTTTATAGCTTTATATGGCACCTCTGAATGAGAGAGTATTGGAGCTTTACATTGTTAGGTGGTCTATTGACCAGACTGTTTTGTGACATGAAGGATTTTCATGTAGCTCTTGAGTGTTGCATCAGTATTTCCACCACCCTTTCACCTTGCAAGTGCAGACCAACAGTTTTGGTTCTTGCATGCCCAAATCCCATTCACATACCACTTCCCCACGTACCTGTTAACACCTTTTCAGGTTTCTCACTTTCCCAACACAATTATCACATTCCCAATGCTTTATAATTCTGTATGAGAATTTCACAGAATCACAGAATCACAGAATCTAAGGGGTTGGAAGGGACCTCGAAAGATCATCTAGTCCACCCCCCCTGCCAGAGCAGGGTCATCTAGAGTACATCACACAGGAACGCATCCAGGCGGGTTTTGAATGTCTCCANGAATTTCCCTTAAGTGGATTTCTTAATTTTGCAATTCTGACTGAATAAAGCCACATTGACATGGCACTTGAAGCACCTTACAGAATGCTGTACTTTGCAATTTGTCACTACTTTTTGTCATTACAGAGCATCAGCTAGGATGTTAATTCACCTGACAGTACTATGCACAAACTGAACTAAACATTTCCAAGTGATACCCTGGCTTCCACATCACAAAACTCATCTGGAAATCTACCCTTGATCAGTAAAATGTCATGAGGCACAGTATTAATATACTACTCTCCCTTCATCTGTTAATTATAGCTCAGCATTTAGAATTGTTATTGACATAGGTAACTCCTATCAGGAATAGACTTTGGTGGTTTCTTAGTGTAAGTCAGCCCTCACAAACATAGCAGAATTCGACCCTTCGTAATTCTATTATAAAAAGGCAATCTGGTTTGTAAAGCGAGATCTGTTCTTCATAAACCCATGCTGTTTATCGCTCTTGGCACTACTGCCCTGGATTTAGTTATTTTTCTCTCAATATTTGTTCTATTATTTTAACGAGCAACACAATTATAGTTCTAGGCTTTGATCCTGGAATGAGCTCAGCAGGAGCTTCACAAGTGACAAAATTCAGTTAATTTCATGTCCTTTTTCACTCAGGGCCCTGTCCAACCAATATGAAAGACACAGGATAATTTACTCATTGACTTAAATGAAACTTAGGTAACATATTAAGGAACTGTTTTCATGATACCTAAACCAGCCATACTCTTTCCTTTGACTTCAAAGTTTTTACCCTGGGTCTTATTAAAGGCTCAGCCTTAGTGTATTTCCCTCAGTCTCCTTTCCCCTTAACTCTTTCAGCCAGTGTTTTCTTTCTTAGTCTTTTTAGTTTTTCTGGGTCTTCCTAAAAGCTACCTCTCCCTCCAGCTTTCCCCCTCCAGTACAGCTTTTGTTCTGTGTGATCCCTGGGTATGTGACCCCTCATTTGCAAAGCTGCTTTTTCCATAGATTCCTGTTCCCAGAAGTCCTGAGCAGCAGGAGCCATGGTTTTATGAAGGACAAAACAGTGGGTGGGGTAGTGTTATTGAAACCTCTTTGGCTTAGGAAATTGGGCTGAAATTCCTTGTAGAACACTTCAAACAGGCTCCCACACACTTTTTTACTCTTCTCATCCTAGTAGAAACCCGAAAGTGAGAGAGATGTGTAAAGGGGGAAATAAAAAGAAGGAAAATATTTTAGGCATTATAAATGTTTGCATTGGGCTTAAGGAATGTGTAAAGGGTCAGCATGGTTCTTGTTTTGTCTGATATGATTTATATATAACTGTTGACAACAACAGAGTTCAACCCCACATTATGGATTAACAGCTTGACAGTGAAGGACAGAGTAATTTATTTACTTTTCATTACAGAATTCATGGGGTTTGGACTCTCATATAGGACATGCTGGGAAATTTCTATACATTTTCCTAATATTCATTCCTAAGCAGACCTTGGGTGAGGGGGTAGGCTTTGATTTGTGGACATTTGATATTCCAATATGTATTAGATATTTTATTTCCTTGGCACTTTATACTTCTGAATGAAAGAGAGAGACAAATAACAAAAAAAGTAGAAAAGGTTTTAGGATACTAAAATTAGAATTAAACTATAAAAAAATAAATATTTTGTTCTTTTCTGGATGTAAAGGTTTTGTGAAAAACAAACAAACAAACAAATTACCCCCCAAAAAACCCCAAACTACTCAAAAAACCCCCAAACTACTCACCTATCTTACACATCAAGTCTTTAACTCAGAGCAATTGTTTATGGCTGAAAAACATAAAACTATAAAACAGTTCATAAAGGTGGATCCTCACCAACAGCTGCTTTAACAAGGTTCACTATAAAAAATATGGGATTTTAAAAATGTAAACTTACTTTTTCAAGTGATATTTTGACCTTTTGATTTCCCAGAACTACTTGGTCACAATTTTCCTTCCTTTCCCAGCAAATGTCACAGGAATTTATCAGTTTACTGACTAACCTGGCAGGTTTTGTGTGCTCCATATTCACTTAGACAATGTCAGAGGTGGTAACAGCATTCAGGACTGATGTCAAAACAATAGATGCCATTATGAGAGTGTCTTGTATGTTTACCAAAAGACAAAGAGATCTTCCATAGTTTCTACTTTCATATCCCCAAGCTTGTTTTTATACATTTCATTCTGCTTTAGCAAAGATCTGAGTTTGGGGTTGGGGAAAGCTGGATTTATAATTGGTTTTTTATGTTAGAAAATATATTTTCTTATGAATGTCTGCAAACAACACTTTGGAATTCTCAAAGACATCTTGGCAGAAGAAAGGACTATAAATCTTCACACACACATTTCTAAAATCCAAGAAGAAACTGTAAGACCACCAGAACCTGGCAAAAGAAAGTGAAATAAAAATGACTGTTCCTTTTTTTCCTGCAACTGCCATTATTCATAATATTAAATAAGAAATCTGACAGATGGAAATATTTAGATTGGAGCCCAGAGAGAAGATGCAATATTATCAAAAATGGATTCTTACTCTACTTTTTAGTCTCCAATGCCTCTATTAAAAAAGCACAAGGTAGAGTTATTCTAATGGAAAACATGATATTTGCATTTATATGGGAGAGTGGAAACCAAAGTTTAAAACCAGAAATTACTTTATATGCAACATTTTAGCACTGAAGTGTCCATATTTGAAGAAATATCAAATATCTTGAACTGAACTTATTATCCAGAGGAATGGAGATGTTGAAATACAAACAGATTTGCTCTACTCTCTAAAACATCTCAAAAGACAAAATGACATTGTGAAATATATGATCACCAGATCTGGGCCAAATAAACAATAAGATACAAAATAGTGAGAAGTAATTTTTCCTTGAATTAGTGGTTGCTAGATTTTTTGCTCAGATTGACTTTAAAATACAATTTAATTACTGTTGATTTATTTATAATTAAAAAGAGCAAATAATTTTGGAAATTAATCTTATCAAATATGAATCACAGCCTTACCTTTGGTTAATATCTTAATGGGAGACAATATAACAGAAGATTAACAGACTAATATAATTAGTACCTACAACAATCTGATTTTATTCTAAAGAAGAATCATATTTAAAGATCATGTTTAAGTGCCTGCAAAGAAGATGGAGGCTCTCTCTTCACAAGGTGCCACATGGAGATGACAAGGAGCAACAGGTACAAATTGCAGAAGGAGAGGTTTCATCTCAATGTAAGAAAAAAATTTTTTTACTATGAGGACAGTCAGACACTGGAACAACCTCCCCAGGGACGTGGTAGAGTCACCATCACTGGAGGTTTTCAAGATGCGACTGGACAGGGTGGTAGATATTCTCATCTAGGCTCCTTTTCCCACAAAACTTTGAACCAGAGAAACTTTTCAGGTCACTTCCAACCTGAGCTATTCTATGATTCTATGATCATCCACACTACTGCAATGTGGATTTTCAAGAGTGAGACAAACACCATTGCCTATTCCCTTTTCAAGGTGATGAATGAAAAAGCATGTAGCATTTCAAAATTATAAATTCTAAGGAACACAAGAGAGAGGACTCAGTTGTATTTTTCAGTTCTTTACCATTTACAAAATGTCCCATTGCTTTTCAAGTAGCCTTATCTGAAAACATTTTAAACAAAATTATCTACTAGGCAATGCTTCCAAATGTCCTGTCCTCACTCATACGTGGCATTAGAAAACATCAGTCATGCCAAATGTTTCATCTCCCAGAACAGTATCTCTGGTACTTGCTATTCTTAGTCTGTCACAGACTTTTCCTCTCCAGCAGAATTCATCTGCAGCAGGGGAGGTATCTAGGAGGTTTATTAATAACAGATCATATTGCCACCATAGTCTATTGGTGTTCATATAAATAATTTAGGCATAAAGGAATTCCCTGGTCCTTTTTTACAGACTTGAAAAAAACATAGTTCAATGTCAGAGAGGATCATGGCAAATCAATCTGTTCTTACATTCTCTTACTAAAGACACATAATGAGTTACAGAAATAGAGTGAAAAAGATTGCCAGAACAATCAAATGTGGGGTACAAAGTAAAAAGAAACATAGAGGATGACATAGACACAACATACAGCAACCAGCAAGGAAACAAGAGGAAATGACTGTATTGATGCTAATGATGTTCAGAGAATAACTGTGTTTATGAAACATTAAAAAATATTCTTTCTCTCTTTCATATTATTTATTGGAAAAAAAATTAAATCACTTTCATGGAAAGAATACCCCAAAACACTGAAAGAACTCAACTCAGCAGCTTGGCTGACCAGGGTACTCACCCGAGGCTGGAAACTTTCTCCACACTGATAATCCAGAGCAGGGCCTTGAGTGGGTCTGTGTCCAGTCCCAGGGGTGGTTTGCTAGACAAATATTCTTCTGCAGCTGTCTCTTCTTCTTGATTCTGAATTTGAAGAATTTCCTGATGAATGAAACCCATTTTGCAAAAAGGTCCAGAACCAAATCCCATCACTATAATTTTATCAACTGCAACTGAGCTGCTCTGATTTGCACCAGCTAAGGAACAGAGTCAGAGAGAGAAACCTCATAGGTTACAGATGACAGCTGGCTATTTCCTCTCTTTATGCATCATCTTCCTGTCACTTAAGAGATCATATAAATTAAACCTTCAAGCAACATCATTTCCCATTTTTTAACTGTTCTCTCTTTCATTGCTTCTCACCTAGAGAAGCATTCTGCATAAGCGCAGGATTGATCTACGCTTATAGCTTTTAAAATAGGTTTCTGAAGGTGTGAGTCTCCAACATATTATTTCCTTTATCCATAAAAAAGCACCATTTGTGTCAATGGTTTCAGCTCCACCCGGTCCTTCAAGTAACTGCAATAGTACGTCACAGTGACCCTGGCATGGTCACATCTGATGAAGTTACAAATTCAATTCACCATGAAGGACATGTCTGATGTTTTTAATTAGATGAGGATTTGCAAAGGTGGTCAGTAGAAGTTAGTATCTCCTACAACAGGAATAAAACTAGAACCAGTTACATCAGAACCAGTCATGGGGAGTCAAATTTTTATTCCATAAAAGTAATAACTTTTTTGTGTACAAATCCTGCATTTATAAAAAGGTCCATAAAAAGGTAGCATCATGCCATCACACTAACTGATGATTAACTCCATGCCACTACTGAGAAAAGATGGATTAAAAAGCTAACAGGGATGAAAGTGAGCCTTCAGACCACCCAAAACAAGTGTTTCATAATCTTTTTAGACCTGAGCAGTTTTACCACTCATTTTATCTCTGGTTACAGTTAGAGAGGAACAGCAACAAAACCAAACCGATTAAATATTAGTTCTTTAACTTGGTATGCTCTTTTAAACTTTCACACAAAAACTGCTTACTGTATTACAAGAAATGTTGCATGTTTGGATAAAAAACTACAAGACGCAAGGTCAATTCGCTAATGCTAACACAAGCATTCTAACAAGCAGTTTAGTGATCTACTGCATTTATAATTCCTTTAGTTTGGAAAGAAAGATTATTCCTGTGTCAGAAATACAACTCCTCTTAATTAACTTTTAATCCTGCCTGTTTGTTGTTGACTGTCTCCTTTACATAAGCATTTACTAACCACTTTTTTTGTGTTTCACATCACACTTTGTGCACCTTATTCTATTAGTCAACACTACATTTATATTGTTTTTATTTCAGTGACACCAAAACATGGGGCTACTACTATAATGGAAATACCTTAAGAAACATAGCCTGACATCACTAATTTCTGGTAAGACTAAGCCATTCTAAAGTACTACTAATTGCAAAAATTAAAAACCAATACAAGAATAATAAGTCAACTGCTTTTATATATCCATTGAAAAGTGCTGAACCTCCTATAAAGCAGAATCTTTTGAACACTTACTTTGTTCCAAAATCCAGTTTGAGTACTCTTACTTCCTGTTATAAAAACAAATGCAACTTTCAATTGGACTCTTCAAAAGCATGAATGATTCCTGTGCATAGGTTTCCAGAACCAGGTGTCAAAGACTTAATAAAACATACAAATTCCTCAAGACATTAAAAATTCAATATTAATTTTCCATTATTTTCTTTAAAACAATGAAAATATAGAAGTATTTCTGTCATTTTTACTAAAAACAAAAAGAATCAAGATATTGAACACTGGTAAGGCAGCTCACTGATCCACTAGAAAGCAGATCAGTCAAGATCTGTCTGCCAAAAAATGCCACTAAAATAATGAATACTTTGAGAAGGTGTTAAACAAAAAATTTCAGTGTTTCTCATAGTGGGACTCTTCTGTAAGGTTACAAATGTTCTAAAATATATTTAAAAGATTCTAAAGGACAGTATATTTTTAATAGGAAATGTAATGTTTTAAGAGCACCCTCTTCGTCACTTCATCATCTAGCTCTATGACAACTCCTTTGCTGTACTCTAGTCTTACCTGTAGATTTTTTCCTCTGTCTCTCCTACCTGTCTGCCTCTGGGTTTACTTCTCCATTAGGGAATTATAATTCAAATAAGAGTACATATGAATTCCCTTCTAGCAAAAAAAAAAAAAAGCATTATCAAGATCTTTATTAAGCCTCAGGCACTGTGAAAAAGGCAGAATGGAAGGCTAGAAAATGCCTCAGGCTTATGGCAAAGGGCAAATTAATTTATAGTCTGGAGGAGTGTATGAAAATGTAGGTGTGTTTTACTGAAACTGAAGGGCAGAGGCATTCCTAAGACCGTGAGGACAGGGTAGTGGTTAGGACAGGAAGTTCCTCCATGCTGAAGGAAGACTTCAAGGTTACTTTGCAGCCTGAGATCTCAGATGAGCCTCTCACAGTGAAAGATGTCATTTTTAATAAATGCAGTAGGTCATATCCTTATGCCAGGCTGAGTTGATGGTGAAACTGGAAATTGCAGCGGCCTTCCTTTTTTGCTTGAAAAAGTGGTGGCATAAAACTTTCAGGCAGTCCATTCTTACAGTCCTCAGGAACTGAACATTAGAAAGTAGCTGAAAGATCTAGCTCTGGACACTTAACCCTCTTTTTTAGGACATCTGAAATAATATTCAAGACTATACTTACTCATCAGCTAGATAGAAGACTGAGACATTGTTATTTATGTTATTTTAACATCATGTAGATGGCTAAATGGAGAACTTAATTATTGTATATCAAAAATACAACTGTAAAAGAAATCAGTGGAAAACATCTTCAAATAAAATTTAGAATATATCTTCAAATCCATCCAGATATTTAAGGCTACTGTATATCTGCTACTAGTGTGGAGTTTGATTATGATAATAATAAAAATGCATCTTTTTAGAAACATCATCACTTGACATACCTGCACTCAAGCATATTGATCTGTATCTTGGTAATTTAGAGAAACTTTCTCTTTTTGCAATCGGATAAGACTTATCATGATTAAATCTTCAGCTATTTCTTAGGATTAAACACTGACCTAAAATATAATTTGCAATAATGTCTGATCAAATTGAAAAAAAATCCACTTTTTTGATAGCAGTAATATGTTTCACTGGAGAAATGGAGGCAAAATAATGAGGCCCGTGAGTCTAGTTAAATAAGATACTTAGCATTTGAAAATTATCTAATTTTTAACCCGTTTTTCAGAATCATTGAAATTCTTGTCTCCAACTATGACAAAGAGGGATTCACAAAGACTTGGAAGGTGCTAACCTGTCAAGCTTTCTGCTGTAATCAATATAGACGGGTGGGTCCTCCAGAGGCTAAGTGAGGATGTTAATCTTAGGAGCTCTGCATCATGCCTGGACGAGACTCTTACTCTCACTCCACTGGCAGTAGTAGACAAATGAGAACACTGGCCTTTCTAGGCAAAAGTTAGGCTTTGCAGATAACCCTCCTGAGCATTCTTGGCTTTCCTACATTCTCAGCAGCACTGTCAAGTTGCAGGAAAAGTTGACAATTCTGGAATGAACCAAACTTCAATAACTTCCATCAGAGTAGGAAATCAAGGGTCCCAAAACTGGTTTTAGTAACTCGCAGGGAGCTTCCTGGGAAATGACCCAAGAAAGTATGAAATCTATCTTTCTGAAGTACTGAAAACCAAAGTAAGGATTCTTTTTTTTTAATTTGAAGTCCCTGAAATAGTGAATTCATACGCTAATACCGGGTTATCATGAAAAGGCCAAACCTTTAAACTTCTGGAGTGTTTCTTTCATGTAAAAACTTCTTTAAAGTAGCACATTCTGGGTATGAAAAGGAGGAAAGAGTGCCGTAATTTGAAAGGAGAAACATAGGAGATAAAAGAATGAGGAAAAAAAAAGGGGGGGGGAGGGGCTGGTAAAAAAAAAAAAAAGAAAGTAGGCCTAAGTTAAACTGTTTCATTTGCACGTTTATTTTAGTCTTCTAAATGTCATAATGTAAGGGAGTCTAACAGAAAGACATGAGTACAGTCATGTAAATAAGACGTATCCCTGAAGCTCTGGAAAGTTGCCACTGCAATTTTCTATTGGTCCTACAATAGTTCCTCTTCTGTAAAATTTAAAACCTCAAGCTTAACAGAGGGAAACTCCATGTAATTTTTAATATTTAATTTCATAATGCAGTGCAAAGGAAAATGGCTGTATGGAGAACGTTCCTAGAAAAGTAAGGAAGCAGAGTAAGTGTTAATCTACTGCTGTCATTAAACTCTGAACATGAGAGATGTCAAAAAAATCATGCTCAGAGGAACTTCACATCATTAGCACTGCAGATAAAATTTGGCATTGATCTGTCAATAAAGAAGGTCCATTTTTTAGATGTTTGTAAAAGTGAAAGAGAAATTTTAAGTAATGATTTTGAAGAGATACCAAAATTAGTTTTCTTGTGTCAAACACGTTGCTGAGTAGGAAGATTTTTCTCTCATCAGCAGATTTTCTCTGAGGATCTTATAAAACCAAAACCATATAGACATCATTTGTGAAAATGCTCCTCATAAGTGTGACCTGTATAAAGAATCCAGATATAGCAAGTGTCTATACCTTCCATGAGTATATTTAAATCAGGATTTACCCCGTATGTAAGAGTTGTCCTGAATACAAGACAGACTAGTAAAAATCTGTAGAGAGTATTTTCCTTCCTAAATGTTTGTATTGCATATTTCATATATATTTATAAAGTCAGGTAAAAGTATTTATGCACTTTATCAAGATCATTACAAAATCAACCAAATTTCAATAAGGTGTATAGACAGCACAAAATAAGTTTAATTAGCATGAAATATGGTCCTATATATTCTAAAGTAAATCAACAGAAATTAACCATATTAAGAAAAATAAATTAAAAAAAACTTACATATTGCTTCCTTTATGTACCATAACATTTTCTGATATTTTCAAAAATGTTTGTCAGAAAAATTGCTTCAATATGCTATAAAAGGCATCTATACATTTTCATAAGTGTTCCCATCCCTTCAATATTCCTCTCCCAAATAAAGTAGAACATATGCTTATAAAAATATCTTCCACATTTCCTCTTGATATATCCAATATGCATATCAATATTATTTTTTGCTATACATCACTTTATCATATATCACATTTTCATACATATACTTAAACATAATGAAAATATTTCAGAACATATTGCTTCTACCATTGGAAACACTGGAAAATCTGCCATCTGCCATTAGTGGTCACCCAAGAGACCAACAACAAAAATAAATCACTGCTTAACAGAGGTGGTCTTTTTCTCAAGTCAAAGCAGCAGAATGCATTCAATACTTGTGGGAATACTTTGGTTTAGTTTCTTTAAGACAAGAAATGGCTTAAACAGGGTGGTCCCATGAATAACTCCCTGTCTCACTCACTTGACGATAAACTCAAATAATAACATAATAAGCCTTACCCATATGTAACATAGCTCCACGTGGGCTTGATTGATCCTAGAGGTGTATAAACCAGAAAGTTCATAATTCAGAACTGGCTTACCCTTCACGAAGGTCTTTTGGCCTTTTTTAAAAAAAAGTATAAAATAAAATCTAATTTTGAACAAAATTACAATGGAGATGTAAAAACATTTATTTTTTAACAACTGCTTTACAGTTGGCAGCATCCTCAAGAACACCTTTGCAGTTTCTACTGAAGAAGTCCTGGTAAAGTTGAGCACCAGAAAGAGAAGTTAGGAAAACACAAGAGGGAAAGAATATAGGAGGCACACAGACACAGGGACAGAACAGCAAAGAGGCAGAAGAGTGGGAGCACACACAGTTTTCAGGGAGAAAAAGAATTATTGGGATGTCAAGAAACAGCTGGAGAGAATGAAGTAGTATATTTAAGAGGATATAAAGACTCATGTCAGTCAGCAAGAGTTTCCCCCTAATATCAGGGCTTCCTTCTACTCTCCTGGACAAGTGAATTGTGCTGGCAGAGTGGAGGCACAGGGCAAAACTTGAGGTAATGCTTGAGACTCCACGAGACCTTCTTGGCAGGCAGAGGTGAAAGTGAGGCCTCTGAGAAATTTCACAGCTAATTGTGAGAAGGCAGAGGGACTTTTCTTGTTTTGTTTTACTTTTCACATTATAATCCTTGGAACTTTCAGAGTAAAGCTTTGAGCGTAATAAAATATTTCCTGCCTGAGCAGATTGTTCTTACCAACCACAGGAATCCTCTGCACATGCTTTGTAGTGCTATGAGCTACAACAATTACACAAACTGTTTGCAACTGCCAGGCCCAGCAAATTGTCATGAAAAAGCAAAAAATTCCATAAGCCCCCTCACCTTTGACTTGGTTTTCAATCTAAAGCTTTTGTCCACTGTTGGTGTCAGCTCATGCATTTCTAAGCTATGAGTGGTCAAGAACACCTGCTTTTTCCCTCTTCTCCAGATGCACATACATATACTTTTGGCCAACCAAGGCTGTCCGTAGTGATGCCAAATGCAGGGGGTATCGCTGTCACTCGGCCTTTGCTGCTTCTAAAGCAGCTGCAATTTGCTCAGTTTTGGCCTGATGATATGGCCACCTGGAAAACCCTTTTCCTACAGACACCTAAGTCTCTGGGCACTTCATCACAGTGGGCCACCCAATGAAACAAAAACTTCGAAAAATCCTTTCAGGGACTAAGCAAGGGATGGCAGTCGTATTCTGGAAGGGCTTAAAAATAGTCACGTAAGTATCACTGATTGCAGTTTCACTGTTACATTTGAGACAAGTCAAGACAGGACTGCTGGTAGGAGATGGACAGTCTGACCTTCATGGTGCCCTGCTAAACAAGACCACTGCCTCCTGTGGACCACTTGATGAGGTGGTCAAGGAGCTGCTTTGGCCCAAAACCAACCCACACCCATGTGTATTTTGTTTTTTCCCCAGTAAAAGCATCTTCTGCATCTGGCTGACTGACCATGCAACCACAGAAACTGCAGAAACTCCCAGGACAGGAAGGACAAGTAAGACAAGTAACTTCTTTCAGCAAGAGCTGCTATGCAAGGGCAGTTTAAAATGATCATGAGACAACAACCTGAAATATGTCTGAAACTACTTCTTTCAGAGATACAATGCCAGATGCTTCTTAGCAGCAGTGTCCATAGAAGAGAATTTGAGAAAACTGTATAAATATTCAGAGAGATGTTGTATTTCAGCACTGGATGCAGCCAAAGGACATGGTGAGGTAAAAAATGCCTGGACATTCTTATTAGTCTGCTGTCTAAATTGTCCCGTTTTAAACTATACCAGTACGTAACTCACTTACTTTCTAGCACACAAACTTTTGAGAAGCTTATGGGAGCAGAAGGAACTGAAGAACTTTCCATCTCATAGGAAAAAGTTGACAGGATGTCAGAAGTAATTTTCTAAGTATAACATTAATGTGCCTTGGGAAGACTGCACCGGAAACACAATGGTTGAAAAAGTTCCCCAAACCAAAAAACATCCAAAGATGAAATGCCCCTTGAACTCAGACTGGTTTGAGCAGAACCAGACGGTGCAGAGGAGAGACTCAGCACCAGTGGGAAGTACAACACAGCCCTTCTACCCCAGCACCTTCCTCCCTGCTCAGCTTCTAAAACTCTAGGAATCCAGCAGATTAAAACCAACATGCAACTATTTCTACTTTTGGTTTGTTTTTTTTTGCTTTAAAATATTTTCAAATGGCTACAGTAATTCTATAATAAACAGCTTTACTGTTTGGATGAGGCTTTATATGCCAAACATTAACCTGGAATAAGTATTTATAGCAGAGTTTAAATTCCCTGAAAATAGGGATTTATATTTATAATGAAAAGGTTGACGAGTTTTTACTGTAGCTATATTAGCAGACCATCCTATAATAAAAAGGTGTCATTTTAACAAGAGCACTTATAATAGCAGTATAATGTAGTTAGGAAAGAATGAACTTTACAAGGTGAATGTAAAACTTAACACAAATACTTATGCCAAAAAATCAAAAAGTAGATCACAAGAGCAGTCTATTTAGCATACAGTTTCTTATAGACATCTGATTTTATGTTTTGTGCTAATGAGAAATACGCCTTCTTCCATAAATAAGAATTGTCAAAGTCTTCATCCATTTTAATAGCTGATGTCTTACACGAGGTCATATTTATTTGAAAGATGTTTATAAACAGAATTCAATGGATTAATAAATTGTATCAACAGTAGCCAGTGGACTAACAGTATAACACTAATAAGAGGAGCTGTACGCGCAAATTCAATACATTTCAGGACTTTTTTACGCATGTCACTTAGAGCATAGTATCAAAATGTCTTTTTAGGCATTCATTAAAAAGAGAACAAATTCTGACTCCACAGAAGAGATAGGAATCCCCCTTGAAAGAAAAAGGGAATCCTAAGAAGAAATCTGGGTTATTTCTACATATCACACAAGCAAATCCAGCAAATCCTGTGTAAAAAACAGGATAATGTGTTTCCCTCCTCCCTTTTATCAGCATTAATCTAGGAAAAAAAGCTTTGTACAAGAAGTTGAGGTGGAGATGTCCCCAGAACCAGCAGGCAGGCCAGCCACCAGTCTTCAAAAAGACCAACCTGTAGCCACTCTGCAAAGCTATAGATGGGGAAGCAGTTGCAGCCCTAAAACCCCTCTCACAAAACAACTCCTATAAAAATTGCAATTATCAGCATCATCTCTATCCCATTCTTGTAGTTCTGGCTAGTATCTTCAAAGCTGTGCCAGAACTCTTCTCCTAGCACAGACAGGAGTGTATTCCACAACACAGACCCTGTCCATCGCACAATACTTGGAATACGCATTTTGACAGCACAAGGAATCTCTCACTGCAGTCTACAAGACCTCACTTCAACCATGGCTTACCGTACAGCCCTGCTCAAAGTCCCTCTTTGGTGGCACTACTCCCAGGTCTTCCCAGATCAAAAATCTGTGGAGCTGCAACAAGGGCTAGACCTAAAAGTGGTCTTTCCAAAGAGAAAAAAAAGTCACTGCACGTACTCTTGTGAAGTACTCCTTATAGGGTTATGAACCTGTCGGTTAATAAATATAAAAAGCCCTAGTTCCACAAAGGCTTACACACATGCTTACATTTAAGCCCCTGTGTGTTAGTGGGACTTCTCACTGGTAAGCAAGCAAAATCTGTAAGTGTTTATAGGATCAGGAAATGAAGCACAGAAGTTGCTGGTCTTCTCCCACACCGTCTAGAAGAATTAAAAGCAAATCCTCCCTATTTGTAAGGTTGATTATTAAAAGAAGACTACATTGTGTGGCTGTTTCAATACTGTAAGAAAAGTAATACAAGATACAAAAGAACGGCTACCTGATTTTTATCGACCCTTGTTTCAAATTCAGTGTTGCCTTTTGTTTTCTCTTTTTTTCCTATTTTTTGTTTCCATAGATGAACAATTGTGTAGTTTCTAACTTGTTTTCAACTTACTCATTTCATTTTGTAATAACATTAAACAGCCTGAAATAGCAGCTGATTATTATTTCGACTGTTCATTTAAAAATAACTTTCTTGGAAAAGAAAATATTGTATAGCCCTTGACTGCTTAGATCTCCTAGATGCAAAACTTACTGGAGTTCATTTATTTCCTCTGCTGTGGTGGTACTGTTAAAACAGTCAAATTGAGAAAAAAGATGTTGAGATGTAGATCCAGTAAGTATGTCACACTGATAATGGGAGAAGACGTCCATACCAGAGAATCTCAAGGATTGTACAGTGACCAGGTATCATGGCTTACTCCAGCTGACAGCCTAGACCCATGCAGCCTGTTGCTCACTCCCTCCTGGTGAGATGGGGGAGAGAGATTCAGGAGAGTAAAAGTGAGAAAACTCATAGGTTGAGATAAAGACCTTTATGGACACTAATTTTATGGACAGAAATTTCTCTGTTTTAAATATTATTTCATTAGTTAGAAATATATGCAAAATTATTGTTAACAAATACATATTTAAGAGTCATTGTTCCAGATACACTTTTAAAAAAATCTTGGCTTTGGACAACTGCAATCTGTGCAAGATGACAAGTGCAACAGCAGCTTTCCAATAATTCATTAAACAGAATTGGAGGATAAAGACACTCCCTTTATGGATAACATGCTATAATAAGGCATGGGTTTTGTCCACCATAAATAAAATATTTTTAAAAATAATTATATCTAAAAAGTTAATATTAAATGTTGGAATTCTTTCTTTAATATCAAATTAAAATTATTTCTCTTACTGAGACTGATTTTCTTGATCTGGCTCATAATCTGGAGGAATAACAGTTCATCAGGACACAATAGCTGGTGAATTTTTAATATTTTGTTGTATTGTATACAATCATGAGATTGTTAGAGTTCTTTCTCATTGTTACAGCCTTATACAGCTTGCAACCATTTGTTTAACTTTTTCTGCTAAATCAGCAGCTAAAGGAATATACGTTAACTATACAGCAATACTATTTGCTGTCCCATTCCCAGATTTATAAAAACACGACATATATTCAGTGCTTGAACCTGAGACAGTCTAGCTCCTTCAACCCTTAATTTTTAAAGAATCAGAAAACCAATGAAAGCTCATATCTCACAGCACCTTGTCGGCATGTCCAACTGAACTCAAACATTGCTGACCAGTTCTTGTTATTGGATATTGATTCCCCTGCAAAAGTGACTAATTCCCTTCAAAAAGCTGGGTAATTCAATGTGCTCACTTCACAGTGTACACATTTCCTATTAAAAACCATCAGAAAGCAAGCATACGTATTTAAGGAGTGAGTTGTGTTTCTTTGTGCATGTTTGTTCCATGAAATAAATGTTCTCCATCGCATGAAATTGAACAACCTTATGTCCACTGCAGACAATGGAAAATAGTCATTGACTTCAACGTGCTTTATATCAGGCCCTCTGTTCTTACTTCTAGCTGTTCCAGGAACAGATTTCCCAATGCCTAATGAATGGTTAGTCACTTGAAATCATTCAGGACTTTTATAACACTTCATTATGTATGATACAACTTCTTTCACAATAAATTCTTTCAAACACAGCTTTTGTGCAGAGAAACTAGCTCATGATTAATTAACTATGTGTATTTAAGGACTGCACCCTTCTCTAGAGAAGGTTAAAGGTGAATTTGCTGCAATTTAAACCTGCAATTTAATCACCAAGTTAATTTCACATAAAAATATCAGCGGTTTATTTGGGAAAAAATATTTATATGAAACATTATGAAAAAAATCAGGAGTGTAAATCCATATAGTACAATTTAAAATGTTACAATTACTATGAATTTGTGAGAGTATAACAAAAAGTAATTAGATTTCTTAAAGTCAAAGAAGGAATGTTATTAGTCCAAGAAATACAGTAGAATTCCCAAAGTCAATTGCTCTCTGCTTGCTTCTTTATATAGCTGGATCTACAATGGACCCTTCTTTAGCTCACTTTTGATGGATTTCCTTGTAAAATTGTGAAAAAGATTGCATATACGTGACCAAATCAAATAGCATTTGACCTATCCAATTTAAAATTAAGGTACTTAAATGCTTTCCTAATATTCAGATTTCAAGAGAGAGATGGATTTTAATATTGTCTGTCCCCCTCTAAACATAGAACTTGTCCAAACTTAATTCCTGTTGCTGTCTCTTTCTGTTTCTAATCCAGATTTCATCAGATTAACATTCAAGGTTTCTTTCTCTTATCAGTCACTCATAATTTTTATTTAAATTTCTCGAGCTTTTGGCTTGAGAGATTGAAGCTGTGGCACTGTTTTTCTTCCACATCCCTCTACCTTTGCATCCATACTTTTCCTACATGGTACCTCCAAACACTGCAACGATTGAATTATCTGGTTTCAAAACTCTCATGGGCTGTTTGTGGCTAGTGCAGATATACACAGATCTCAAGGGCAGAAAGGATCACAGTGAGCATCCATCACAGACTATCACAGTTCATAGGACTGCTCTTCCTCAGGCTCTGCCTTAAATTGAGTGGCTATGCTTGAATTAGCCCTGGGACTTTTAGGAAAAGCAAGCTAACAGCTGTACCCTTATAAAAGTTACTCATACTAGGGAAACCAACCCAACTTTCATCATATGGTTCCAGGATTCTGGTTTTTAAAAATGCTTTACTTTCAGGATGACTTTTTTCACTTCAGCTATCATATTTCAATTCTCCAAAAGCTCATTATAAATAATATTATTAAAACAATTATAATGGGGTTTTAAAAATGGACTTTATTCTCTGTTAAACAAGACAGCCTGTCAGGGAAGGAGATAACTAGTTAAATGCTATTGGTGAAAGATTTCATTTGTGATAAATTCAATTCCTTGTCACACACCTGGGGAGATTCCAAAGTGATTAACTCCTTTTCAAGATTGTGAGGCAACATGCTTCCTCCTGGGGCTATTCCCACTCTGTTTTCCCACGTGCAATGCATTCACTCAAGTTCCACTCACTCCTGGAATGGAGGAAACAGTCATTATTTTTGAGAAAGTATCACCCTTCTTGAGAAGGCAATTCCTTCAGTGACTATTCCTGTAGGAAGCAGAGTTAACTTGTTTTAAACAGTGATCAGGATAAGCTGTGGCAGATTACTAGAGAAAGTCCTGGTACTCGGGTCCCTCATGTTGTGTCCTGTCCCACCGGTCCTTGGCTCCTGAAAGAACAGACCTCCTGCCTGTTGGGGCAGGTGTCCTTCCCTCTTTGTCCATAATTCCTCCAGAATATACAGAATAACTGTAGTTATTAATTAAGTATCTTATCATAATATTTCAAATTGAAATCCAACTTTTTATCTAAAGATTTTTATAAATTTATTTTAGGCAGCTGGCAATTTTACTATGGCAAAAAGGGAGGATAATACATTTTCTCACTTTACAGAACATTGTAAGAATAAAGCCTTTAGGCAAAAGAATGCAGATCACCACAGAAACTATCAATACAAACACATATATGGAAAGCTCAAAATAAAGCTGTGTGAAACCTAGCAAAGTACTTGAGAATTTATTCATCTCAGAGACAAAAAAATAGAGAAATTAAAAAGTCTGCCTGGACGTGAGCCTGTGCCACCTGCTCTAGGTGAACCTGCTTTAAGCAAGGGAGTTGGACTAGGTGAGCTCCAGAGGTCCATTCCAACCCCCACCATTCTGTGATTCTGTGATAGTTAGGATGACTGGAATGATAGCAAATTTGGAGTAAATTGGGATTTTGATTCTTTAATTATTTGGGCACAAGGTCACAAGGTTTCAAAGAGTTGAGATTAATTTTCTTCCTGTCTTTGAATGCAGGTGGGTTTTAGTAGTTGTTTTAAATAAACTGCAGTCCAAAATTTCTAAAAAATAAAAGTGATGAGTGATGTTCCTTAACATCTGTTCATGCACATGTAATAAAAAGCTTTATTTTTTTAAAAATACCAAGGATTCCTTCATCTTCTTTTTCCTCCTTCTGACTCTCAACTTCTAATGTCATGTTCTTTGTTCAGGCAGTTGAAACTGGGATAAGCAATAACTTAATATTCTCCAGAATTTGTTAACTCCTTTCAAGTTACAACAGTAGTTTATGATGCATCTGACATGTCATTAGAACTGTAATGGTTAATTACTACATACTGCAGAGACACAAAACCTGCAGATAACCTCTACATCTCTTTGCAACACAGGAGTATAGGCTCATCTGTAGATGAATGGGAGTGAGGATGATGAATGGTATAAAATTACTATTGTATACTGAGTAAGACAAGCCTGAATGTTCAATATCTGGCATTTAGCTAGAATTTTTTAAAAAGCTATCCAGCATCTGTTTTGCTTGGCTGGTGTGTTCCTCCATTATAAATTCTCTCTATGTATTAACCACTGCCCTTCTGGCAGGGACTTGAGCCAGCTGTTAATGGTTTTGTTGCTGGGAAAAAATAAAAAAAGTCGTGTGTCCTTGACATGTCACTGCTATAAATAAATATTTTCAGAGAAGGATGTGAGCCTAGATGCTATAATTTTTTACTTGACAGATTAGGACAACTGGGTTGAAAGTATCTGACAGCTAGATACAGTCTGATTTATAAGACTGAGTAGGGAAGCATGACAGACATATGTATTTATTAAAGATACATTTACAAAATGTCCCAGTTTAATTTGACAACTCTGCCAGCTAAGGACTCGGGAAGTCCAAGGATATTACTCTGTACTTACCATCATGACACCATAGTTTCAGTAGAAGTTACAAATCAGAAATAAATACTTTGTGTCTTAAATTTATAAATTGTATATGCTTCCATGAATGCTATAAAACCAGATTATCTTTCAACAAAATATATTACAGAAGCTGAATTATTCCACATGATTACTAGATGCAGAGAAAAATGTATAACACATGTAGACTACTATATAGTATTATTACTATTATATATAAGTACATATCAGGAACAATACTTTCATGTCAACACATTAACATAGCAACATTTCTGTCATTTATTAAATTGTTAGCTAGCCTGTAAAAATTGAAACTGAGGAGGACATGCAGAAGATGTCTTTTTTTTCCCCCTAGGAAGTTATGAGAAAAATACAGACATACTTTTACTACCGAAAAAATATTCCGTTCTGTCTCACCATCGTCACTCCAATTCACCTCATATTTAACTATCAGTCAACATTTCAGAGAAGAAGAAAAATTGTACTTTACATTTGCCTGGCTCCCTAAAATGTATTTCTTTTAAAGATGTATTTTCAGTGTTTCTGATATAACCAATCTTCTAGGAGAGAAAATAGATGTAGTTAATCAGCTTATCTAGTTGGCATTGATCTTTACTTCCAGCATTATGGTAACTTCAAATAAGTGAAATCATACCTCTAATATTCCTACTTGCAGTGCTGGAGCTACAAAGATATCCATATGTCTTCACTTCAGGACAACAGTATAGCCACAATGGCATCAAGGTAGCTGCTGGCAAGTGTTGTAATTTAGATGAATGTAAAATCAAGCATGTGTGTAAATCATATGCGTTATATGATACCCATCAGGGGACTCAACTGTGGCAAACCATGAGAGAAAAATTTCCTCATCATTTTAAAGAAAGAGGGAAATCTTTATGAGGTGAAACTTCATCAGAAATGATGGCATTCTTACATTCTTACTAAATTGTTACTAAGCCTTCAGACTCTTTTACAAATGTAAAATTCCCTGACAGAAGGTGAGAAAAGCATCAGGATTTAGGTTTTACATTTTTTTAGTCATAACACCAAAGAAAAAAATTAATTCCAAAGTATTTTAATGTCCTTTCTCCCCTGTCTTTTCCGTTGAAATTAAAAGTATCAATGAACTCTTTTTAGAACCTGAGCATTCTGGTACCCACGGGCATCACATTTCTAGTGCAAACCAGTGCTGCAGCCAGACCAATATAATCTCCATGCAGATAAATATGGTAGATCTAAACAAACAGTATTAGATGTGTCCAGAAATCTCAGCAAACAGACTAAGCCAGACATTTATACTGTTAAATACATTTTATGCTCTCTTGCTAAAGAAGATGATTGAACCAATACTAAACAAACAATCTAAGGTTAAAAAACAAAGGGCTAGCCTTTTGAAAAAACCTTTCCAACCAGAATAAGTGGAAAACTCTCTCTCCTACATCTAGAATAACCCTGCAAAGGAGGCAAGAAACTTTGGAAAAGAGATGGACTAGTTGGCAAGATAAAACCCAAATAAATCAAAAAACCTCACCATTTTATATAGTGAAAATGATGAACAATTTGAAGTAGCTGAATAAAACCCAATCTTAATAACTATTTTAAACACGTAACTCAAACTATATTATCTTCCAAGACAAAGTGATAGTCTTGTCCTATTTTTATGCAGCCCAAACTTTTTTCACCTGCCTAAGTTTTTCACTTAGGGACATGGTTATAACTCTTATCTTACCCTGGGAAAATCTTTCACACTTTTGCTTCTCATCTTTCTTACTGACAGCCAAGTACCAACTCTAAGATCAATGAATAGTTGTGCATCAATAGACCATAAATTAATAACTTTGATAAACAAGGAAAGAACATAGTGCACAAAAACCTGATATATCAAACAAAGAAGAAATGACAAGTAAAGAAATGCAAAGACAACATTTTTTTTAAAATCAATTTCTTTGTTTACCCCAAAGGGCAACATTAATTTGTGGACTAGAGTTGTTAAAAGTCATGCTTAATAAGTAAGTCCCCTCATCCACAGAAAGCTTTCACTGAATTTAAAGTCCTTAAAAAAAAAAAGTAAATATCTTCATATGCTGTTGCTGTATACCTGAGGTTCGGTGTGTTTACAATGTATCAGGATAACTCAGATGCATGCTAATAAAGATGCAAAATGTAGCTGAAGGCACAGATTTGCCATGGGTAAAATCTGTCACTCCATTTGTGTGGTGTGAGAGCAAGGAATAAAAACCTTCTGTCACGTTTGCAGACAGGTACAAGAAAAAAGCAGATTTTCAAGGAGGTGATTAACACTTAAAAATTATTTCAGAAACAGAAAAGTTTTACCCACTGAAAAGTCTTTCTAGTGAATGGCTAATTATTGAGAAGCTTACTTCTTTATGGTAAGTAGCAATGATAATTTTGTATGTATTAAGCTATTTTATTCCAGCTGATAACAGTAATGTTCATAGTTATGAATTAAAAAAAAAAAACAAACCAAAAAACCAACCAAACAACAAAACCAGCAAAGGAAAATAAACTTTGCAGCTCTTAAAAAGAGTTAAGTTAATCTTTAGTCTGAAGTGCTAGATCCAGGCTCAGACAGCATTTTAACAGATCTCCTCCAGTTTAAATCCCCAAAAACTTTAATAGGAAATTTTGTGATTTGTTAAGAAGATACAGGCTACAGCATGTAATTAAGTGTTCTGTTGAGCAACCACCTTCATCTAGTTTCTCCATTTTTCATCTTGTGACTCTTTGTGGTTTTAGTCCACAATAAAACGTTACATTTTTAGATATTAGGTAAAAGGTCCCCGTGTTTAACTTAGGTGAAAACTGATAGAAAAATCTGAACCTAGACCCAACACATATATAATGTTCTTGGACTTCACATCCTCTTGTTTCCTTAAATTTGTATGAAAAACATAAACATTAAGCTTTAAATGGAACTACATTTTCAAACTCAAGTAGAAAGCAGCTTGTGCCATTCTGTAATCATTTCTCAGTCTGTATGTTATTACTGTTATTGAAATAGATGGCAAGAATACAACATCAAGGCTCTGCACGAGATTAACTTTTTATTCTCCCTGTAACTTGCCATAAACCTCAAATGAACTTGCAGGTTGGTAATAGCATGTTAAGAGCTAAATGCCAAACTATGTGAGACATTTTTTCCAGATAGAATCACCTTCCTTGAAAGTGGTTCCTTTCCCCTCTCCCCTCCTTTTCTCCCTCTGTCCCCTAATAGCTATTAGAGCTGGTCAGATGGTTCATTTGTATTCAGGAATTAAAGCTTTCAGAGGGTCTTGATCCTAGGCATAAAATGCTCCATGAAGAGATTTTTTGCTCCTTTCAGATCCAGCCTTGCTCTTTCTGCTGAGAAATGCTGCAAAAAAAGGTACCAATTATTCCAATTGACCTATCAGCAAAGAGCCAGACTGAAGTCCCAGAAGAATAATCATGTCACAAAGTAACAATGCACCTTTAGCCACTGTTTTTCTGTGCCATGTTAGCAAGTAACAGTGGAGATTTAACGTCCAAGGAATCAGCTTGTTGACTTACTGGTCCTGCAGGAAGCTCTTCAGCTCTCAGGGTCATGAGCCACATGTATCAGCCAACATCCCTCCTCAGAATTTTGTGAACATAATAGAACATCCAGAGGTCATTGCTAAAGGCCTTATTTTACAGAAACACCAGAAGACTTAAGATACCTAGAAAGTGGCTGCCCAGTACAGGACTCAGAGATGAAAGCCTGACAAGATTTTCCACAAAGAGCCAGCTTTAAGACAGTAAGGCAAGAGATGCCTAAGGACTAAGCTCCTTCAGGCAGCAGTCAACCTGGATACAGGTGAGATGAAGAGTGGAAGCTTGACTTTGCTGAAATCTCACAGATCTACTGCCAACATTGTCACTGACTATAAAGTTTGAGGATCATATCTGACCTCTGAGTAATGAAAAAAAACATCAAATGGCTTTGGATTTTGTTTTCCAGGGCTTTTTTATTTCTTAGAAGGAAAGAACAGGGTTTGGCCAAATCATCTTAACATGCTTTCATTTGTTGAACTCATTCCCATTACACTCAGCAGGTGAAAAATGAGTGCACTTGCACAGCAGTGTGATGTGAAATCTCGATAGCATACTGAAACAGCTAGACATTTCAATTCTTTGCTGATAAATTTGTTCCTTTGAAGATGTGGAACATACTTCAAATATATCAATGTGATGCTTCAGTGAACATCCCTTTATTGAAAACCAGAGTAACAATACAATTCTGGTCACAAACAAATGGCCTGACAAAGTCCAGATACAGAGAGTCAAGGTCCTGTTCTGCCTTCACATTCATAAGACTGATTACAGTGGATATGCCTCCCCCTGCACCTCAGGGAATAATTGGCCTTTAGTTTATAAAACCTTAGGTCCATTTTGTTCTGATGATGAAAGCTTTCCTCTTTTTCTGTTATCAACACTCTTTGCTGTCTATATGGCTCTTATGAACATTATGACATTTTGCTTAGAAAGGGGGAACAGCTCTATTGCAGTACTAGAAATGCTGGGAAAAAAAGTGACATATTGAAAAACAAACTGACATGCTCAAAGATATTAGCAGTCGCAAAGAATACTAACTTTCAGAAATCCAGTACACTGTGTTCTAACTGTTCAAGCTACCCTGAGAGTTGATAAATACATCGGAGATTGTACACAGATAATACAGAGAGAAGGAAAGAAAAAAACAACACTGTGACAGAAAAAGTTAGAAAAAGTGTAGAACAGAAGGAGTGAAAGACATGACTGGTGACATGGGGAAAAAAGAGTCTGAGCAGTAACACAAAAATTAAGAGAAGATACCAGAAAGGAAGAAAAGAAACACTGACAGATAACACCATCAAGTAACAAAGCATTTTATTTGTTTTGCAAAACCAAGAACATGTAAATTGAGAGAAGATACATATCAAAATTTAAGTGAGGTGTGACTGCCAGCTTGAATTTTCAGGAGCTAAAGATAGAAAAATTATTCAAGTTTTGTAATTTTTATATTGGCATTTGACAACTTGGAATCAAAATTTGCAGTTGAAGTCTTTGCCTTTACAGTTTCTTGTTTTCATTTCACTTGTGGTTCTTTCTTTGGGGTTTTGCATGTGCAAATGACATAACCAACTACTAAATCCGAGCCACAACTTCATTTCCTAGTTTACCTTGGAGTCCAAAAACCAGGAAGGACCAGAGTATCTTCTGAGAGGCTGCTTCATAACCCTAGGTTAGAAGGCTGGCCAATACTTTTAACACATTCTAAGATGCCCTGTCGTTTGGCCAAAGGCCTTGGAAGGCATTTCTGGCAGCTGGTGTTGAGCTTAGCATCCTGCAGGTCTTGCAAGACATCTCCTGGCATCCCATTTGCACCATCCTAGTGGTGCTGAGGGCTGGTGGCAGCCCACCGCCCCGGCCAGGCTGCCACGGAGTGGCGGCTGTGCCCTCTCTCTGCTCACCTTCAGGGATGGCTGCAGTGTGTGACCCTCCTTGAGTTGAAGTCCTACTGCTGTGACCATGACTAGAGCAGGGTGATTTTCCTCCCCAGATTTTCAGCTCCTGTTCAAATCAGTGTGTCTTGTTCAAGCAGAGGTCCTTCCTCTACACCTAAGCACTCTGAAAAACAGAAAAAAATATGACTGGATAAAAAATTGTACGGGATATTAATAATGTAATTTCCAGACTGCTAAGGTTATGAAGACTTCAGCCATTCAGTGTTTATGTAACTGTTCCTCATTAGTTTGCATATACAAACTGGCAGGGAAAAACATCTATATGCATTGGAATGATTAATTATAGTTACATATAATGTGTTGTATCTTAATAAAAAGAATATTGGCATTCCTGTTTGAATGGATCTCTTATAAGTTCCAGAATATAGAATAATTAAAAATATCATATATATGTGATATATAAAACATTGTATGGTGGAAAACCAAGTGGAACTGTACAGTTACAGCTTAATTCAGTTCTGTGCTGTAAGTAAGGAGTCTACATCTGCACAAATCACTGTGGAAAGACTAACAAACTTCAAATGGCAGCAAACTAGACACAAAATTAAAAGCTTTATCCATGATACTTAGGAAAATATTACTGTTCAGAGAATAAGAGGAGAATGGAATCAGAAATGTGTATGAAGTAAGTAGCAATTTAAAAAGTGTGATTGAAAGGATATATTTATTTCTTCCTAACTTTCAATGCCATTTCATATCAAAAATATGTTAGGTTGCTTTGATGACCACCTATGTAATATTTAGCTTCAAATGATGCCTGAATTTTACATATGAGAGGGAAAGATTATGACACAGTAGTATTCATGAATATTTTAATTTATTTTGAACTGATCCTGACTCTTGCAATGATGAATGCAGGCTTATGTCACATTGGCAAACTTGAATCGAATTGTTTGACTTAAGGAATTGGACTATAGTTGCCATAGATTTCTAATTCTACAAACAAAACATGACAACAGTCACTAATAAAAATTATAGATCTTGATTTCAAGGGCCTCCAGAAACCAAAAGAAAGAGCCAGTTGTAGTACTTGGGCTTACAGGCGTAAGTGGTAGTGGTATTCTGTTCTCTTGCTGCTACCTGATAAAAGGTAACACAGGTTTGTCCTTCAGCATGAAAAAACACCAGAACTATCCTTAAGAAAATTAGATGTATATGAATAAATACACAGGAAAAAAAAAAGATAATCCGAAAGAAAAGGAATACCTGCTAAACCTGGGCTACTTGGCAGTTTTACAGAAGAGTTGCCCATCTATTAGCTGCTCTGTCACAAAATATATTCTTGTTACAACCACAAAATTTAGCACATTAATAAAAACAACTAATCAATACAGCAGTAACAGGAGTTGGCTATCTGTAAAGTTCAACACTCAATTATAATTATGTCAGAAAAAGCTGACAAATATAAGTGTAAAAAAACACACACAAAGACAATGCAGGAAGTAACCAAACACCCTTAAATCATCAATTTGTTCAAGTTTGGCACTGGCTTCAGTTACTTCTGTTTAAGTTCACTTGGAATAACAATTAATCCTAAATGCATAACTTTTCTAATTATAAAATTAAGATTTGAGTTGAATCAACAAATGCAATCATAGCTTAATTATATTAAACCACATGAAATACACAATAAGGAAGAGTGTGTGTGCGGATAGCCACTGGGGTATCACATATTAACTAAACGAATAAAATAAAAATTAATAAAATTAATAAAATAAAAATAGAGGTGCATTTTCTTTCCCACGAAATGTTATATTACTACCAGGGCAGCCACTGTTATTTGGTAGATTGGTATAAGGAAAACAGAGAATTTACAGCCTTGGATACAATTTCTTTTCCTAGGGCACCAGGTGCTTTAAATGCCACCAGAAGGATGCTCAAGGCAGTGCCATGCCGTCCAACATGGCTTGGCATAAACTAGCTCAAAGCCTTTTTGTCTCTGCAGACTTTGATTAAGGGCCAGTGTTAGAACTCCTATGGGTTTTTACTTGATCCAGTGTAGCACAGGGATTTTTATCTTTTTTTTTTAATCACAGTTGCCAAAAATATGCCAGTTAAGATAATTACATTTAAATTTAAATTGGTAATTCAATGGAAAATTTTAAACCAGGATGTAAGGCAGGATATTTACTTCCAATCAAATCCCACAACAATACTTTTTTTGTCTGTTGTAGATGATCTGGGAGCCCAGTTCCATGTTTTTGGCTCTCAGTGAGACCAGATAGTTTTAGGACACTCCATAGTTTTGCAGGATTGTCTCTTCAATCTATTTTAATCCTTCAAACCTCACCTCGAATTAGTTTAATCTATCTACTGTTTGCTGTTTCATTAACTACCTGTCTTATGAGTCACGATATATGTAAGAAACAAATTCTTCCTAAGGATATTTGCTCCCTTTTGGAAAGACAAGTAAAAGAACCCAAGATATTCTGTCTGCCACCTCTCTGTTGTTTTCATTATTTGTTTTGGGGCTGACACACAAGCCTGGCAGTTGCAACATACTGTA
Source organism: Aegotheles bennettii (assembly GCA_013398125.1). Taxonomy (NCBI): domain Eukaryota; kingdom Metazoa; phylum Chordata; class Aves; order Caprimulgiformes; family Aegothelidae; genus Aegotheles; species Aegotheles bennettii. The sequence goes on along the minus strand of VZRW01004199.1, from coordinate 756,914 downwards.
AGAGGAATAATTTTCCTTTGTTTAGAGTGCAGTGTGTACCGTCATTTACATAATAAAATCCTCACACAAATAACAGATGGTGAAGAGGCACTCATGTTGCCACATGTTGGAAGCATGATACAGTTCCTTGATGAACTCATTTCTCTTTTGCCTACAGATGTCTACCAGCTATTAAACCTTGGGGGTTAGTCAGCTGTTGAAATATTTAAAGGCAGGTAAATATCTGTCTACAGAATTTTCCTGCTTCCAGGAGGAGCAAATGTTTTACCCTGATAGAAATGCACAATTCATTGAAAACAGTTTCCACTACCATGAAGAGTAAATAATAATCTCTATTTTCAACACTCATTGGGTTGAAATGGTTCACCGTAGAAGACAGAAAATACCATTATTCCACTGAGTCTGAGCTGTTCTCTCTCTTTTTGGGATCCTTTTCCAAGCAGAAGCCAGAGACAGAGTGAGTTATGATAATACACTATATTAGCAATATCAGTTCTTGGATGTATTGCAATTAATTCTATGTGCAAATTAAGTGCTGGAAAACAAATGCCTGTCACTTGGAAGAACAGTCATATAGCCTATGTACAGTGCAATGAAATAAGATCACACTACACTCCCTAATTAGAGTTCATGGATCTGCTTTTGATCCCATTTACACTGATTTTAGAATCATGTAATCCATGCTATCATCTCCATCAGAGCTGCTCTTTAAAAAGAATCAGTCCCCAGGACGACACAGAGGGTATTTAAATGAGTGATCATTTAGTTAAGTCTAAATATTGTTTTTTAGATGTATATTTGTATATTGCTTTCAGAGCTGGACTGCTGCAGTTCCAATGCAGGGGCTGGGATGGGGGAGACAGGCAAAACTACACGTCTGTTTTACTTCTGTTTTACCTGAAAAGTGACATTTTGTACAGCTACATGAACAGAGCAAGAACTTCAAATTAGCTAGGTCCCTTAGCATCTACAGAAAAAGAAAGAAGTAATTTGATGTGATGTTTGTTACATCACAACTTTGTTCTCATCATGTTAACACAGTTTGGTCTGTGTGTATTAACATATTAATGTTTATGAATTCCAAGTAGACTTACATCCTGCTCATTTATCTTCCTGCATGCTAGAAATTTGGCCCATGGACTCCAGAAATCTGTTTTCCAGTTCAACAATATATGTTTGTTCATGTTTACCAACACTAATGATTGACAGGGCAGCTTCCATTTCAAGAGCACCAACATAGTGTTCAAAATAGCGATTATTTCTCCCTCTGGCTCTGCCAATGTGCAAGCAGGGCAAAAGAAGCAATTTACAGTCATGAGCCTGCTTATGAGCTTCCCTTGTGTGAAGGAAGCCCTGGGCTTCAGCTGCAGCACCAGTAGCAGGAGAGTCTTGTGCCCAGCATTTATCTGCTTGAAGTTTTGGCTCATCAATTTATACTGCCACTCTTTTTGTACTAGCTAATAAGCCTCTTCAGCTTTACCCTCCAGTTACAATAGAGTCCAGAGAGATATTCACTAAGTACACAGGGGAAACAGGACAGTGAGAGGGAAGTGCAAGCACTCTAAAAACTATGAGATGTTCCAAATATAGTTCCTTTTTGCTTTGCTTGACTATTATCCATTAGCACTTACGTCTGGGTAACAGCAATATCCTAACAAAGTTAAGTGGTCTGCATGCTAACAAAATATAATGCCTAACATGGTACCTAAAGACCGCGTAAAATTACAAGATAGGCTAACTTTTCTCTTTTTCAGTCCTAAGACATTTTTTGATAGATCACACATTCAACTCAGCTATCCAGAAACCAGGGTCATAATGTCAGGACCATCACTTTTACTTAATTGCCTACTCTTTCTTCTAAATATTTTTTTATATCTTTTCTGTCTCCAATTGCTGAGCAATTATTTGAATAGCATCTTTTTCTCTGTCAAGTAAATTGCAATTCCCTTTTCAAACCACAAATTTACAATCACTAAGCAAAACTCCAAGTCCACGCAGCTGGTTTCCTGTATCATAGCTTTGGTTGTACAGAAGATGATAGAGTTCTTGTCCTTTCTCCCTTTTCCCCTTGAAGCAGGGACTGGTCTTCTTTCATAAAATAAAAAAGGCCAGCTGGATAACACAAAGTAATGTATTCACAGACAGCTTAAAAACAACAACAAAAAAATACATTCCAGGTTATGTATTTACAATTCAACATTACCATTTTTATCTTAACTTCTCTCTATGTTTGCCTGTTTATTATATCTCAAGTCTCCAATGAGGCAGTAGAATATCACTACAACTATTTTCCTTGCTATTTAAAATTACTCTAATATAATCTCCTGAATGAGTAACTTCACTAAATATGGAGTTATTTTTCTTGTCCTTTTAAATCTTGAGAAATACTAAAAGCCACAAATTCCTACCAACATGGTAAAAATTCAGGATGACCAGTCCATGAACCAGGTCATTCAGCTTTCATTACTCATAGCAGTAAAACCCGATCATTGCTTTCGTCCAATCCTAACAGGCAGGTTCAACTTTATCTTTTTGTAGCACAGGTTTCACAATATTGAATCAGTTAATATGTGATAATACTTTATTATTGAATATTAGCACATCATTACTGGAGGAATGCAAATACTTTCCAAGCAATTTTGAAAACATAGGTCTCCGCACTCACAAGCTGCGTACATTCCCAGCTTTTCATCAGAGAGATGTGCTACCCAGTGTGCAAATCACTAAAAGTAGTACTAAAAGAACAGAAAAGTAGTATCAGGCAGTAGATAGTTACAATACATATGTGACTTGTCAAAGTAACAGAATCCAATTTTCTGAGCTACATTTTTTCACAAAATTCATTTATGAAGGGGAAAAAACAACAACTAAAGGTTCTCAGTCTGCATCCTTAGGCACCTAATTCTTTACAATCTGGTTCAGACACTCCCTTATCTGTAGTCACATAAAGTCCCTACATAGTCAAGGCTCCATCAACAGGGTTGATGCATTCAGATTGCCTTTGTACTGTGCACACAGAGGTACTAAACTCCTGACGCTCGGTGTGCATACTTCAACAACTTTCACACATGCTCTTTATATTTCCTGTTCAGTTCTATCTAAAACACAGAAATACCTAAAGCAAATAAGACGTCTATGCTTGACCACTTCTGAAGGCATTCTCTCAGGAGACCAGGATCTAGACCCATTTTAGTGGATGCATGCCAAGGAGCAGCTTCAAACTGAGAGATTAAGTAGTTACTGCTGGCAGACACCTTTGCACTCTCATAGGCACAGGAGATAAAAAATAGATCCAGGGAAAGAAGTACTCAAGTCTGGATCCTTCTCTCTCTAGCTGTTGGCTAGGCTATAAATTTAATCTGAATTATGAGTCAGGACAAGACTACTTGTATCTTCTCTCCCTCCACAGACAAATACAAAAGACTGGCTGAAATAAGAAAATGAAGACAACGGTTGTTGAGTGCCTGCATCTACAGGAAGCCTTAACACATAGCGGACTCCTGACATTGCCACTCCAAACCCGAACTGTTGATTAGAGGAACTTTATGGCTATATTCCTCTGTGATTTTTGGCAAGCTGTCAAGAAATCTTATTGAACAGTTGAGAATTAAACCTTGATATCTAACATTCTGGCCTTGCCAGTTAACTGTGCCTGTCTGCATGTTAAACAGGTACATGCTACTGGAATGCAACTCACTCTTCCTTCCCATTTCCAGCAAAGAATGCAAACAGCAACTCAATATGGTAAAAATGATAAGGCTGGTGCCTAAGCTTGGCTTATGGCTCACACACAGGTCTATGACAATACTAAACCAGAGTTAGCAATTCAGCTACATGGACAGCCAATGATTTCTAGGTAAAAAAATATCTCCACCTTGTGTTTTGAAAGAAACAAAACACATACACATTACTAAAACTTACAAAAGTTGTAATCAGGTCTTCATACACCCTTATTTGGGTGTCTGCTTTTCAGATATTTACAGATGTTGCACTAACACCTCACCTGACCTGTGAAAATAAACTTAACATTGGAGGGGAATACTCACTCTTATTCCATGTTGCACTGCTCCAGGCCTGAGAAAAGACTAAAAGTTTGCATAAGTAATTTCAAAGGAAAATTCCAAATGTGTACAAGTGCTGATCAGGTCTTCCAGCACTGTGCTTCCAGTAATTAAACTTCTGTAGGAGTCCAGATACTTGGGCAGCCTGCAACCACTCAGAAGGCTGTGGCCCATTCAGACCCTGTCAACACTAACCCCATGCATTCACCCTCCTTCTCACCTAGTCTCTGAGACAATAGGTTGAGACAGTACCACACACACACTTAGCCATGCTAACTCTGCCTCGTGTGATCCCCTTCCATAGTTGAATTCCCATGTTTAAACATCCAGTAATCACACATTGGACTAATCTTGCTGTCACTATGCTAAAAGTATTGAAACAGATATTGGACTGTTCCTATAAACCTAAAAAATACTAATCAGATAGCACTAGCTTAGTTCAGCTATAACCCTAATGACTTTGCACAGCTACATGATGGTATAAAGTGAAAGACTTGTGCATTTTCTCCCCAGGAACCCTCTAATCGCTCAAGAAAATGGAGGCAAGAATATTACTTACAAAAAAACTGACAGAGCTTCACCCCATTGCACCATGGAGAGATATGACCTACCAAGGCACCAGTAGGCCAGAGGAGAATTTGGTACAATTTCCAACTGTGTTAGGGCTCTAATATACAACCTTGAGTAAATTGTGTCTGTACATTGGCTTTCTTCACCTTGAAAGGGATTTTGGTTGTTCTCTGTTTTATTCTGCAAAGCACTAAGTTCTACAGACACAAGAGGTAGGTATTATTATGTTTCACAACTTTATCTTGACTATCTGAAAATGTATTCTTCCGTGCCAATGGCACTGATATTTGGTTGTTTATCACGTACTTTTCCATCATCCAACAACAAATGTACTTTCTGGATAGTCTTCAGGATTGTTTTACAGAACACTTGAGACTATTTTGTTTTAATTTTATTTCTTTTGTTACTTATTTTCTTTAAGCATTTTATCCTCAGGGATTTGGCAAAGCTATGACCATTAAAAATTTACTCAGCAATATGTAGTTTCTGTTTTCCATTTAAGCTAACTTTTGCACAAATAAATCTCAACGGATTGAATATACTTTCTCCACATTTCTGATTCTCTCCCCATGTATGCTGCTTTCTGTCTGGGAAATGTTCTTTCCCTTTGTAGAACAATTATTAAAGCCAAATGTTACTTGAAATATGTATTATATTTGCCTTGCTCCTAGAATTAAGAGCACAGTGATTTCCTTACCTTCTTGTTTCTCCAAATTCTGTCATCAGGTTTACATAAACAAGTCAGACAGTCTTTCTTGAGACCAAGGAGGAGATGACAGGAAGAAAGCAGACCAGAATGGAAGTTGCAGAAATAATTACCTATTCCAAAAAACACAGCAAATTTCTCTAGTTTCCATTCCAGAGAGGCCTAGCCTGCTAAAATAAACTTAATCTTTCAAAAGCATGGTTAATCCAGGTCATGACTGTGTTTTCTGTTTACAGTCCCCATCCTTTACTGTTATTAAAGACACAGCATTTCATAAATTACATATTTTTTCATTTCAAATTTGACTTAGACTTTAGAAGGTCATGAAAACGTTGAAGCCAATCACAACTTGTAAAGAAAAAGTGTGGTCAGCTGCAGCAAAAGAAAACAAAAGCATTACAAAATTGCCTCAAAATAGCATCATAAAGTCACTACAGTTGAGACTTTTAAAACTGTGATGGAGTTGCAACTATGCAGCTCCTGTTACATTTTATAGGGACTGTATATCTATGTTGCATAAGTTGCTCTGAAAAACCTCAGTCTGTATGATTAATAACAATAACATAACACTGAATTTATTGCTTAATTTAGACTCACTTTGCCCACTAAAGGGTTCTCAAATTCTAAATGTCTAATGTAGCTTCAAATGTCAATCTTTACAAAGAAATAAAATCCTATTTCAGAAACAATTTCTTCTATTCTTTGACTATTAAACATAGATCCAGAAAGAGGGTTAAAATCTTATGTACTCTGAGAGTGGGTCTACATGCCGTTTTTATTCTGTTGGAAGCACGCTAAGAGTAAGCCTGGGAAACTGTAGGTGAACCCAAGAAACAACACTGGCAAGGAAAGAAAAATCTAACATGTTCCTATTCATCACACTTATTTCTGACACACAGACTCAACTTAAAAAATTTGGAGAAGCTCTAAAGATATAATTATCTACAGCTCTCCCTTCCCAAAACTGGCATTTTACACAATGTGGATTCATTAAGAAATAAAAAAAACCCCCAAACCCCCAAGTTTTATGTGTACAAATGGAGGTCAATTACTTCCCTCTCTGAACCTCAGTCCTGGTACAGAATTAACAACAGGCCAAGGCTGTGGAGAAAACACAAACACAAGCACAACAGTATTGCTGTTGGTCTATCCAGATAAAGTTAGGATAATCCAGATATTAAATTATGAAGGCAATATTTAAAATAATTAACAAGATGTCCTGCTATATGTGTATTTGGAAGAAAGGAGAAGGAAGCACTTTAGCTCAAATCAATCTGTAATGAATTATGGGAATATTAAGTTTATGAATACTGAATCCATCCAGGGAATAACTTCTCCACTGGAAATCAAACCTTACTGGGAAAAAAAAATACACAGGCCTCTAATAACATATATATATGGAAGAAACATTGATGAATAGAAAGAGGTGAGAATAAATTAGAAGAAATACAAAAGAATTTAAGTAATTGATTTGAAAATGTAGGGTATATTTATCATTGCAATCTTTCTCTGCTGTACTGTACAGCAGCAACAAAATGAAATTTTCTTCTTGATGGTGTTGGTTTAGTTTTAGCCCAGGTCCTACGCTATCTAAGCATTTTACCTGTAGATATTCTTTCTTCATTATTATAGGCATTGCTGTAAAGAAGGTTATTTTTATGTTAATGTTCTTACTCATTCCCTCTCCCTCAAAATTCTTTTTCTTTAATCTACTCTGAAGAGAATTTGGCAGAAAATTTTCCTCTCCATATAAAGATATAGGGAAAAGGTCCCTTCCCCTCTTAAACTACACTTAGAGCTTGTTAGATACAGAGGAGGAAGTGGAGAATGATGACAAAGGAAAATAACAGGGAAGATAAAGATACAGTATTTGCTCATTTAAAGCTACTCCAAGAAACATAAAACATAAGCAGATTCTAACCTGCACTGAAAATAATTACTTTGACCATCTTCTGCTGGCTTGTCTCTTCCAAACACATGCTTATTCAAGTCATGAATGCTTAAACAAGATAGTGGTATTCACTTAATTTCATCCAGTGTGGTCTTTCTCGTGCCCATGGAGTGCTTCCTGATATGATTTCCTTTGGACTGAGTTGTAGGTGCACATACCATAAAATCCAACTTTATGTTTCATCTTGGTGGTGATGCAAACCTAACCTTTGTTGTTCTGTAGAATGCACTCTTTATTACGGCAATACATTATTAATATTATTATTACTATCTATGATTTATTCTTGGCAGCACTGGTAAGGCCTCCCTGCTCACTCCAAGGTAAACAGCCAAACTTTCTGTCTAATTCAAAACTGAAATAAGGCTGGTCTCAGAGAACCTGTTGATCCCTGTCTTACCGTATGAAGAAGGGGATGAAAAATACACTATTTTTATGCAGCTTTTCCCTTTTTACGGTTATATTACCCTTACAGGTTCAAAAGAGCAGAAGAGCCAGTGACACCCTTGTGGACTGACACAGAAATTGTTTCACAGAAATGCCAACAGAGGTGCTCAAGCACCAACTGCTCATTATCCCCTTATGGTTTGCATGCTGCTGAAAATTCTCAACTTCAGTGAGGTGTAAAACACCTAAGACTGATGTAACATCTTCCACAGTATAAAAAGTATCATTTAAGGAAGTACTAACCACAACTTGTTTAGATACATAATATAACTAATATTAACTTACTCTGCAAGCATGAGGTAAGGGTTTAGAAAGCAGTTCATAAAGCCCTGTGGCCAGACCAGGACTCAGCAGACCAGGGCAGGGTGTTCCTGTTCTTTGAGAGGTGGGACATGTTCTCAGCTGGGGCATGGTAACAGAACACCATGGAGGAGAAAGAAGTCTCTGTGGCCAGCAATGTGAGTGTGTATTACTTCATATCTGTCCTGACAGGGAGATTTGGTGTAAAGCTGCTTAGCCGATCCGGTGCCTTTCATAAACGTTAGAGATAACCACCAGTTTTGCTTTCAGTAAATTACATTTACTAATTTTTTGGCACTGTTCAACAAAAATGAACAAAATAAAAAGACTGCCTCTGTGTGTGACCTCTCTGTCAATTACACAGCTAAAATTCTAACTATTTTAGATTTATTCTGTGCTATTTCAAATGAAATCTCGCAGGTTAATGATGTCAAATTTTCCCAGGCACAACCACAATCTCTTCACTTTATAAGCCTTGGAGTTCTATTTGCCTTTTTTGTTGTAGTGGCACTACAAGGGCAGCACATAGTTACCTTCAAGATTAACACACACACATCTTTCATTACTTCCAAATGGTGAATTCCTACCTGATAACAGGAATTCCTTGTTGTATTGCCTACAAAATCCATAACCTTCATGCTGCAATAATAAGGTTCACCCCTCCTCTGTTTCTTCATTCCTCAGATTTAACCAGTTCTTTCAGTATGAAATCTTTACTCTCCTGCATACTGCCAACACCACTTAACTTTACATCATGAACAATTCTCACTAGCATGTTCCCTATATGAAAAGTATTAATGAAATAGTAAGTAAGAAAAACCTCAGGAGTGATCCTAAGGAAACTTCATCTGTAACCTTCTTCAGCTCCAAGACCAAACTTTTTGCCATTTGTTATTGAGCTCGGATTTCTGCTACTTATCCCCATCTTCCTCAATATAACTAATTTTCTGTGTGGTACTATTTCAAATTCATTACAGAAGTCCACAAAGTCTAAAATATAATATTTTCCTTGCCTACAAAATCTTTTACTTAAAATCTTCATTTAATGAATATATCAAGTTATATGGTATGATCTTGTTTTAATAAACACATGCAGTGTTATATCCCATTTTTCATTTGTTGCCATATTTCAGTTATTTTTCAATAAAAACTCACTATATACAGAGTGTATACACTATATACAGATATAAATTACAGAGGCAGATTAAGAATCTGGTGGGTGAACTTGAACAAAGTAACTTCAAATCTTTTGGCCTCCCATCTTAAACTCAGAATAACAATACAGAATGTCTTTAGGAAGTAAGGTGAAAAAAACTCCTGTCAAAACTAGATAAGAGTAACTGTATCACTGGTTCTTCATATTGCATATTTTTCTAAACCACATGTTATTATTGGGTAGCACAATCAAATTATGAATGCACTAGTACCATTTAAGCAGAGAAACCTAAATGTTTAAAACACAAAACATTCAGCCTTAAAACTATTACTATTATTAATATAGTCTGAGAAGCACTTCTGCAAAGCATCCTAACAACAGAACAGTGATCCATAATTACTACTTATGTGTGAGGAAAGGCAACAGATGGATTCAATGAAAACAAAGGAGATGACCATTTTCAAACAGGGATGTCCATAAAACCTAACTTCTGTGGAGTTTTTACAGCACTTCATCTGAGAAGAGTTTTGAGCATGTATGACTTGAAGGACATATTTTTGTAGATTTTGAAAAGGGACTTATGTGACAACACTAAAGCATGAGCACACCAGTCTGGAGGAGCATCCTGATTCTTCACTGGAAAGCTTACAGAATCAACTGGAATCTGGTTCAGCTCTCCCTGCCAGAGGCCGATGCTTTACAAAGGAGCCTCCCAAGCTAGTTTTCTCTGGTGTCTCCACTGGCAACAGCCATACTTATGAACAAGCAGAGGCATGCCTTCCCACTTCTCCTCCCAAATGGGAAGTTTCCTCGTCCCCGGGTCTCATAGCTTCCATCTTGAGGATTAGTTAAAGCCAGGCTTATGCAGGCTTTCAAAACACTGTAGTTTTCCCCTCATCACTTTTCCCAAACTGCAGCTCATGGTAGCTCAGCATCTTGCACTTCCAACTTTGGTCTAAACATGCAGCACTGAACATGCCCTGAGGGATGTCCCTGAGCTGCCCTGGGATTGGGCACACTCAGAAGCAGGCTTTTATTCACCTGCAGTCACTATTTTTCCATAGAAGATTTAATCACTGCTGCCTATCTTCAATGTACACTTTTCTCTCCCTTGCAAATCCTGACACACCCCCTTCCAAATCGAGGCTACTTTCAGCTTCCTGATCTGTCCCATATGTTACCTACATGCCACCTTCACCAACCCAACCTTAGGCAATTCTCCATTTTCACAATTAACTCATCAAGTCTTCAGGGCCTCTATACTCAGGGGAGCTGTGTATCTCCCCCAGCTCTATGTCCCACAGACCCAAACAACTTCCAACTTCATGATCAGCTTCAGACATGAGTTGCAGGAAACCAGGAAGCAGAACCTGAAAAGAAGGTGTTTTTCATCTCATTGTCCTTCATACCCTCTTCAAGTTACAACTGATAGGACACATCAGAAACTAAGTCAGTGTCATGACCATTAGAGGATGAGGATTAATACCCAGGTGTCCACAGGAGATGAAAGAAGCTACTCGGCACAAATACAACACAATAGCAGTATGAATATGATGCAGAGACCACCAGTCCACCAAGCCATAGGTGGAAGTGGTACTATTTTGTAGTGACTTAAAAGAGGAAGGCCAGAAACAAGTGCTGTTCTTGGGACAAGAATCACAGAATCTAAGGGGTTGGAAGGGACCTCGAAAGATCATCTAGTCCACCCCCCCTGCCAGAGCAGGGTCATCTAGAGTACATCACACAGGAACGCATCCAGGCGGGTTTTGAATGTCTCCAGTGAAGGAGACTCCACAACCTCTCTGGGCAGCCTGTTCCAGTGCTCTGTCACTCTCACAGTGAAAAAGTTTTTCCTGATATTTACATGGAACCTCCTATGCTCCAGTTTAAAAGGAAAGGAAAAGAAAAGAAAGGAAAAGCAATTTCATATCCCACTGGGACAACAGTGAGAAGCTGTCCAGAGGAGGAGAAAAGCAAGACAACAGCACGTTGGGGTGAGGGGGGGGTCGTGGGGAGGCAGGGGTGATAGGGTGGAAAAGTAGAATACGACAGTTAGCTGCATGGTTTTTCTGGGAATCGGAAAAAGCAAGATTGATAACACAGCAGAGCAAGGGGGAAAAAGTGTAAGAAGGAAAATTAATGGATTATTTTTTTTTTTTTTTTAAATTCTTCCTGCACTAAAGGAAGTGTGTTGCCGGGTTTGGAGCTGCAATAGCAGCCTTGCTATTCCCTTGCTTTGAAAGCTGCTTGTTAATGATATGGTAGCATTCTGTGCCTACTTTTGTGCAGTGTGAGCAAGTGCATACCTAGAGAGAGATGAAATAATTGCACTGGAAGTTTATCAGGCAAGACACATTTTTGAAGCAACCAGTCTTTCTGAAAGCTTGCCTAGTTTCACTTATGACTATTAACTTCTAGGGCCCATGAACTATAAAGGCAAACTTTAGGACAATTCTTGTTACCAAGACAAAGTGGAAAGAAAAGTCCATCTTGTATTATATGGAAATAATTATTGTTGCAATTTTTCTTTAGTATTAAAGGAAAGTCAGCATAACTCCAGCTAACACTTCAAAGAAAACAAATCTCAGGGAGAACACTGCCAAAATACTGTTCCAATATCATATTAGTAAATGTTTGTCAGATTGTCAAAGGTGTAATTAACGACATGGATTTTAGATATTTAAGGCTAATTATGAACTTAAACACTGGTAAATCTTTACATTTTGCTAGAGAGGCCTCCAAGAACAAATTTCCAATTCATTTGAATCAGACACAACATGTCAATTTTTACTTTCTATTTCTATTTGTAAAAGTTTCATAATGAGATCAAGGCTAAGGTTTTAATAATAAGAAAATGAGAATCGTATCAAACGGCATTATTATACTTCACAAAATATATTAAAATATGTTTGAGAAGAGATGATAACAACAAAGATGGTTTAACACTGTAAGACAAGAAATGCAAACTTCTATAAGTCTTTAAACCTTAATAAGAAGGAAGAAAAATATAGCAAAATACCTCCAGAATTTTACATTTATTTATTTTTTTTGGTATTTTATAATGGCAATGGCTTGTAGGATTCCTGCAATTTGGCTATACCCACAAGATGATTTAACTTAAAATGTAGTTATTTTTCTTCTTTATCCACAAAGAAATTCTATTAACCTTGAGCTTACAATGTCAAAACAGTAATGGTGAAATCTGCAGTTTACATTGCTCTTTGCACTTCCAAAAACATTTAGTAAAAATATGGCTGAAAGCAATCTGCAGAAAGTGTAGGGGTAGCTAATGGAAAATAGTATGACAGATCAACACAAGGATTTTAAAAAAGAGCCCATTTGTCTGCCAACATCATTGTCACGGATTTCTTTTAAAATAAATTCTAAAAAATAAAAAGAAGTCCTAAACTTCATCCAGAAGGAATCTGTACTTTAAAATTAGGCCATAAATATGATTTAATATAGGACCACCTTACCTTTTTAATACAAATGTTTTAAACCTTATTTTATGCTCCACATGCATTATACATCTGCAGTTCATATGATTTATAAATGATGTGGCCTTTAAGGAATTTGACAATGGACTGATCTAAGATCAAGGGGAAGTTCTCCAGAATGCTTTTAGAAATAAACATCAATCTGACATTATAATTTTTTAGACATTTTGAAGTGAAATATCAATTTTATCAGATAATTATCTACTGGAGGTCAATGTATGTCAGTTTCCAATCATTTTCTATTACAGATATAATACAAAGAAGGTATATATGTACTGGAACACATTTCCCTGGCACAGTTATAACTTAGTCCTTCAGGCTTCAGGAAGATAACATGGGTAAAACAAAGATGTTTAAGGTGCTCTCCTGAGCCAGACAAAATCTTTAAGTCTCCAGTTAGGTTATTGGCCTAGCAGGGATGAATCAGTGAAAAAAGCTTAAACTAATCATGGGCAGTATACAATGCCATCTCAGAAACATTGTAGTTTTCAGCATAATTATATAAAAACCTAAATTTACCATAAATCACAGAATAAAATAGCAAATCTTGTTCAAATTTATTTTGTCTTCACTATGGCCTAATTCTGCTAGGGTGCATCTTCTTTTATTTTTGTGATTTTTTTTCCAGGTCTTTATATTGTCCCTTATTTTAGAATCAAATTTGGTTTGTTTCACTGTAAAGAGATGGAGCTGAAGCCTTACCCTAATTTATGAATGCAAACAAAAAATAACTGCAGTTACCTGATTAATTACTATTTCTCACCCTTAAACTTTCCATAAACTACTTTCAGCTCTCTCAGTTGCTAATTATATTTTCCAAAGCACCTCATGAAAAACAAGAACATCGCAGATAAGCAAAATGAGTTCAAAGGTGTCTCTTGATCTACATCAGTGTAGTCACAGCCAGAGTCTGCCCCTTAATGTCTGCTCATTTTTACAAGGGTAAGAGACATGCACAGAAATGTCTTATTGGGTGAGATGTAGTCATGTCTGGTATGTCATGTAATTGGCTTTGGGGTTTTTGCCTCAAGATTACTAAAAATTATTGTGATCTGCAAGGGGATACAAATTCATACTTCTCAGGAAGGGGATACAAATTCATATTTCTCAGGATCTGGTACTGAGCTTCTAAGATACAGTCTGTTAACCTCTTTCCAAGACCACCTGACACTAAGTGCTATTGGCTCTGCATCCAATAGAAAGTACAAGGCAGAATTTGAAATAATTTTTTTTTGACTGGAGGATAGATTCTGTGCCTGTCACAAGTCTCTGTGGCCAGGTATGTGGCTGTGGACATCTACATTGCTTCTTTCACTGTGCTTCCCTCGTCTATCTGGCTTAGAGGCCCTCATGGAGATTCTGTTTCTTTTAGGCTCTAAACACTGAATGTGATGTGAAAGCACAGCTATAATCCAGGTAATAATAAATGCACTCACTCTCATCACATCACACCACAAGAGCAATGCTTCAGGGGTTTCAGTTGGGAACCTGGTAAGCCCCAGGAAGATCTTGCCCTGTGAACATGCCCAAACGGAAATATCCTTCAGCTATAGCCCCACGGGACTCATTATAAGATAAAGAGTTAAGAATTAGCTTGCAGAGACTAAAAGAAAAATGGTTTAGAGACTCGTCTTTATGTGAATCTTAGGTGATTTATGTTTTTCTGAGAAAGAAAAGTTCTCACTGCATAACATCCATATTTAAATATTGCAAAGGAAATCTGAGGCAATGGAAAAACACTCTCTTTTTAAAAAAAAGCAAAATGCCAAACCTCATATAAAGTTTTAGTTGTTGGGCTGTTTCTTTGTCTTTTTACTCTGAATAAACCAATTGGCTAAAATTGTCAGATAGCAACATTACAGTCTGTCATCTCATACTGCAATATTGACTGGGTTTCATAGGTCAAGACATTGGCTTCCCTGCCTTACATACCAGCCAGGCAGCCACCGACTCGCTCCACACCAAGGAAGTAAACATGCACCAAACACAGTCTTTTGAAGCTCTGCACAATGTCACCAAGAGTAATTCTCTAGCCTCAGGTGCAGACAACACCAAATTAGGTCTTTTCTGGATAGAAGACCTAATTTCAGTATGGCTATCCTGAAGGTCAGTTTAGACCCACAGTACAAGCAGATGTAATATATGAGAAGTGCCCCTTCCATTTCAGGCTGCCTTCACCATGCCACAACACATGGAGAAGTCTGCTTTAGCCTTCCACAACCTCCTGATCCTCAAAGATAATAGAGACACTACAGCAGAAAAAAAGCAAATAACTTTGCCTCAAAAGAACTGTATCCAGAGGGTTAGTCTGGTGTAAAACAAACTATATTTTATCCTGTTGGCTGTCTGTTTTTAACCCGCAGGGTGCTAGCTATTCATCCAATAGAGCCTAAAGTGCACTGGAAAGACATTAATGAATCAGGCCCTTTGTTACAGTTATAGATGAAATATTGCCCCCATTTCACAGTTGGAAAAATAAGTGCACACAGAGAGCAAATGACTTTCCCAGGTGCAGAGCACACATCTCTGTGGCAGAACTGGGAGGGTTTATAGACTATCCCTCTGTTTGAACAACCATCTTACATCCCATTCCTCCCCAAGACTAATTCTATTCTCATGATTGGCAAAAAAAGGACAGAAGTTCCTGAGAACAGACATGCCTAAAAATGTCTTTGGCACAGATTAAAAATTGACTTGAAACTTTAAAAAGGCAGTCTGGGACTCTGGAGATGTGCAATGGGTTTTTAAACTTCATTTTTAGTTTTTGTGGTCACGCAGCAAGATTTAAAGTAGTTGACCAGCCCAGTCCATCTGGCTGTTCCTGACGGTGATGGTAGTGGTGGCCTTTGCATATGTATGCTGTACTCATCAACAAAATTCTGCAGCTGACATGCAGCATACTTGGTTTTTGCTGCAGTTGGGCTACAATCTACAGTGTTCAAAGATGAGCAGTTCCTTCCAAGATATTTGCAAACCTTGTCAGAGTCTGATTGCAGTATGACATCGACATTAGGCTGATTACTACTTGTCTGAGAAAGCACTGTTTCCATGAACACACTGGCTTTTCTCCCACTATCTAGTGAGCTAGATATTAGCACGCAGTACTGTGGCAGCAGCTCCATAGCAAAGTCCCAGTAACACCGCTGAAACAGAAAAGGATTCAATTTCTCTGAAAATGCTGAAAAATTACCCGCAAGATTTCAGGACACTGTTGCTGTGTATCTCAGATTAAAAAAAAACCCTAACTATACCTACTCCAACTCTGACTTATTCAGTATACTCGAGTAGGTACAGAAAGTCTATTTCATCTAAATAGTGCATTCATTATAAACTAGTGGTGTAGGCAGAAAGGAAATAAAGAAGGGGAATAGTCTCTTTCGAAATGACAAAACATCACTATTCTCATTCTTTTCTTTTTCCTTCACTTTTCACTGTTTCAACCCCCACATTTTTACTCTTTGAAAATGAAAAAAAACAACCAAACAACCAAAACAACCAAGAATCCCAGACTTTCAATCTGAAAACCTTTGTGAAAGAGCACATATGAGCTATCTTTACAGAAAGCCATTGAGAAATCAAAATACAAGTGAATTAAAATAAGGAAGGTTCAGTTTCTGCTCTCCTCTCCAAGATCTTATATGTTACTGTTCAATCGCTGATATCTGGAGAAAAGGAAGGTCACTATAAATAACTTAAAAAATAAGATAAACGTGTGTTCTATACATAATCACATAATAAAAATCTATTCAAACTTCTGGTTTCTACTAGTGCCTTTAATCCACATAGAGGTTGCTCTGAATCAGACTGCTCAAATGAAGTCAAAAGACTGGAGGGGACCTAGCCCTCCTCAATATCTGATCACACTTTGGCAGTTTTGCAGATTTTCTGCAAAATGCAGTGGAAATGTTAAATGGTAAATGAGCCCAAGTCCTATGGGCATCTGACAAGACAGCCTCAGGAAGAGAATCATTTTCCTACACCAGAGCAGCTGAGCTAATAGAGTGAACATTTATTTTCACTGAAACATGTTGTCATAACCCTCTGTTTATTTTAGCATTGTCAAATTTTCCAGTAAAACCTTTGGGGATATACTCCACCTTCACTTTATGCATGTAACTTCCATTAACTTCAGGGAAAGTATGCATTGGGATAGGAAAAAAATCCTTATGGAAAAATTTTGGGATTTTCCTCCACAATCACAAGCATTTGTCCTTGTTACCAGTCCTGAAAACTTAAAGGTGAGTCAGAAATAAAATGAACATCCAACAGAATAAGCAGAAACTATTTAACCTGGTGGTGTCTCTCTCAGTTCTCGACATTAAAAGACTAACAGGCATTTTGGTCTATTGCATCCACTGTTTGCTACTGATACAAATAATAAAGGAAGAAAGGAATTACTGACAAGGAAGGGTAGAAGAAAAAGCCTAGAAACAAAAGAAAAAAAGAAAAAGTCATTACTTCTACCTTTATTCAAGTATTATTCTGAAAGAAACATTGATTACAGGGAAAGAAAAGAAAGGTCTGAGGGCATATAACACGGGAATAAACACAAGCATACTTTCAGAGTCCTGATAGACCCCAGGATATGTGCCCTTCTCTGCTTGTTTAACCCTCCTGAAATCCCCTAGTGTCAGAAAGGAATTAGCATGATGATTTGTACCCACTCAAGACTATTTGTTAACTGGATCTAGCTGGTGCACATAAGATTAAATAAGAAAACACCAGTGCTGTTTACTACACCATTTAATTAACCTATCAAATGTATTTTTATTTCTGCACTGGAATCTGACAGCTGGGGCATCACAAACATAGTCTCTACCTGCTATGGATATATTTCTTAAGCAGTTAGTTTCCCTCCCTTTCCAAATGACTTTCCCAATTGTCACTTGAATAGCTGTACACTTCAACAAAATGAGTTTATGCCACCAGCCTGTAGTGCCTTAGTTCCCAGTTGTCTTCTTTCCCTAAGCAAAATAAACTAAATGCCTAAAAAAGCTGAGCTTGCTTTTTATTTTATTTTTTTTTAATTATTTATTTATTAATTATTGCTGATGATGCTTCAAGTAGTTTGTAACTTAAAAGTCTCTGTGTGCCCTGCCGGTTTTCTGAGACAATCCATCAATAACTAGGATGTGAAATGAAACATATTCAAGCCACAGGCTTACTTTCACAGGTTGACTTATCACATCACTCTCTTCCCACCTTTCCTACTTTTTCTGCAGCGTCAGTCTCTACTTAACTGTCAGTGTCTCATGCAATCAGCCCTGAAACCTCTTTCACACTCCTGCTGCTAACAAACATTTACTCTTTAACCACGCTCACCTCCTATGATGTCTCTCAAATCTTTTCAAGGTCTCTCTGTCCCACAGAATAGAGGGAATGAACCAAAGGTGTCTTAAATTTGAGGATAAAGAGCAGCATTTGTTTTCACACATTCTTCAATGGACACAAACAGAGCATCTCCTCTGACAAACATGTTCTGCATCAGGATACACAAATATTTATTTTCTCAAACAAAATGACTCACTGAAACAAGAAAAAACTTGATTTTTTTAAATTACTATTTCTTTTAATTTGGAAAATAACAGTAATAGATACTACCCTAGAGCACTAACATTTTAGCATCTTACACATTTTAGAAATAAGGCACCAAAACAGACACACCTTTCAAAATTGTTTTCAGTAAAATGTTAACCTGTATGCAAATCCATTTTGCCCGATACCTACCCTCCTGAGAAAAGACCATCATCAAAATAGTCTCTGCAAACTATAATCTGACTTTCAAAATAGAAATTGAGAGGAAAGCAGTACTAAGGGTTTTTTATATTTTTCTAGATTTCTTCAATCTGTCACTCCTCTTGGCAGACTATCCAAAATATTTCAAAAAAATGTACACAAAATAAAATGTTCATAGTTGTTTCAGGTACCTCCAGATTTCTGAGATGATAACTTGTGAACATTTTATATACATACTATGTTATCTGATAAATAAAAATACATTTAAATTAAAGTTCTTCATGTTAAGCTGAATACGAAAATGGTAATTTTCGCATTAAGAGAGGGAGTAGAAAAAGGTCAGTATATGCCCTAACAATTCATTGCAACTGAGAGACTGCCTCTGTCTGAAGCAGTCATCTGCAATAGTAACTATGAAAATCTTCATTGTTCTTCCTTTGGCTTAATTAGCAATATTACAGCATTCTCCAGCTTTAATGTCACAGTGAATTAGTACAAGGTCTACAGCAATAGGAAAGATTTTAATGGCAACCTCTGAGCTTAACAGAAAATAAAGGGAAGAGAGAGTAAGAAACAGACCTAGTGCTGATCTTTCAGCTGTACAAGTCCCCCCATAAAGTCCCCACCACCCTAGAGATACATATTTGAATTTCAGCCTGGAGAAGAGAAGGCTTCGAGAAGACCTTAGAGCAGCCTTCAAGTACCTGAACAGGGCCTGCAGGAAAGCTGGGGAGGGACTTTTTAGAAAGGCATGTAGTGATAGGACAAGGGGAAATGGTTTCAAACTGAAAGAGGGTAGGTTTAGATCAGGTAAGACATTCTTCACTATGATGGTGGCGAGACACTGGAACAGGTTACCTAGAAAGGTTGTGGATGCCCCCTTCCTGGTAGTGTTCAAGGCCAGGTTGGATGGAGCTTTGAGCAACCTGGTCTAATGAGAGGTGTTCCTTCCCATGGCAGTGAGGTTAGAACTAGATGATCTTTGTGGTCCCTTCCAACCCAAACCATTCCATGATTCTATGAAAACCTTTTGGCAAGATGTTCACCATTAGTATTCTCTCATTTATCCACTTTTGGTTTTGTACTTGGA
The DNA here is from genome assembly GCA_013398125.1 of Aegotheles bennettii. NCBI lineage: Eukaryota > Metazoa > Chordata > Aves > Caprimulgiformes > Aegothelidae > Aegotheles > Aegotheles bennettii. Next base: position 737,403 of record VZRW01004199.1, on the reverse strand, counting down.
GAATTAATAAACCCTTCCTAAACAGTCAGATGTCATCAGCCCAATAAAAGGATGCCTGTCTCTGGAACCTAGCTGGAGAGGTGCTAAGTACGTACTGCTCCTGTACAGTTCCATGGGTCTGTTCTGTAATTTGTTGCTAGATTTCACTTGCACATTTCTGCTTATTGCTCAATTTTAATCTGTTTTTACAGCCTCAGATCTCAGATACAAAAGTACAGTAGCCAGTCCCCTCATTTCTTTCAATTTTCATAGAATCATAAAACATGCTGATCTGGAAGGGACCCTGCAGGATCATCCAGTCCAACTCCTGTCCCTGTGTAGGACACCCCAAAAGTCATACCATGTGCCTAAGAGCACCATGCAAACACTTCTTGAACTCAGACAGGCTTGGTCCTGTGACCACTGCCCTGGGAAACCTGTTCTTGTGTTTAATCACCTTCTGGGTAAAAAATCTTTTCCTGATATCTAACCTAAACCTCCCCTAATTCAGCTTCCTGCTGTTACCCCAAGTCCTGTCATTGGTCACAGGAGTGAAGAGATCAGTACTTGCCCCTTCTCTTCCCCTTGTGAGGAAGCCATAGACTGCAATGAGGTCACCCCTCAGCCTCTTCTCCAGGCTGAACAACCCAAGTGACCTCAGCCGCTCCTCATAAGTCATCCCTTCTAGGCCCTTCACCATCCCTGTGGTCCTGCTCTGGACATGCTCCAGTAGTTTGATGTCCTTTTTGAACTGTGGTGCCCAAAACTGCACACAGTACTTGAGGTGAGGCCACAGTAGTGTGGAGTAGAATGGGACAATCACCTCCCTTGAACAGCTGACCACGCTGTGCTTGATGCATCCCAGGACACGGTTGGCCCTCCTGGCTGCCAGGGCACACTGCTGGCTCATATTCAGTTTGTCATCAACCAGGACCCCCAGGTCCCTCTCAGCCATGCTGCTCTCCAGCCACTCGTTCCCCAGTCTGTACATACCACCAGGGTTGCCCCATCCCAGGTGCAGAATCTTGCACTTACCCTTGTTAAATTTCATGTGATTGGTGATTGCCCATCTCTCTAGCTTGTCAAGGTCTCTCTGCCGGGCCTGTCTGCCCTTGAGGGAGTCGACAGCTCCTCCCAATTTCGTATCATCTACAAATTTGCTTAGAATTCCTTTGAATCCTGCGTCCAGGTCATTGATGAAGATGCTGAAGAGAACTGGGCCTAGGATGGAACCCTGCAGAACCCCACTAGTGACAGGTCACCAGCCTGATGTTACCCCATTCACCATCACTCTTTGTGCTTGAACTGTGAGCCAGTTGCTCACCCATTGTGTAGTACAGTTGTCCAGCTGTGTGCTGGACATTTTGTCAGAAGAATACTATGAGAGACAGTATCAAAAGCTCTGCTGAAATCAAAGCTTTGCTCAAGTCAGTTATAGTCAGTTTTTTATATGAATAGTCCCATTGCTTGTTACCAAAACCTTGTTGCCTTCATGATTACGTTGACAGGGGGAAAATGAAAAAAAAAAAACAACTTCTCAAGGAAATTAAGATCTGTTAAGCCTTTGCACTGATGTCAGTGGATTTTGAATCATGTTCATAAATGCATGAAAAAAATAGATCCAACACTCAAAAAGTATCTTAAATTATTTTTTTAACTAATCAATGATTTTTTAAAAAAGTAATGCTATCATGCAAAATAGAATATAATTGCTCTAATACATGCAATGAAGAACCACATATATTAATAGTAGAGGCACAAATATAAAAACAGTTACTATATCTGCACTACCATTTTGTCAACTACCATTGGCTGCTATTGTTAGTTGGAAGGATCAGTGCAGATATTTCTAACTTGATAGGTACAACATGTTCCAAGTTAGATGTCAATTGTAAATAATATATTTTTAATGTTGTTATTACTTGTTTCCTCAGGCACCTGTACACAGTTATACTCAGTTGGGTTTGAAAAGCAAACAAACAAAAGACAACCCACACCGAAAAACCCCTAAATTCAACAGCTAAAAAAATGTCAGACCCCTTAAAAAAAAAAACCAAACCAACAACAATATAAATCTATGTAAGTGATCTTTAAATCTTTGAAGTGTAAGTGTTCTTTAAAGATGTAAGTGATCTTTAAAATCACTCTCCCATAAAATTGTCATGCCAAGTAACTATATCTGAAGTCCTCTGGAGGAGACTTTAAATGTAAGAAGTCAACTCAAACTCCAGTTTTGTTTGCTCTGGGACTCTTAAATAAATGAAACACTTTTTCTTGCAGTATAACTCAGCATAAACAAAACAATCCCTTTTTACATCCACAAAATGCACGTCTGTGATCAAAATAAGCTGCCAGAAGCAGTATAACAGAGCAACAAGAAATAATTATGTTAGACTAAGAGCTGGTTAGCATCTGATTTAAACTTAATATATCACTGCAAGATAAAATAGCTCAAAGTTTTATATCTTGTTCCAAAAATGATATTAGAGCGTAACTACAGTTGTGCAAAGACCAGCTGAAATCCTCAGAAATAGTGTACTTTAGGTGACTGCACATGGAAACCATGCACAATGGTCTGGGATGCATAGGCAGATCAGAGAAAGAAGCGAACACACTACACTACTGCTAATCTTTCTAAAGTCTTGGTGAGAATCCCATGTAAATCTTCAGAGCAGAACAGATAATTAAATTGGCAAAGCTTAAAAATAAGCAGCAAATCATTATTGCTTTACTCAGCATTTTTTTTAAAACAACACGATGCATTCTTTTGGTATTCATGTGACAGTTACACTCACATGTGCAGAAATTCAATTGCCCTTAAAATTAATAAAAGAGAAAAAAGTGTGGGAAAGGAGAAAAAAAAAGATGTCTCCAGAGGCACCCCTTCTGTGCCTACACACACAAGTAGTCTTAATGGAAAAATATGCAGTAAGTTACCTCACTGAATTAAAGCCAGGTGAAGTTTGCAACATCTCAGGTTAATTATGTCAGAATTCCTTGGAGCCAAAGGCCTTTGTGGCTGCCGGCTCATGGCATACAGCAGCTGCTTCAGTCCTGCAGAACAAGCTGACTGATGCTTTGGTTTTGGCTTTTAACTCTTTACCAAATCTTGTTTCTATTAAGGAGACTCCCTGGGCAGTTCTCCCTTTTTTATTATTAGTTTTAAATATACTGTCCAGTGTAATTTCATAGAGCTATTATTTGTCAACAGGGACTCAGGAGAAGACCAATTAGCACAAAACATTCAAGCCTACAAATATTTTTAATTATACGTGAGCTCTTGCCTGAGTAAAGCACACAACAATATGGGGCCACCCCAAGACAGGTACATTTTTATGTTACTTGTATTGCAACAACACAGCAGCTGCCAAAAACAGAAGCTCTTTCAAAAGGTATCACCCAAATGCTTTGAGAGAGTTGTCCCCACACTGGTGAGACAAGATTATCAACGGGAAAGGCAGGAGCAGGAGACAGCATACAGACATGGAATGGGAAAACAACCTATCTGTGTCATAAATACGGCAGCTGCAGAATTATGTTCTGGTCCACTTTTACTTGTGCTGTTTTCTTTATCTCTCTTTCCATAAAAAGTCCTCCAACAAGCAACCTGTGCATGATCAAGAAGATAAAAATTAATAGATAGAAATATCTGTAAAGATATATTAGAAACATCCAGCATTCCATGAACTGTGATAATTAGAGCAAAAACATACTCTGCAACAATTTCAGTTTCTTGGCTTTTGCATAGCTTTACAACAAGAGAACAGGGTTAATTGCTTTTCAGATGGTAAAGCTTAATTGTGATATTTGAAAATAGAAAGAGAGGAAACTGGCAGTATATTTCGAGAAAAGGGGAGAAATGTTGAGGGGCAGTGGTTTTGCACTTGTTGATGATATTACAATACACACATAACTCTGCATTACAAAGAAACTAGGTTCTAAACAATCATTTTAACAATATCAGCTAAGTGAACAAGAAGTATAAAAGATATTATACCAGAAGACTTTAACAATAGTTTCCAATGTCTTTTTCTTTCTCATGGTACAATCTTGTATCAGGTGACTGATAAGAGCCCTGGTTAAGAGTCCTGGTTAAGAGTCCTTGTCAAGGACAGCAACAAAATTCCCTTTAATTTAACAAAACTGAGATATTGCCATTCTGACACTGAAGTAGAGGCATGAGGGGTTTTGATTTGATTGATTTGTTGGTTTTTTTTTTTCTTGTGATTCCCCCTTATATATAATGTTAATTTCAACTGTGATCTAGAAGGTAATTCAAATGAACTTTAATGTCACATTTTTGAGTAATCATCTCAAAGTTGTGAAAATTTTTCTGGTTAAAAATTCAGTATGCTGTGGTTAATGGATCCTGAAAACCCTTAAGAAAGAGGCCTGTTTACTACTTATTTAGAAGATATAAGGGACATAGAAATAGACTGCTGATATTTGCAGAATAGATATAGGACACTGTGAGCTAGAGCTCAGCATTTGTGTGACTGACCCCTTTTTCATGTATTTCAGTAAAAAATGGGACACGTTTTTGACAAAGTTTTCAAAATGAAGAATTCTTTTTTCCCCTATGTAACATGTAAAAAATCTACTATGTAAAAGATTATATACTATCTTTGCCACATATTTTCTCTCTTCCAAGAAACAGAACTACAAAAAGAACATTTTATAGACTCATTAAGTAAAAACTTTACAGCTGATGATACTGATTGTACGTATAAAATTCTGATTAAAATACTTTTCTCAGATTCCTGGAAATAACAGATTAAAAAAGAGCACTCTTATGATGCCTGTATTTCTCATTGTCAGCTGCTTAGAAATATCACAGACTTTTCCTGTGTTTTTTACTAGATATGGAAAAATATATTATTTTTTTGACATCCAAAAAAATCTCAGACTTAAACAAAATACAAAGATGCAAGATGAATGATGAATGACATATTAAATTTTGTTTCATAAGACCACCAAACCAGATGAGTCTAATCCAATTCTAAGTGACAGTAATAGTTAGATTTAACTCTGACCTTCATGCCCAGTAATTCAACATACTGGTATGTTTCTAAGGAGATGTGCAGTAGGAGATGGTAATGTTGAAGAGATGCAAAGTGAGGCTCCTGGGAACCTGTTATCACATGAGATCCCAGGTCTGTCTGAGATTAGTGCAGGTGGAGGAAGGAAGACAACCAACTCTGCACAACTTTCTTCTGGTGTCACAATCTTCATTATTTTCCTCAACAGTGACATATTCTAGAAAATTAGGTAACATGATGGTGTTTCCCTCCAACCCTGACACTTTTGGTGATAATAGATAAGAAAGGGATTCAGAGAAAGATAACACACAGAGAAAACTTATCCAAGTAAAAATAGAATTGATGGAAAAAAAGTTAAAATCGTGAGTTTTCATCCACTGAGTTTGCTCTGTGGTGGTGCAGACCACTTTGCAAAGACCAGGGCTTCATATGGACATTGAGGAAGGGATTCAGAGGGGGCATTGAAAATGATCATGTTGCAAATAGAATAAAACGATTGATCATGGGAAGTGTGGGGGGGCACTACACCAGTGCCAAAATATCTAATCTGAACTTTATTCCTTTTCCCCAACAGATAACCTACCTGCTGTGCCTTCTAAACTTTCAATTGCTTGCGTGTTTCTAACGAAACTTTTGCCACAAGCCTGAGAACTATCAGCATCCCTATAGTGGTTATATTCTAACTGGAATACGTACGCTGAACTTCCATCCATCCCACTGCTCTAATCTCACCAGCTGTGCCACTGCCTAGTCCTGAGCTGCTGATTCATGTCACCATGGTGTTTTTAGCTAAAGGCAGCCTTTCGCAAATGGGCAGGAAGATGTCTATACAGAGATGTTGCTCAGTACATCTAGAATAGGATACCCTATTTCAAATAAAAACACATTTGAAACTACAGTCAACAATGCTTAATCACAATGTTAATCTTGCCATACATCCAGACATAAACCCAGACCTGCATGTCCCACCAGCCCTCTTGTTCACATGGCCAGCCTGGTTTCTGCCAAGTCTATGGCAATGGTGTATTTTTTTCAGAGCCCCAGAAGCTTTTTTCCTTTCTGACTAGAGCCGTAATTACCCAGAAACCCCAACAGTTTACAGAAGAACTGCTTATGCTCATGCCAGGCTGAAAGTGCTACAGGCTAGGTACTCACAGATTTTTAGTGTTTTGCTGCCTGAAAAAGGCATTTGAAAATCCACCAAAATCTGTACAACTGCCCTTTACAGCTAAGCCAATTTTCTTTGGGTTTTTTTTACGTAAGACCAAACTTACACATATATCTAAGTTATGCATACATCTGCACGTCTCATTTTGGAACCTTAATTCTCTGTAAATTGGTTCAGAGTTTTTCCCTTTTTGTCCTCAGAATGGAAACTGGAAGTGCATAACAGAGTGGGAATAAATTAGAAGTAATTGCAAGACTAGTAGCACTTCAATTTTTTTGGAAAAAGAAAACATCTTATTTTTGTTCTGCCATCACAGCTCTTTCTGCCTGCCTCCCCGCCTCTTCAGTGATGACAATGCACTTTCTTTGCCTTCAGGGTCCCTTTTATCATTTAGGTTCAGAATTCACTAGGAAATGCAGGCAACTAGGCATGCCATTGATCTCTGCTAGATAACGGACATGGTGACTCAGCATCTGCACCGAAATATTGCTTTAAAAATAAGACATTAACCTGATTAATTACCTAAATTATTTTCAGGTACTTCTGAGCTCCTAGCATATGCTCCATACACTTCTCTGAACGTTAGTTGCTGCATCTCCGTGCTGCATTCATATTTCTCTGTCTGGCATCAGCTATGTATGTAGACTGTTAGATGGGTATTTGCAGATAAAAGCGATGATGAACAAAACTGCGTCTCCCCCTGTTTTGGTATTCTGTGACATTCCCATCTTAGCAGACTATGTCTGGCAGTCTCACAATGAAGCACTGCATGTGTCAGGGAGATGGATTATATCTGCAGTGTCTGAATTTCAACCCTGACTATATGAGCTCCTGCTTAACCTTACCTCAGGGATCTTGAATTTTGTGTCATTGAATTAGAACAGCAAAAATGTATAGTTTTACATGCCCTGATTATGTTACATTGCAAACATTTAATAATGTGAGATAACAAAATGAAAGAAAACTATATCCTTTACACACATTTGGCAAATATAATTTTTACTCTTTATTCTGAACTATAAAGATTGAAGTACCGCAAGAACAGTGGTTCTTGCATTTTCTTGGGGGGTTATTATAGGCTTTGGGAATTTTTTTAAAAATAGAAATCTACCATGTATTCCTTTTCAGTGTCTTTAGGGAAATGACATGGAACTAAGAAATAAATGCATGAGGATACCCCTTTTCACTAACCTAAGCATGAGTGCCAATGCTGCAAAAATCATATGAAATAAATTGGTTAATCCCATCTCCTTCTGGTCAGTTAAAAACATCGGTGCTGCAGCTCAGAGCTTAGCTGAAATTTATATCTACTGTGTATTCAAAAAAACAAAAACAAACAAACAGTGAAAAGGCTGGAAAATTTCAGAGTCACAAATACCAATATGATGCAGTCATGCTAACCAGAGCTGCACACTAATTTTTCCATGAAAGATTACTAAACTTGGACCTTCACTGTTATAAATTCAGGTTTGGATAGAAACAAAAAGAGATACTAAAAGTGCAGAGGTTCAGATTTTGCAATTTCTGTAGGCAGTCTTGTATGGGAAACAACTTTGTCCATTTGGGTTAATTTGGTCCTTTTAAATTATGACCTAAATTTTATCTTATAGGAATTTAAAGACTATAATAAGTGATACCTTGAGTAAAGCAATGAATGCGGATGAAAGGAAAAACTTAATTAAATATGACAGCACACACCTGCAGCTGGATATCACCTACTGTTCACAGTATTGGGCATTGGACTGATTTCAGAATGGAAACATTGAGCTAAAATGCTTACAGTTAAGTTTTAGCACTAATTTCTCCTTTGTAAAATCTCCTAATTAACAGGACTTATTCCATTAATAGATGTTAAGATCTGCATTGCTACTTTTGGAGAGATGGCTATAATGATGAATTGGGAGCACTTACCACTGATCCTTAAATCTGAGTTGGGTTTGGGGTTTAAATTAGCATAGGGATGAGTACAGACAATTTTTTTTTTAATTTCAGGTCAATACAATATACAGAAAGTGTTGAATTAACACAGTAGATTTAAAGACTGTTTAATTCACCTTGGTACTTGCACTTTGAAGGCTAAGTTTTCAAAAATAAGTGAAAATAACGCCCTGGTTCTATAACAGGTTTCCCCTTCCAAAGTCCTGAATCACATAAAATAATACTAAAGAAAATGTTAATGCTGCAGTAGACTGAATTCAGTGCTATACATGTATCTCTGCACATTCATTGCATGCTAACCCTATATAAATTTCCTATATCAGAACAAATTATTAGAAAGAGAAATGCCTTTGATTTATTATAAGAGATGCAGTTCATAAAATATTTCAGTACTTTTCCTTAAGTGTTGTTGGCAAATAATGTTTATCCATCCCAAATCACCACATTTAAAACTACAGAGTAAAGTCAGTGTAATAAAGAAATAGTCTTAGAATAGATTTGCGGAATTGGCTTCATGCTCTAAATTATACTTCCAGGCTCGTCTCAACTGCAACCGAGCTCAGGAGCTTTCTCACAACCAAACAACACAGCTGTTTCATTGATTAGTTTATTTTGTGTTTCAACACCAATATAATGTTTTAATTTCCAAAACATCCTTATATTTGTGGCTGTCTCATGCTCACTTCTTCATTCTGCTCGAGACAAATCTATAACTACATAGTCGTACTGGATAATGCAGAGTATTTCTGATGACTGTAAATTCTGCATATCTCAGAAAGCAATAACAAATGCGACACATTCAAAAGTCTTCGGCAAGCTTATTTTAGAGACAGGCTTGATCAGTAGAGACAATTTATACATTTGAAGACCAGTGACAGACTCACACTGTCACTAAGATTATTTTTGGCTGCCCCTGCCCTCTGAATGGTATGAAAAGCTTCTTCTACAGGTCATTCCAAGACTGTCTATATTCCCTCAGGGTTTACATTGCATTAGTAGTTTATGCAATTACATTTGTTATGAAAACACTGTTTATGTTCTTTAATTTCACTATGGCTCCCAAAGGCATTTAATTCTACCCAGTGTTTCTGGATCTAACAATACTGAAAATGCCTGTCTTTGGGAACTAGTAGCAATAGCTTTCTAGAAGAATGTATCGAGATTCATGCTCACCTTGGGAAGCACTGTCTCTAGAAACAGGCATGTATGAATCTTCTTGCTGTAGCAGTGGATGCAGGACAGGGACTGGCCTTTGGTAACCATCAACTTTTCCTTTCTGCTAGAATTGATGTGAAGTGGAAATAAAAAGATCATATGTACTTAAAACATGAGAGTTTGAAGTTATGAATTGCACAGTGACAGTTTGAAATTCAGACCAAGTAAAAAAAACCCCGCAGCTACTGAAAAAGTAACACAAATAAAAAAGAAAAAACGAAAACCTTTCAAATTTTACTTTACTCTGCTCCTTTGCTACCCAAACCGAAACTTTCTCTTGATGCAATCAAATTTAACAGTCTCAATTACATTAATTTCTAGTCTCATCCTTTGTTTCTCTCTGAATGAATGTAACACACTGTTGTCTCTTTCTTAGTCTCTTAACTGTTTAATGTTGAAGATTTCCTGCTACTCCAGTGTACTGAAAGCAGTCACCTAAGTAACATCCTAGTTTAATTACATGGTGATTCAAAACCAGTAAAGAATGTTGCTAAATTTTGTCTTCAAGGAAACAAATTACATCAACTGATTAATTCAAGCAGATGAAAGTTTGGGACACCAATGCTTTAACTTTGAAACAGGATTAAAGTTGTTGTAGCTTTATTTTTTGTGGGGTTTTTTTGTGGTTTTTTGGTTGGTTGGTTGGTTTTGGGTTTGTTTGGGTTTTTTGTTTGTTTTTTGAGGGTAGGTAATCCACATATAAGTTCATGTCCTGTATTTGAAGTGCAAGTCTTACAGCTTTTAATAATATTTTAATAATGACAACAACTTTTAACAATACTTAATAATCCTAAAACATAAGATACAAGTTTTTAGGGATACTAATAATTTAAAACCTAAGTTCTACACTGGTGTTTCATGGAACTGAATGCAAATTTATTTCAGGACAACTTTGTGGCATTCAGACCAAACAGACATTTCATAATATCCCAAAAGCTGTGCAATTAACCTCAAGATCACACACTTCATGTCAGTCTTGGAACAAGATACAAACACACTGTATGTATCTGTATTTACATTTGTGAACTTACAGCATATAAAAACTTTAAAAGTCACAGATAGTTTGAGCTACAGAAGTTCAACAAATGCTTTCTCATGTCTACTTTTTCTATCAATATCTTCATCTTTTCTCCCAGCTGTGTTGTATTTGTGCCTTCATTTTCTAATTCTGATATCTTCAGTGAAGTCTGTACAGAAATCCTTCAGTGTTTTAATTGAAGAAGGTTTAGCTACATAGTTCAAGACACACTCTTACTTTCAAAAAGCAGGGAGTCTTTTTTTTAACCATCAATGTGAATGCATACATTAAGATGAAAACAAAAAAATAAAGTAAAAAGTTCTTTAAAAAGTCTAAAAAATAGGAACTCCAGCTCTACTACAAATTCTATTTCAAAAAGGCTTACAGCAACAGATTAAAATATTAAGACTACAGCTAGTGACATTTTTTCTAGCTCATCACTGTGCTGAAGCACACTAGGCCTCATCTCCCATTCAGACTCTGCACTCATTTATCACATTGCTTCTTGCACACTGAGTAAGCAAGACACAAATGTTTCCTTTGCCTATTCTTCTTGCTTTTGCAAGGAATGTGGTGCCATTCCAGTGCAGTGTAACTCTTGAAATGTTAAAGGAGTATCTCACTCTGAGCCAGCCTCTGTCCTTAGCAACAGTTTATGACCATGTTTTATTATTTTAATGAGATGGAAATAGCAAGAATGTTTGGCAGTGTTGTAATAACACAGCTACATTGCTCATTCAAATGAAACTGTATTAGATACAAAGTGTTCATTAAAATGCCATTTGTGTCAGACTTAACCTTAAAAACAGCGTAATTCAAAGCTAAAGCTGAATTTTAACTCTTCACTTGTGCCTGCATACTGCAACTGTCTCATCCCATTGTTAAACAGACACAGCATATGATATGCAAGAACTAGACAGTTCGGTCAGCAAAGACTTAACCACAGTTTCTTTCCATTCGTATCTTAAACCTCACAAAAGAGATGTTATTTTCTAAGATATTTTTAAGTTTCCTTTGTACCACATCTTGATCAAAGCTATGAGTTCAGAAATAAAACCCCAGCCATTCTGTGTAACATATTGGGATTTTTCCAAAGCCATACGTAAGACAGATGCCCATTTCCAACAGAAGATCGAACATGCTTTAAGAAAGGTGATATTTTTGTTTAGTTTAGTAACAAAACAGATGCATGAAGGAAAAATGGCACACAAAGGATCTCACACACAAATAGACTTGGCAAAACTCAGACTTGCCAACTTATTTTACAGATGGGAGGGAAGAGGGAGTTCTCCTTTTCTCTCTTCCCATGAATATGTCTGAGTTTCATTCAAATCAGCCCCATGAATGCCTTTACCCAGTTATTTATGTGAATCAGAGTTTGGTAAGGATAACCTATATAGTAATTCTGCCATGATGCTCTCCATGGTAGTGCTTGTTGCTCACTGTATTATTGGCAGTTGAACAAATATTATAAACCAGTACATTCTATTCTTCACTCTCCAAGACAGTAGCATATACTAGAGTATTTAGGAAGGAAGGCAGGGGACCTTGAAGACTTTTTTTAAAAAAAACACTACATACTCATTCATTTATATTTATGGTACATAAAACACAGACAAATAAACACACTTTATACTTGAAGGTAAAGTGGGGAGGAAATGCTTGTGGTCCTCTAGGGGTTCACAGAGATGTTGTATAGATTTGGGACAATGCTCTAGAAAGTTCTTGCTCCACCTGTACTGATCCATCAGATATGAAGTGTGTGTGCATGCATATGTTTTTGACTGACTAATTGAAACTGGGTCACTTTCTCCTATTCCTTGTTTTTCCTTTGCAGTGTTCACTGGAAGGAAGATGTCCCTTGGGATCCCTAGGTTTGTAGAACAGATTTCTCGATGTTTCTGCTGAATGCATTCAGAATGTATTAACAATGTATATATTGACTTCACATTTCAGTCAGCATCAAAATTTATTGACCCTTGAGGTAAATATTAATCTCAGCCTTGACTCAATCAATATTTACCACTTGGTTCAATATATCTTGATGATCATCTCAAGATAATTCAATATAGAGTTGATATGCAAGAAAGTTTATTACATTGTTAAATGGGTTTTATGTACTGTTCTTTCTATTTTATTTTAGGAGATATTTTAAATGGTATTTTGATAAATAATATTATCTTGTTTTAGCTAATATTATTTATTATAAATAAAAATGTATAATGAGTTCATAGACCTGTATAGCAAACTTTGAGAATACAGAGCTCAGCACCAATAAGTTTTTCTTAGTAATGTATTGAACAAAATGCCAAGGACAAAGTACATAACTGCCATGCTAAAAAAAAAGAAAAAAGAAAATATTTTTAGAGAATAAAATGTCTTGAATTCACAAGCAAATTAGATATAGAGGAATTGTTGTGGTAATGTTCCAGGCATCTATTAATTAGAAAAAGGAAGGGAGTGTTGTATAGTCACAAAAAACAGTACCACATACCCACAGAAAGAAAAAAAAGTAGGTGGAAAAACGCAAGCCAATAGTTTTTCAACCCTCAAGCAACTGTTTAGAAAAACCTCTGTTCAAGACCTTCACACTGCAGCTGTTAAAGACTAAAGCCCTATTACTGGATCTGTACACATTATTGGGCTCTGAAAAGCAGCTGAGGTCTGCTATGGACTGACAAACCTTATGTCCACCAAAGCTGCAGTCTCATATCTCCCATGTGTTTGACTGATGAAGTCAGAAAAATACACCTGGATTTGGTTAAACCAGGCTATCCCAGACTCAATACTTACTTTAGGGGCTAAAAAAAGTGCTCCTGTTATTCATATAAACAAGGTACACAAAGCATGAGTGAAAATTAATATTTACCAAGGCCAAGAGAAAGGCTGTTTTGACAACTCAACAGAAAGACAGTCACTCTCTCACCTCATGCTGCCCACACCCTCCACATGCCCAGTGGGAACACCTGACACCTTACAGGGCTCTCCACAACATACTCTCCTACAGGCTCCCACCTGGTCAGAAGTAAAATGAGGGCACAACACAAATAAGCAACTTAACAAGGGGGATGGATAGAGTTTGTCCCATGGACTGAAACTGCTCAAAGCTCTATGCCGTTTATTCTGTTAGAGAACTTTTTCCTGGAGAAAAAACCCACCGAAAGAAAAAACGTACCCAAAATTTAGGTTTCCCAGGTGTGCTGCTGAAAGCTAGACTACAGGTAGATTGTTTTATGAAAAAGTAAAATTTACACTTTCACCCCTACACATGCCCCACTGAAGTTATTATATGTTGAAAAAACAACTGTCAGATGCTTTTTGAAAAATTGTATTCCTGACCTCAAACTGGGATACACATTTAATATTTCTCATGGAACATAATAGCAGGACAAGAATGATACCTTTCAGCAATAAAAAAACCTCTCTACATCAGGTTTTGTTCCAAGAATGCAAAAATCAATCTGAGTTTTTCAGCTGTGTTATTTCATCAACATCAATAGGTAATTCATAAGACAAAGTCATGAAGCACCTACCTGGATATCCTTAGAGCTGTGTACAAAAGAACAAAAAGGCTTCCAAGGAGCAAGAGAAAATATAACATCTGTTTGACTAGCTTCAAATATAGCACATTTTCTGCTGCCAGTGGACAGGGATAAAGTTCAATGTTTTCAGACTACACTATGTGAAAATTTTGTAGCTCTGACTACACAGCTAATAAATACATTAACCATAAAATTCATGGGCAAACTCACGTTGAAAATAGCAGACCTGAGGCTGTTTGTTTTCTCTATATTGATTTTCACAAGAGTAAAAGAATCTCTCAAGGGGAAGATGAGTACATAGAGCACTTCAGAATGCTAAATATATGAAAACATGAGCAAAATATGGCTCTATTATATATAAATATAGGCACCTGAAATTGAAGATGCACACCAATTTACTGTTTACTACTCCACAGCATTAGATGGTGGATGACCAGTAGTTCTCAGCTCCTAATTATGGAGTCTCAGAAGTCAGCAGATTACTTTCATCTGCAAGAACTAAGAAAGCAAGTCTATATTCCACAAACTTAGAATTACTAAAGAAAATTAGTTTCTCCACTGGGAAGATTTTGATTTATGGATCCCCTGGAAAATTAAGAACTAGTGATGAAACTTTCATCTATTCAGTCCCCAAGCCTGAAAATGGGAACAAAGATGTAAACTAACATACAATAAGAAATTCAAGCTAGAACTAGATAAGCTTGTATTAGCAAAAGGCAAATAGTCTGAAATGCAATTGGGATTGTAGTAAACCTTAGGGATCACAATTTTCTGGTCTGTTTCCTTTCTTTCCTATCTATAACTCAACCTTGCCACCTCACCTCTGTGGATGTTAGCAACAGTAGAAAACACCTGAAGCCATTGCATAAGTACAGCATGGAAATGGCTACAGTTCCTGGTGCAGCAGTAGAAAGGTGTAGGCTAGAACAAAGGAAATATAGACTTACACAGGGACAATATAAAGAAATCTTTGTAGCAGAATAATATACCCCAGGAGGGATTAAAAAAAAAAAAAAAGAAGCAGAATGTTGGTAAGATAAGTTATGTAACTATGTGTGTGAAACAGTCTATTTAAATGAAGTGGAAGTCTCAAATGCTTCTGTAAGTAGCCAGTGTCACACTTATCATTTGTATACATGATGGCGATAAGTCAACCTGATCACTCAAACATGAGGAGGAACTCTCAAAGCTGAACAGAAGATTTTGCCACAGATTTAGGTTTAAATCAAGTCAGTGGGCAATCCCTGTAGAGAGTATACAATAAAGAGTATTATAAGCCACCATAAAAATTAGCTAAATCATCCATCTGGAATATTATTAGAGAGTTATGAAGTCCAAATGAATCAAGACTTGAACCTGCCAGAGAGTGTTTCAGAAAAGGGTGATGCTAGATATGAAACAAACTATACAACAAATTTGATGTAAAGTTTCTAACTATTCTAAAAATAAATATTTCCTGAAGGTTCACTGGTTCTGAGTGATTACAGAAGACCAAAAAGAGGGGATTTATTTGATCATTTATGAACACATGAGAGACAGAATAGTTTGAGATTTGAAGGGAGGGTGTTTGGTTTTAAAAAACATTATTTCTCCACTTAACTCCAGTTGAAAGACAGGAGAAGGTTACTGGAAGCTGAAACTACTGGAAGACAAAACTACTGGAAGACCTGTATTTAACAATTCCTCAAAGTAATCCACACATTCAAAGTGATATTCATGGGAAACAAAAAACCTGTTTCAGAAACACTAGTTTTGTATTTTGGCTTCCTCTCAGTTTCAGTGAAATAAATCAAAAGCAAAAAAGCATGCAGTTGTTACATTTCAATCCACAAGCAGCACCATATGGAGTAGCACACGCTAAGGCAATACCACAAGCCAGGATACAGTGAATAAGAGCCGAAAGCATCATCGTATGTACAGTATAGGCACATGAGAGTATAGGCACAGCAACTGAGATGGACTGTCATTAGCCAAAAAACAGCGCCAGTTATTTAAGGATTTTAGGCTGAACACAACTTCCCAAGTAAGTCTGAGGTCAGAAATATTATCTAGTACTTCAGTTAAATAAATAGATAAAATTGAATAGGGTTTACTATATTTAACTATTTTTCTCCCCCAGATTTAAGTCTAGAATTCATTGTATGGAAAGCCAGAGATAGAAAGAAAAATTTCAGAAAAGGAGAACAATTCATCAGTTAGGCTGATAAACAATTTAGTTAGCAATTACTAATCAATAACAATATTCTGAACTGCAACAAGATTGCATTCAAAGAGAGGTAGCAGACTGAAATGGAGGAATTTGAAAATGTCATGCAGGAAAAACAGAAATTCATAGGAAGGAATAAAAGGGCTGCAGAAACCCAATCATCTCATGATTCATATCATGCTGACACACTCTTGATGTGACTTTACATAATACAGAAGTCTAACAAATACGAAATATTGCACATTGTTTTTCAATGTATAAATTTAAATGAGGTGATTGTATCAGTGTATTTCTTGCTCTATTAGCAACTTACTAGAGAATCTTTCTGAGCAAAAGGTTTTTTTGTTTTTTGACCACATAAAGACAGGTTCTTTCAAGCACCTGTGTCATCAGCTACATGGTGCAGATGCTCATGTGACAGCACCTGAACACAGACCACCTCCATCAGGTTCCTCAGCTCTACACAATTACCGGAAAAAAGAACAGAAGGGAAAAATTGGATGTGAAAAGAAAACAACAGGAGAGAATGTGAAAGCAACCCTCACGCCTTTTTAGATCAATCCTTCATCTTTCATAGTTTTTCTTGATACATCACGAAATTTCATGACACGTACAAAACTGTTTGCCGCACCGGTGCTCTTGAGAAGGACCAGATAAAGTGCCAGAGGAATGGGGAAGAGGAGAGCATAAAGGAAAACCTACACAGGCTCCTAGCTTACACAAAGCTTATTTGCTGAGCAGCAACTGGACATCTGAAAATCAACAGCAAATTTTTCTATAAAAAAGTTTTAAAATGTTTACAGCATAATTAAATAAAAATATTGGGAAATGAGCTCTCTGTTGCCATCATTCCTGTGCAGGGTATGCCCTTTATCTCAGGCTTGTTTTCAGTAGTTTGTTTAGTTGCAACAACCTCCACACTGCCACTGTGAAAATTAGGGAAAAAAATGTTTCTTTCTACTTCCTCTGGACTTGACTGGATTTGTATTTCTTGAGGAACATATCCTTGCTGTACACCTCTGTCCTGAAAAACACAGGGCACCCAGCTATTAAATAGTTCTCTCTCAAAGTGACTCCAAGGTTGCTCTCAAACAGCAGATGTCTCTGCTGTCCCACCACACTATTCACAGCTCATAACAAAGTTCAGTGCTTATAAACAACTATATCCTGAAATGTCAGGATCTGGCCAGTGAATGGTTAAGCTTTTTTAAAAAAAGTGGATGGAATTACTGTAAAGAACCTTCTTCATGCACACAGATGACTGAAGCATACAAGCCCAAACCATTTTTGGTCAACTTGCTGTTTGCGAAGCTGTCATTAGCAAAACATATTGTCTGTGTTAACATAATGCAAACAGCACCTACTGCAGAAGGCTTCTACTCTTACTGTCCAAATCATTACATATTCTACTAGACTTTACTGAAAGCTTAGCACTAAAGAAATTCTCATTGCATTCCAGATATTTACCCAGATCATCAACTGTTTTTATTCTCTGGGGTAGTGAGCAACAACTGAAATAAATTTTAAAAATATATGGGTCACATACATTGACTTCTAACCATTTTTGCCACAGATACTCACGTGCCATTTCCAGAAGGATTAGTAGAGTCTACTCTGTTTCTATTTTTTATTGTCCACTGTAGCTATTTGACCATCAGGGTAGGTCTAAGTAGAAATAGGCTTGCACACTTAAACACAGTCATCTGGTTGACATGATCACCATTCCACTTGTACTGATTTTTTGGGGGGAGCTGAAAAAAAACAAACAATTTCCCTCCATGCCAGAGCACCAGAGTTATTTTACATTATTTCACCTGGAACATTGTTCCTAACCTTCACAGGTTAAAGAGGCTTCTGTGTTCTTTGGGTTTCAAATAGTCACTGGGTTTAGCTTTCAGTATCTCAGGAGTATTCTATTTAAAACTTGGAGGTGGAAATATATAGTGTCATTTTCGTCCTCTCCTTTTCAGGTCCTCAGCAGACCTGAATCTTGCCAACAAGAGCACACCTGCCTGTAACAGCTAATAGCCCAATAGATAAAGACACTTCCCACAGGGCTGGTGTCTGTTTCTGCCAGATTTCTTCTGTCTTCCTTTCACTCAAGATAGCCAAGACACCCCCATGTTTTGTTGTTTTCCTCTGCTTTTTTCCAGTGTGCAGTCATTTCCATCCAAAATGGCTCAGACAAGGACACAGAAGTAAACATTCCTCCTTTCAAGTGAAGGAGGTGACTTGTCCACATCCAGAGCCCCACTCATCACCATGCTGCTAAACCTGCCTGGAGTCACACACATGCTTTGCAACATTGCCCCAGCAGCACGGAGAGTGCAAACCAACCCCCATGCACAACTGCAGGCAGACAATGACATTGAGACCCAATCCTGCTCTTCCAGGAATCCGCACAAACTTTGCCAATTACTTCAACAGTAGCTAGAATAATGCCTTTGTGAATAAACAGGGCAAGGAAATCAATTTTGTTCTAAGCCAAAACCATAGTTCCTTTTGTACTTTAGATGGCCGTCTTTGGAGGAATGGCAACAAAGCTGCCGAGAGTTTGAAAACCCAGTGAACAAGTCCCTCTGGGCTCACTAAGAAAAGCTCACATATTCACTGCCACTCACTTATTAGGCTTAGAATAAAAAAAGCATACCAGAATGCTGCCAACAGTTATCTATTTATATTTGGAAATTCAATTATTTTATATGAACACAAGACCATTCAGGGGGAAAGTTTGAAAGTCCAAAATGAAGGCACTTGTTCCATGAAGCATAGAGAAATACTTCATTTACCTTACCACTTATTCATATTTCTCCTTTTGATTTACTTTAATTAAGCTCTCTTTAGGCTTGAAAGTCTGAAGTGAAGGGGGTTTCTCCCTCCCCTTCTTTGTAGTAGGAATAGAAATTGGTCTCCAGGAAGGTTTTTTCCAAATGCTCACAGCTTTGCTCTTTACTTAAATAAAAGGTCTTTGAAAGACAGCAGTGTAGGATGTTTCACCATAGATTTGAGATTTTTCTAACATCATTCCTACAGTGCTCCAATTTGGAGGGTTTTTCAGTCAAAACCTTGGCTGCTATTTTCATCCAGCCATAGATGTCAAGATAAGGAGACTACACTTTGGAACTTGATACTAGAGTCATGCACAGCACCAAGGATATAAGGGGAGGGGTGTGTGTGTGTGTGTCATCTCATCCTCACTTTGTTGTTAACAGAGACTGTCACAGCACACACTGAATTTGTCTTTATATGTATTTTTAAATTCCAGGGCAAGATCTCATTTCACTCTTTAACAGAATGTCACACCCTCTGCTTCTAAATCTATTTTTGAGCTTAAGTTGTTCAAAGGGCACTTTCAGTGATATGGAATAGAAGCTAAATAGGTGTTGCTCTGTAAAGTGATATATTTCCTAAAACTGTTTCCAGCAGGTATTATAAAGCCTCAGCAAGCAAACTCTCAGGAGGCATAACTAGGTAATGCATTGACAAAGACACATAAAAACAAGAGGCAGCTGGGCTATTATTAACGAAGCAGAAGCCCTTGAAAGTATAGGGTGTGAACTAAAGGAAAACAGCAATTTGGTTAAATAAAAAGAACACCAGCATCTGCATCTAAAGTGGAAAACAAGCACAGCCATTAAAAAAAGAAAAACCCAATTTCTCTTTGTATAACAGTCTTCTCTGTCCTAGCTGCATCCAGAGAACAGAGCAAAGTCTATGCCTGAAGGGCTCTTCAAGGCAGAAATTTTCAGGCATAGTTCCACCTTCACTGAAACCACTAAGAGTTTTGGGGTCTGGGCACCTTTGAAAGAGGCGGTGTAAACTCTAAAGCTGTGTTGATATCCACATGGGGGCACAGTTGTACTTGCGTGAAGTCCCATGGAACTGAATGGTTCAATAGCCCTTCCTCAAATCCTGGAAACAACAGCAAGACCTTTACTTAGTTTCCTTAGTACAGAATTTGGCACTCATCTTTGTCTTATTTTATAATTCCTAACCAAGTTCTGATTCCCACCATTAACAAGCTTTGTTTTTTCTCTAAGCTAGTCCTATATCTACAGTATCATGGAATACAGCAGAAAACCGTGAATTGTGAGGCTAGCTGCTTCAATTTGTTTTCAGTGTATTAAAAGAAAATTAGAAGTGAAACTTATGAGTCTCCAATGAAGATCACTTTTGTGGAGGCATACAGTAAATAATCCAACATTGGCAGATCTAAAACTGCTTAAATATTACAGTTTTAAAATTTGTTTTAATAGTCATGCAAATGTAACATACATTTCACTTGAACTGTGCAAATGTGTTTGAAGTTCATGCAATCATTTTGTGCTCAGAACACTAAATTCACGTCTGGGCACTTCAGTACTAAAAAAAAAGCAAGCAAGCAAATTGGAAAGAATTACAACCGTGCAGATCTAGTACCTAATTCTATAAATAATTTTTCTAGCCTATTCCACATCCAAGTCAAGCAAAGACACAAAAAATCATTCACAAAGTAACAAAGGATGAAGAGAAAGACCTAATTATTTTACAGAAAGCACGAGAGAGCACCAATATAATTAGTATTTCTTTTGGAGTTCTTTTCGACTGACTTTGTTGTAATATAATCAAAAGCAGGGCTTGACCCTCAGCCTCCTAGTTATGGTAACACCATACCCATTTAAGTTCCTTCAAACCCTTTTGTAGAACTACTTACTGAAATTCAACAGCCGAACGTCCTACACCTCTCCTTAGCCCACAGCATAGATACCATCACATGAAGCAGCTTCTCAGTCTCATCCAGAGATAAGAAGAGAGGTTGTTTTGCACTTAGTGAAGGCTCCCATGGTCAAACACAATCTGTGCAACACACTCATCTGGCACTTCAGGATCAATTCAGCCTCTTAGAGGAAGCTAGTGCCTTAAACATAACACCAGGTAGACTTGTTTCAAAGAGCATTCAGCTATATTTTACCCCAATGTAAAAGGTTTTTACATTTCATCTTTCACTGCTTGTGATTTTCTTTTTCCTTCTACGTAGTTAATGGTTTTACCTGTCTCAGGTCAACAAAAAAATTTACATTCATACCCAAAGTCCAGAAGGCTATTTGTACAGCTTTGCAAGTCCCAGGCTAGCAGAAGTACCAAGTTTTCCACTCTTATTGTGACTACTTCATACAAGGAAAGATAAGTGAACAAGACCCATCTTTTTTGACCAGACCATGAGACCTACATTAAAATGCTTAGAATGAGTCTATTTTCCTTCTACGGAGCTCAGCTCTGTGTTTCATAGCCTTATTTACGTACACTGTTGTTTCTTTCCTGACTTTCCTTTTCTTTCCTACACTTAGTCATAGTCTTTTAAAACTGCTGTTTTTAATGTATGGCAAGAGATGGGAGAATAATCAGTGGCTTCATTAAACCTTTACATTCTTCAGGTGTATGGAATATATAACCCTGCCTCAACATAGCTCAGACCATAGGCAGCTACTGTCCAAAGTATTGTCTCAATGTTAAACTGCAGAACAGAAGCACTATTCCAGTCTACAGATTATACAATCTCACATAAAAGTCACAGATTCAGTTGTTTTTCTTAATTTTTGATTTAGGAAAGGACTGAGTTTCCAATAGAGCACATTCAGTTAAAAATTGTAAAGAAGAGGCAACTGAGAGGAGAACATATTAATGTGTATAAATACCTGGAGGGTGGGTGTCGAGCAGATAAGCCAGGCTCTTCTCAGTGGTGCCAACCAACAGAACCAGAGGAAATGGGCAGAAACTGAGGCACAGGAAGTTCCACCTGAACATGAGGAAGAACTTCTTTACTGTGCGAGTTCCCACACACTGGAACAGGTTGCCCAGAGAGGTTGTGGAGTCTCCCTCACTGGAGATATTCAAGAACCGTCTGGCTGAAGTCCTGTGTCATGTGCTCTAGGACGACTCTGCATGTGCAGGGAGGTTGGACCAGATGACCACTGTGGTCCCTTCCAACCTTACCAATTCTGTGATTCTGTGAGTAAGTATAAAGTGCTAAAAAAAGGGGGGGAAAAAAAAGAGGGGGGACTATGAGGGATAGAGGGATATATTTCTTAAAAAATCAGGACATGCCTACTGACAAAAGAAAGACCAAATCATCCAATTTCTATTTGTTTACAATAACCTTAATTTCGTGCAGAGTAATTTAAAATGCATATTTCCAGTCATAACAAAAGCTATCAGGAGGGGCATTATCAAAACAAAAACATATGAAAAACATTTTAAAAGAACTTTTTAAGAGGCTCATAAGGGCCCCATCTAGTTTCCTCTAAAATAATTAGGTTCCTTCCCACAGATTTTTTTAAATGGGACATTAGGAAAGAGTTTCCCTTGAGAGAAAAAAAAATATATATGTTTTTCCACCAATTTATGACTCCTATAGTTACACAAGTGGAAACAAAATTTTGTTGCCAGCACTTGTCCTGCCATAACTCAGATATTACACAGCAATAATAGCAAGAAACCATCAAACACTGAGTAAACTAGCTTTCACATTTTAAGGACAGCATTTACTGTACATGACCACATTAGAGTTTAGGAAGAAAAATACTACTTATTTATCAGCCTTTTAAATTCAGGTGGAGACTTGACACCCTGTACCTCAAAAAAACCCACCAAGTCTTGACTCCACACAAACTACCGCCAATACTAACAGAAATCCCACCAAACCCCTAACCCTTTGCCTGCTTTGACTAAAGAGGATGGGGAGGGTGTCACAAAATCAGCAGTTATTCACTGCAGCTGAGCACCTGCAATTGCGTGATTGCACTGAGTGCAAACCTTGACATGAGCTGGAATTGAGCTCAGTGAGAGTATGTTTGGCCTTTACCCTCCATCCCATCTCTGAAATACTCTGTTGCAAGCCCTTGTCCATACCTTCCTGGCTGCTCCAGTTCCCCATCTGTCTGCTGCAAGCCCTGCTCAGCCAGCTCTGCCTGCTTTCCTGCCATTTTTTGCCCTTAGTTGTGGTGCCCTGCCATGGGAAAGGCACTGGCCTGGGTCTGCTTGGAGCAGCAAGGCTTAAACAGGGTATTAATGTCATTGCCTTCAAGCAATTTAAATTTCAGTGTACGAGCCAGATAACTATCAACTGATGTAGAAGTGCCCTCATAACTATTTGCTTATTTTAACCTGAAACTTTGTCAGTAGTTTCAATTATCACATATGCTTTGGAGTTCTGTGATTTTTTTAAAATTAATAATACCATTGGTATAGGTATATACATTCTTTATTACAGCCAGAAACATGCTAGAAGCAATAATTTAGAATCAAAAACAAAACACCAATAGGGAATCACTGAAATTGATTATGTATAAAATGAAAAAAAAATAATTCCTCCTGTTCTTAAGTTTAACTTTATTAAGAGAAAACTAAAGCATTTCAGACAGATGTGTTACATTAAGACTGATGTGATCTCAAAATTTACTAAAATTTTAGAAAATTTATCATATTCTGTTATAGTGCATGGTGGTGGTTGAATGTATTACAAAGAGAGAAAACAGAACCACAAAATGTACGAAATTTCCCAGAACACTAATATAATCTTCTCTTCCCTTTGTCTTATTCTTTTCTCCCACAACTACAACTCTACATTCTGAATGTGTGTCACTATAATAGCACTATATAAAACCATGCCATTATGCTCTATGATATTTTTTAAATTATTTTTTCCATAAACAGATTTAAGATAAATTTCATACATAATTTTCTTAATCTAAGTGATGTTTTGGTCTGCAAAGAAATCAATTAAGTAGAACAAGAGAGATATGTATTCTTCAGTACTCAATTTTCTTTCTCATAAGGATAAAGAAATTGGGTATAATGAATATAATATATACTTATTAATATATTAATAATATATTAAATTAATTTTATTATACATTATAAAAATATATAATAAATTAAATTAATAATATAATAAAATAATATATTACTCACTTTTATTATGCACAGAGGACTGTAACTTACACCTAAACATGGTAAACTTTTATATTCTGTTGTATCTATGTATCTCAAGACATCTAGAAGGGAGCCTGTATTTCCCTGCATATGCCTCAATCTAATATATTTTTTCTTGATTGAAACAAAAAAAATCGATCTAATTTTAAACTGAAAATCTTTGAAGCCCGAAATGGACTGGCACACACTCTTTTGAAAGCATTTAAGTAGACTGTACACTCAGTGCAGCTTTTCTTTCCCTTTTCTTTTACTTTATGGGCTTGTCTACACAAGAAGGGATAATGGGGAGGTATATCGTTCACAGTGAGCTGCAGCTCAGTAACTGCTGCATATTTAATGTTAGGCTCCAGCCATGGCCACACAGCCAGCTGGCTCACGTCTACAGTGCAAATAATTGCTTTCATATCTGTGGGGATTTTCTTAATATTAAGAATTATGCTACCATCCTCCATGTTCCTTTGCCCCCCATGAGCCCATATGCACTGCAGAATTTCACCTGCTGTATATTGCAAACCAGAGTAACAAACAAACAAAACACATATTTACCAGTTCCCCTGATTCTTCCCTTGCCATGCCATAATCCACCTCCTCCTCCCACACTGACAGTACCTCTACCCAGCCCCGTCACCAAGTGGAACTAGTGCTGCATGCCACATTTGTGGTTACCAACACCTGGGTATCTGAAGGTATATTTGGTACTTTGCCAGGGCCTAGGGGAGCTACAGAATGCCAAATTGCTGAAGCCAAGCCAAAGCCTGGTCACAGAGCAGTGACCAACGCATCTACAGCCACAATAAGGGGACAAGGCACAAATGTGGCTGGAGGAAAGTTCCTTGAGATAACTTCTCCCAAAGCCATTGCACAAAGTCCAGGGCCAGTTAGAGGTGGTCAGCTAAGCTGCTCTGCTTGGCAACATTTGGCAAAACACCAAGACTCATCCATCAGCCAGTGTAGTAGACATTACGGAAGATCAGGAAATACCAGCATGGGACATCTGTAATGCGAGCATCGTTATTGTCCATGGTAGTAGACAGGTGAGGAAATCTAACCTTTCTTAATTACACAATTCCTCCTGTCAGCATGGGCCTTTCCAGATTAACCAGCAATACAAACAATGTGATTACAGATATCATTAGTTGCCTTGGTGTAATTTGGGAATTACTTTATGTGCAGACTCATCAGTAGTCTTCTAGAGATTGATATACCTTATAATCTGTGCTGACAAAACCTTCTTAATGGAAACACATCTCTCTTATCAATGGATATCTTCCTATCACTCTCATGGGTTAATGATTTATAAAAACTAGGGTGGCCTTTTGGGGTAAAAGCAGCTACATGCTGTTGCATGAGCAAGGGATCACTTGTGCTCTCACTCTACTGCTGTTCCTGCAGCTCTGAGAAGAACCTGTCCTAAATGTGCAGGATAATGAGGCTTGTTTTGAGAGTATAGCAAAGGTATGGATGTTATGCTCCTTATTCTGGGGGAAGTTACCTATCAGATGCTATCCTGACTGACAATGACTTTTATTGAACAACTGAATACTCAACAGAATGACCTAACCATCAGCAAAGCAATTACATTTGGTGAAAGGAAGTGAAGCTCATGCTCTTTCACAACTAGGTTACTGCTTGCTAAGCAATGACTCCACCTGGTATTTTAAATGCATATTACGTATTACATTACCTCTCTGGAAGCAGAACGAAGCAGCTCACTGGTGACTGGAAGGCACAGCTTTAGTCATGTTTACAAAGAGAGAAGCAGCCAGCAGTCAGTCACCTCCGAATTGATAGTTACTAGGGACAAATTTAGCTCTATGTTCTGTTAACTTGTTAGATAAAGACTTGTCTTTTAAATTAAATAACCAAATTTTCAGTGGTATGTGTTTTTTCTTGTACCTTGCCTAATTTTTCATGCATATTTCATGGACAGTCTATGCAACACAACACAAATATTTCAAGGGATTTTTTCAGAATATCAAGGAAAGTTCTCTCCTACTCTTTTGGTTAATCATATTTTCTTATTACTCATTTTTTGAAGTTTTGTCCACTGAACAAGGAGGAACATTAAGTATAAGCTGACATATAGGACAGGATTAGCAACTGTATTGCACATGAGTCCTGCTACAAAAATACTATGATTTAAAAATTAAATTATGCTTTGTTTTTTCAAAAGTGTAAAGTAACTAATTTTATTATTGAAAAGAAAAATATAGAAAAGTACATATGTAGAACCTAAAAATGAAATAAAAACTGTACAAGAGTGCAGTGTGACAGTTTATTCACCCAAATAAATCTGTGTAAAATATCTTTAGTCTACAGCGACACAATGTCACAGTCTCCTGTACCTGCTCAGCCTGTGGCAAAAAGCACATCTGTGTTGAAGAACTGAAACTAGATTATTGGACCACTTCTCTTGATGTCTTCATAACAGTCACTAACAGTGGCATAGGACAGTTTGGGCTTAGGAAATTCCCTAAAAGAGGTCCTTAGGCTGTCCAGGGCCAGAGGAGGAATTATGTACAATTGTTTTCCCATGCCAAAGAGGCATGAGGAAGAGGAGGAAGAGATGTGACAGAGCACTTCTTTCTAAAAATCTATCTCCTCACTCCACCCATCTGCTATCACAGCACGTCCCAGATTCAAGTAGGCAGCCATGTGCGTGCCAACTCAATAGCAAGTGAGACCCTCATATGGAAACGCAGTCCTTTCACATAAGGGACATGGTCTGTTGTGTTCCCACAGCTTTCCCTCCTTCCCACGGAGATAGGTGGAGAGAAACTTTACTGATGGCTTCTCAGTCCTTTAATTTCTCAACTGGAAGAAATCCCATTAACTCCTGGTCTTCCTTCTCTCTGACTTCTGGGAACTGGTCAAATATTCCTCATTCCTTCTCTCTCCCCTCAAATCTTACCTATTCAGATGCAGACCTCATGGAAGATAATGCAATAATAAGCAGCAGTGGTCAGCATTGGGTTGTGGGAGAAGCAGGACTAACTATCAGGCCAACTGGCAATTATATCTGCACTTCTGCAAGTATCTCTTTTAACTGAAGAAATAAGAACAGGGAACAGATAAAGTTTCTTTAGGAAGACTAGAGTGAACTCAGCACCACATACATTATGTCATTCACCTTAGCTGTGACATTTGGCATAAGGCATAAGTGGAAAGGCAAAACTCCCCATTGTGGGATGGGTAGCAAGGCATCTATGCTTGGCGCAGTTTGCACTTAATAAATTGTTTTCCCTATCTTTCCAGTTTATAACCCCTGCAGACATGCACAAAGCTCACTGTTAAATAAATGGAGTTTTGAAATGACTGCTGCTGGTGTCTTCATACCGATATGTATTTTCATGGAATTATTCCACAAAATACTGTTTTTCTTCCTTAGAGTTCATTGCCTAATAGCAATACAAAGTTTTGTTTAAGGGCAAAAATGAAATACCTTTGTACAGCTGTAATGATCTAATCTACATGTGATTAAATGCTCCAGGAAATACCTTGCACGTTGCCTCACTGATACTTTGGAAAGCACTTCATAACATGCTATAATATTTGAAGT
The DNA here is from genome assembly GCA_013398125.1 of Aegotheles bennettii. Taxonomy (NCBI): domain Eukaryota; kingdom Metazoa; phylum Chordata; class Aves; order Caprimulgiformes; family Aegothelidae; genus Aegotheles; species Aegotheles bennettii. The sequence goes on along the minus strand of VZRW01004199.1, from coordinate 709,768 downwards.
CCCCAAAAAAAAGGTTTATAGACCTATTTCTTTTCAACCCTTTCAAGCTTCTATTGTCTGCTCAGGTTTTTTTCGCAGGATGTCCTCCTTTTTCATTGCTCCCCTTTATTGGATCTGTAACCCAGGCTATCTGCAGCTAACTTGATGTTCTTCTATGAAATGTAGCCCAACACTAACGTCACAGGACCAAACACTGCCCAGCTCTTCTTACTGCTGCAGACAAACACAGGCCATAGTAGAGATACAGAGGAAGTCTGCTTCTTTGCATCCTTGCAAGTTCAGTTTTCTGGCTTTTACTTTTCATCTGAAGCTGAAGGACAACCTGAGTGCTATGGCCAACATGTGGGCCACATCCACATGTAGGCACTTGCCCACACTCACACATATGTAACAAATGTTTGTGCTGTAGAGTTTCCTGAATCTTTATCTCAATAGAAATAGGACAGGTTAAGAAAATTCAAGGCTCCCAACAATGTGGTTTTACTGCTCTGCATTTGACTCTGGCTAAAAATAGACTGACCCTGGCTCAGCTTAAACAGAGAAAAGATAGATAAGTAAGAAGGAGTCTGACTGTCATAGTGGGAGACAAACCAGCATGCAGTAACAACATAGGGATGCCAAAATACTAGACAGAAAACACCAACTCTGTTCATTATTAACTCTATGCTAACTATTCAGTATTCAGTACACTTTGAAACAGAAGTATGGAACAAACAGTATCTTGCCAGATATACATACTACAAATTGTACCTTGGCAATGAAGCTCACCTCATAATGTTCATTTCAGAAATTTCACTCAGAACCAAATTCCTTTCCATCTCCCTTTAGATTATCTCTTTGTGCTTCACTGAAGAAATTAAAGCATACCAAAAAACTTATGCAAGGAAGAAAGTTTTGATAGTGTCCTAGTTTTCCCAGACTGGTTATTTGTGAAAATGAGTACAATTTTCCCTTCTGAACAGAAATTGTTGGGGTAGGATGATGGCATGTAATGAACCAGCCACTTGATAGCCTTGTGGTTAAACACACAGCCACATACCAAAGTTCATCTCAAGGAGTAGGAAGCAGGAAGAACATCAACTGTTTCCAAGTCAGACACAGGAAGGGACACAGGAAGAGACACCAGGAAGTAAGCCAACTTTACTTCCGAATAACGTGGACAGTGTATTACCAGGAAGAGCATGGACCAATGGAGTGTTGCTAGTTGGACCAATGGGAGTGTTGCTAGGACGCATGACTGCCCCACTAAGGGGGACGTTGACCAACCAGCGTGCACGTTTTAGGCACGTGGTCCGAATGTATATAAGGGATAAAAAGTAAATAAACCAGGTCTTTTTGCATGCTTCACATTGAAATAGCAAGGTCCATTATTACCTACCCCGCAAGAAATAACCTTTCATTTATTTGTTCAATAATAACTGCATGTTAAAATTCCTAACAAAATGTATGCAAAAAGTGAATCTACTTGTCAAGAGCATTCTTTTTATGTTTTTGCCCCTCACCTTTCACTGCTTATGCTAGTCAGTAATCCTGACATCTCTGCACACAAGCTTTCTACCAAATCCTAGTCTCCCAGCAAATTAAACCCAGAACTTTAATTATTTCTAATAGCAAGGATGTCAAAAATAAAGAGTCAGATTTTCATCTGATATAAATCAGACTGATTACATTGAAGTCCAAAGAAAGCAAGGAATAACATAGTGCCAAATCCAGCTCACAGAAGAATATGAATGTTACCAATGCACTTGCCTCAGTGGTGTATGCCCATGTAGACACATACCAATACTACTGAGACAATAGGAAAAAACATACTTGCTTCAATAGGCTTTCCATTAGCAATGCATTAATCTACCTGCTCTTGATTCTAACTTATACTTGCTAAATCTTAATCAAGCTAAAGGCACACTAAAGAAATCCTGTAACAAATCTAATTATAAACAGGTTCAGAAAGACCCTGTCCACTCACTCACACTATTGCAAAAGTAAAACCCTAAGCATGCCTCAGATGATGCTCCCATGACTTTTACTCTGAGTGACAGGAGATTTCCACACTCAGGATGAAATGCACAGGTCAAACCTCTGCGTTGGTGTTTCAGGTTGCCTGTAGACCCAGAGAAGTATCAATAAAACAGTTGGAATATTTATGCTTTTGTTAAGGATGTGACAGGCATAAACGTTTCATGCTTTTATGAGCTTACGAAATCTTGAAACCCTGGATTTGATGTTATGTGGGGGCCTGCACTACTAGGGCCTTAAAGCCTTTGTGTTCAGAGTACCTCATGCTAAAATGATCGGCTAGGGGCAGAGCAGACTCCCAGGAGTTACCCACACACTCCTCAGCACTCAGAGAGGGCTGCAGTAGATGACGAACCTGTCCTGAGACACAATCAGCAATGGAGTGTACTTAAGCCAACTGTTGCAGTGTTTTACTTTTCTTCCTGATAGAAAGATTATCTAATGTTTAACTTTAAGATTCCTTACCGAAAATTAAGCCCATTACTTCTTGTACTCGTCATGAAGACAGGGAACAGATCATTCTTTTCCTCTGCACATTAGACATTAACATATTTAAGGATTAATCTTGTGTTTCTCATCAGACTCTTCTTTAAACTACATAATTTCACCCTGCAGACCAAGTAATATGGACTTGTTAATTTTCCTTGTTCTTTTCCAGACTCATCAGCCGGCCTTGAAGAGCAGTGCCCAATACTGAACACACTAATCTGGTTGTGGTTCTTCCTGTTCTGTAAGATGCATGTATCTTATAAACCAAACCTGCTGATACACCCTGGTATATCTTTTCCTGATTTGCAACAGCATAATGATGCTTGCTTCTGATTTTATCTTCAACAATTTGCAGGTTCCTTTCCATGGACAAACTACCTGGTTGTTCTCCTGCCTGACTTTGCAAAGACAATTATTCCTACCTAAACTTTACACTTTTTACATCTTGTAATCATCCCTACTGAAGTTTACCCTATTCCCCTCTCTTCCCCCCATGGGTAATTTCTCCAATTTATCAAAATAATTTTGAGGTCCAAGCCTGTCTTCCACCACTCTGGCAGCCCCTTCCTACCTGGAGCCAGACAGGACACTGCAGAAACATTCTGAAACAGCCCTCGATCTTGATAGGGAGTTATGAACGATCAGACTATGGCTTCCCAAGTAGTTTGTTTCCACCTTTTAATTTTTTAACCTAGACCCCAATTCTCCAGCTTGTTGTGAAGACATCACATGAAATACTACAAAAACTTTCTTTAAAGTCAGGATGTATAGCATCTATTATTACTCTTTCTGGTACAGAAAGTAGGGAAATTTCTTCAGAATTAAAAACTCTGTTTACTGTTCTTTGTTTTGTTGCTGTCTCCTACGTGCCTGCAAATCAAATATTCATTTTAATAACTGTTAGGTAAAGTAGCTTTTCCAATGTTTTTATTCTCTTTCATGGCAATTAAGTTTAGGAAGAGTCTTTACCTACTGTTGTGAGTACAGTCAAAGATAAGACTCAACAGTGGGATCTTCCAAATTCTTCCTCTATTAAAAATATCAGTACAAGCTCCTTAAGGTAGCAATTTCTAAAGATATTAAGGTTAGCTCCTGTCACACATTGTTAAAAAAGTTGAAACTGTATCAGCCAAGCAGGAGGGAGAGCCAAACTTACCCATGTTTCATAAATACATGTTACAGAGGAGAGGTTGTGTAGCACTTCTTATTCCTACCTTTCAGAAGTACAGCACTAAAGGACAGAAACTATCTTTGGACTTGTGGGATGGTTGTCTTCCACTCACATTCTGCTTTTCTGTGTGCCTTCTGGGAAGTCATTTAACCTTTTTCTGCTGCAAATGTTCTGCCTATATGGTGGACATAATGATGCTCACTACCACTTTTTAATGTGCTTTACCAGCATCAAAGATGGAAAGTGCTGCTTAAGTGCTAAGGTGTTATTTAAAACTTTTAAAGTTTCAGACTTCATTGTTCTGCTAATAGAGGAAAATGAAGATGTAAGGTACGCCTTCAACTCCTTTTTAATTTCACCAGTTGTCCCAAGCAACCTTTAATTGCTCAGAAGAAATCAGCATTTAAGGAGAAGTATATTATTGGCTGAAAAGAAACGTGTCATCAAGTTCTGCTGTACCATTCTCCTTTCCTCCACAGACATTAATTTGAAATCAAGATTTATGCAGTTCAGTGTCATTTTCCTTAAGACTATTTTTTTGCCATAAACTTAAGTGTAGATTTTTGTCTAGACCTTGATGACAGAAGATAGGCTGTCATCTCAGGAAACAGAAAGCTGTATGCACAGCTACAGGGACACTTCAGAAGAGAGCAGAACAGTTTCAGTAATTTAACCCTTATCAAGTAAACTTTTCCCAAGAAACCACATTAATAACAAATAAAAAGGAATCTTTACAATAATAAGTCAGTTACATACATTTTATGACTCCCTGTGAAAGAACACGTGAAAAAGAAGAGGAAAGCAAAGAAACAAGAAAACAGCTACTGATGAGTGTTGAACAGACCTGTCTTTCAATAAGGTTTACCCAAAATATTTTATTTACACCTCTTGCATCCCCTTGACATGAACACCATTGGAACATGCTGTCCCACCATATCCATTCGTATTCCTTGAAAATGTGAGACAGGCTGAAACAGGAAAGTAAAGCTTGAAACTTGAAGAGGAGGCTTGCCTGGTGAACTTCAGAAGTGCCCGGCACATGGTGAGAGGTGGTCTTCCTCTAAAGAATTTGTCAAAGATATACAATTAAGTAGTAACATTTGTAAATTCCATTTGCTATGGTGTCACCAAGTTAAAATCAGTAATAAAAGTACTATTTAAGCACCTGACAGATGATGTAGACAGACCCATTTCTACATGCTTGCATTTCTAATGTATTTAAAAGAGGAGAGTCTTCTGCTAGCATATGGCCTGTGTAAGACATTTAGTATTCTGGACTGCTAACCTGTGGCATGTGAAGCAACTCTATACAAGTGAGGTGGCTTCCATCTGCAAATGCAAAAAGCTAGCATTGTGTTTGTGTATCCTCACCAGAACTTTAGTATTTATTCTTTCTTAGTTTTCTTTATTGGCTCATACCATGAATTACATATTTCAGTACTACTCTTAGTATTGCCATAATAGTCAACAAGAAGTCTATTTCTAATGTTTTGTTCTTTCACACCTTCCTCTTTTCTGTTAATCTTCCCATTATTCCCCTTCAATATGACCACCTGATTATATCTTCTTTTAAACATGCTTGTTTCTACTCTCCCTTCCACTAACTAAGGACATACACCCGTTAAAAATTATTTTTATTAACTTATCCACCAATTTTGAAGAGACATCACCATGGTGGCTAGTTATACCCTTCTCCATTTCTTATTTAACTAAATAATTCATTTCAAGATTTGTCTGTTTTTGCTGACAATGCAATATATTGACAGTAAACTTTGGGTCCAAGACCATTCTCCTGTTATTTCTAGTATGTTTTAGAGTCTGGACGATATAAGCCAAACTACCCTTGAAATCCATTACCAGCTGAGTAGGTTCCAGCTGAAATGTTGTTTCTCACATCAGTGTGGATGTTAAAAGTTTCAAACATGTCTTTCCTGTCTCCCAGTAAGTCACAAATATTACTTTATGCAGAATGTTACTTAAAGTTTGACATGCTAAGGGATGCAATCCAGAGGCACTTTGACAGGCTTGAGAGGTGGGCCCATGCAAACTGCATGAAGTTCAACAAGGCCAAGTGCAAGGTCCTGCACTTGGGTCGGGGCAATTCCATGCACAAATACAGGCTGAATGGAGAATGGAGTGAAAGCAGCCCTGAGAAGAACGTGGGCGTGTTGGTTGATGAAACGCTCAACATGAGTTGGGCGCGTGCGCTTGCAGCATGGAAAGCCAACTGCATCCTGGGCTGCATCAAAAGAAGCATGAACAGCAGGTCAAGGGAGGTGATTCTCCCCCTCTACTACACTTTCATGAATCCCCACCTGGAGTCCTGTGTCCAGTTCTGGAAGCCCCAACATAAGAAGGACATGGAGCTGTTGGAGCGAGTCCAGAGGAAGGGCCACAAAGACTATCAGGGGGCTAGAGTACCTCCTGTGAAGACAAGCTGAGAAAGTCAGGGTTGTTCAGCCTAGAGAAGACTCCTGGGAGATCTTCTAGCAGCCTTCCAGTACCTGAAGGGGGCCTAAAAGAAAGCTGGAGAGGGACTTTTTACAAGGACAGGTAGTGATAGAACAAGGGGGAATGGTTTCAAACTGCGAGAAGGTAGATTTAGATTGATATTAAGAGGAAATTCTTTCCTGAGCAGGTGGTGAGACACTAGAACAAGTTGCTCAGAGAAGTTGCTGGTGGCTCCTCCCTGGAAGGGTTCAAGGCTAGGCTGGATGGGGCTTAGAGCAACCTGGCCTAGTGGAAGTTGTTCCTGCCCTTGACAAGGGAGTTTGGAACTAGATGATCTTTCAGGTCCCTTCAAACCCAAACTACTCCATGATTCTATGAATCTTTCAGTTGAATATGGAAAGCCTTCATAATGGTCTATCCTCTTCTAATGGGCTAGGATCCTCAAACATGAACAGTGTACAACAGAGCTTCAAGAAAATATTGCCTCATGAATGGGGTACTCTCCCAAATGAGACCACACATGAAGAACATATTCCATATAGTTTCTGTTGTGTTTTAATGTTTTTCAGAATCTGGACAATGGAAGTAAGCCTTCATTGCATGATTAAACAGCTCTATCTTTATGCGTAGCAACTGCTCAGCAGATCACTCGTGTCTCTGGATAAGAGTGTGATAAACTTGGAAACAAAATCTATCTGCTCTTCCATGCCACATCAGAGCAGAGCTTTCAGTTGCACTTTCAATGCCACACCTCAGTGTGGATTTTGGTAGTGAAAATCACTACTACATAATTTTGAGATATCATATAGGCTTCACCACTAGCATCCCTCATAGCTTTAGATGGTTTCATCAGGAAACAATACTGGTAAACATTTGAATTTGCAATAATATGTATACAGATCTATAACTGAGCATATGTTATGATAATGTAAAGTACCAGGATAATAAAATCATGTTGGGCAGATAATTTCTGCCAGCTGTTTCATATAAGTGTTTGATATTTCTCAAGGCATAATCTCCAAATTTCAAGTTAGTGGGAAGCCTCACTCGTAGATTTCCACAAGGACAATCATAACTTAAGAAGTAAATATACATCAACGACATTAACAATCTTCTCACAATCAAGTAATCAAACAACTCAACTCCTCATCTGTTATGAAAGATTACAGAGCTCTTGTAAAAACTCTAATCTTCCTGTTCCAAGACTGATTTTCAGTTCAACTCTGTCCTCTCGGAGAAAACTCTTCAGCCAGAAGGATAATATTAAGCCAAAAAGCTGTCCCAAGCCTAGCCAACTCTATCTTGGTATTTCCTATTATAAACAAATTTAAACAGATCTAAACTTGATATCTATATTGTTCTTTCTCTCCCCAAATTAACCTTGTTCTTATCCTTCAAACTCACTCTACACAATTGTCTTTGAGCGATAAGTTATAGTTTCCATTATATATACACTTATCATAATATTGAGAGTATAAATAAACTGTAAACACATATTCCATTTAGGCTTATATTAATGTGTATTTCCTTGTAGGATTTTAGAGATACTGCTGACACAGAGATACTGCTGACACACACTGCCTATTAATTAAAATACTACTCACCTACGGATGATGCCTGCCGAGACCAAGGGAAACGAGGAGTCTTTGTTACACTTGCTGCTTCTTTTGGACTTGCATTCCTATTTTGAATCATAGAATAACTCTGGTTGAAAAAAAACCTTCAAGATCATTGAGCCCAACCATCAACTCAGTACTTCCAATTTCACCACTAAACCACATCCCCAAAGGCCACATTCAAACATTTTTTGAACACCTCCAGGGACAGTGACTCCACCACTTCCCTGGGCAGTCTGTTCCAATGCCTGACCATGCTTTCTGTAAAAAAAATTTTCCTAATATCCAGCCTGGACTGGATGCAACTTGAGGCCATTCCCTCTTATCTTATCTTATCATTTGTCACTTGGGAGAAGAGACCAGGCACCCCCTTGCTCCAACCTCCTTTCAGGTAGTTAAGTTAGTTGAAAGTAAACCTAGTAGGAGACCTGGGCTTAGATGAATCCATTTTTTAACAAGAATCTCTCATACAAAGTATTTCCCTAGATTTTAGTAGTTCTTTGTTACTATTCTATATAGTCTATATATTATATTCTACCTACTATTCTATATTTTTTTTTTAGAAAGACTGATTCAGTTTTTTTCTTCTTCTCGTTTAAACATCCTACTTACTTTAGAGATAGGCAAAAAAACCCCCAAATAATATTTTGTATTCCTGTGTTGTGTTCTTTCTCTTCCTCACCAGCTGGAAGAAGAATCATTAGTAGCATCAATGATGATGATTTTATAGGTATCCAAAGATGACTATATTTGTGCTTTCTCTGTTCTCTTTGCCATTTTTCTTTCCCAGTATACTCAGCCAGAGGGCATTGCTTCCTTCAATTATTGCTTCTTTAAGGGGAGGGTTTCCGTCTCTTCTGACATCACATACTGTAAAAATCTAGAAGATCCATTATTGAGAGCCCCTTCCTGACCCTTGCCTATATTATTTTCATCTGCCAAACTGATTAAACTACTTAGTAAGGTCCAACAAATCCATAACTACACTAGATTGTATTTAAATTTGTCAAAGAAGAATTTAACTTATCTTAAGAGCAATTCTCTTAGTTATTAAAATGTCTCCCTTCTTCATTTGTATTCCTTTTTGATCCATTCTGTTTTACATTTTCAGATTTCTATCAGATATTCTTATAAACAAAAAGGATTATTATTTTGCTAGCTTTCTAAAATACCTCAAAGTCTATATTAATGGAAAAAATAAGTCTGCAACAGAAATGCAAGCTATTTAAAATAGAATGCGCCACTACCAATTCCCTATACTGTCCTGAACTTCCACTAAAAAAAGGGCAAGAAAAATTTGATAAAAGAGGAGAACACTTTTCTTCCTTTTTTCTCCATAATGGAAGATTCAAAGATTAGTATATAAGAGCAGTGGAACACATAACACTTCTACAGACCTTAACAAAAGCAGAGAGAATAATTTACAGAGAAAATAATTGTTTTCTGCAGACAGGTTCTAGAGGCCAAAGCATTATGCAGACAAGACCTCTGAACAAGCTGTTGACAAGCTCCCCTTGCTAACCCCCCCCCCCCAGCTGTTCCCACCACCCTCTGGGGACAGCAATGCTTCCTTTAGTATTCTTTTGAGGGATCAAAACTCAGTATCAAAAGTAAGTTTTTCAGACTTCAAGATAGCCACCCATAGGAAGGGCATGAATTCATATATAACTGGTGAATCCAGAGATGGAGGTGTGGATGAGGGCCCCAGGTGGGGCTGGTCAGGGCCATTAAGGCCTACTCAGGGCCCTGATATAGAGTAAATAATAAGAAAATAGAGAATCCAGCCAGATTCAGAATTAATAATAATGAAACAAAAGACATTAATGCTTTGCATGACTTTGAAAGCAAATGTTTGAAGAAGATCCTTGGGTAAGATACTGTGCTTTGGGAACTATTAACTGAAGTTCTGAAGACTGCCCTTTCATAATTTGAATATATAAATCTGGGTAAAAATGGAAAGTGCCCAGGAAAATCTGTTCATTTAAAAAAACATGGAGAGTATATCTCCACCTGTTTGGGTACATTATTCTCTAAACTATTCAGCCAGTAGCCACAGACATATCTTCATGTGGCCTAGGAAATATGCTTCCACAAAAGCTTCCAGAAGACCAAAGTCTTTTTCCACCACATCAAGAAACCATGCAAAAATGTTGGAATAGAAGAGAAACTCCTAGTACTTGCTCAGACCCATTTGCTGGTTCCATGCATATTTGTTCATCTTAGTTTTTAACAAGAAACAGAACACAGGTCACTGGATATTTTTTCAACTAGCATCCAAATAATATAACTTAAACTACTTTTTCCCACACTATGACCCTATCACACAAAAGTTTTCATAGGAGAAAATTCTCCAGAGTATTTAAACTAGAGTAGGTAACCAACCACCAAATTAAGAAGAAAAGTTGATAATAAGAACGATTTGACCTCATCCTGGCAATGTTAATTGATCATATCAAATTAGAGATGAAGAACTAACACATGAGACTTGCCAGTAACTTCAACTCCACCTTCATCAGTGGTGAGTGAATCAGCTTCCAGCAAATGGATTACCATGTTGGCAGGACTGAAATAACCTTCATATGACTGATAGACTGCCTCTGAAAGGACAGCTGATTTTGATCCCTCCAGTACTTTAGAGGGCTGTATTCCCCCAGTACCTTAAAGAACATGAAGTTATAAACGAACACAGTCAGATCCCAACATGCCATAGGCTAGTCCATTTTTTTCAGTACATTCAGGCTATTCAGTAAATAAGCATTCTAAATGCAATATTTTAGGGATAGGAAGGGAAGAAAAGGCACCAATAAGAGTAGTCACTAGGGCCATTAATCTCCTTAAAGCTACCAGCCAGATCTTGGCAGTAGAAGCAAGAGACTTGTTTTTTTGGAAAGGACATAGATACAGTACTGTGGCTGGTTACTTCTCCAGATATATTGGTTTGGCTCTACTTATATAGACCTTATAGGCACAAGTTATCCAGGAAGTAAATACTTGAGAAACATTAAATCCTCATACCAGATAATGGGTCTTTCAAACAATCAATGTATTTGCATAGAGCTTTTACATTCAATGTTGTTGTATTGTTTATTTCGCTCCCAGAGCAATGGAAAAGAGGTAGAGATGAGAAGTGCATGAAATAACATGGATGAAAAGAAAAACAAAAACCACAAAGCTTCTGCAAAAATTAATGGGTTGATATAAAACACTTCCAGCCAGTCAACAACCATTGCACATGGATCTGCTCCTGCAGAATTTCTGATGGCAAGAAAATTAGAGATAATTCTATCTACGTCACCCAGACAGCCTTAAACTGAATGTTCCAGCTCAAAGGAATGCTGAACATGAGAAGGTGAAATAAAGATCTGTCAAAAGCAAATGTCAATGCTTGGCACAGAGCAAAACCACTGCCTGACCTGAGATCAGGGACTGGAGCTGTCAGACGTGGAGCTATTCAAAATTTAGCAGATATTCCCAGCCTCCTTTCTGTGAGGATTCAGAAGGATTTCTTTGGACAACCTGGACTCATCTGCAGTGTTTTCCTGTTCAACAACGAGAGAACCAAGGACCTGTTTGAATTCCTTAATGAAATACAAACTACTTAGGAGACTTCCCACAAGACTTCATCAGAAGCCAGAACTATCCTGCTAAAGAATTGATCTTAAAACCTCTCTATGTGTATGCTCCATACACATGTGCATGTGTGTTTGTGTTTTAGCAATGTTGGTCTGTCATTTTAAGTTTTAATGTGGTTGCCAGACCAAACCAGTACATGTTGCAAGGTTAGGATAATAAACAGAGCAATTTCGGGAAAGAGTCTTTCCTAGCAGCAGCACGAGCTACCTTCTTATTTAAAACATCAGATTACACCAAATATTTCATTTTGTATGAGATCACCCATATTGAAACATTACTATTTTCTAAAACAAAATACAGCTTTTCATATTGAGAAAGGTTTACATTAAGCTTTATCAACTTGGGCTGATGCAGTACCTTGTACTATGAGGACCTTGTTCTTGCCTCTGGCGACAGAGGCCTTTCTTAGTTTAGAACTGTTAAACACAGATAATTCTTCAATTGAATATACAGTCCAATCCCAGAGTACAGCTATTCCATAGCTGTCATTTTATAAAACAAATTATTCTGACTTTAAACCTAGACTCTTCAAAACCATGAAGAAAGGAACACTCTGATACATCTTCCACAAAGATATGGAGGCTGAAGACCTGCATGATTTATCTTCTTCCATCAGGTTTTCCTCTTATAAAAATTTTTCTCACTGTGAAACAAATTATTTCAGCAAATATTAAACTACAATACTACTAAAACTGCTAAAATTAAACCACAAAAATTATACTCTAATACGCAAAATAGAAGCAGGTGTCGTTTGCCCATGTGTCTCTGCTGGCTGCAGTTTTCCTAGGAGCTTCCTATCATGTTGCCTGAAGTCCCATACTCGTTCAAAGCATTTGTGCAGGACCATCAGAACATGATCCATGAACATGATGAGCCTGATTTTTCCCCAGCACCCCACCTTCTGCCTGTGTTTTGCAGAAGTCTCCTTACTTAGGTATGCTGTGCATATCAAAACAGGGTTTGTAAGTGACAAGAACACCTACTTTGTAGTTCCCAAAGCTGGCCGAGTTGGCTACCTGCTCAGGACAGTCCAGACATATTCAGAAGCAGAGCTGTAGTCATATGAACAGCTTTGCTGATGAAAATGCAAGCATGTATAAACTTCCAGCACTTTGAGGCAAGGCATCAATTTAGTGGACTATTTGAAGATCTGAATTTTAACTCTAGATATTTCCAGGAACAGTTAGAAGAGCTAGATAACTCCACACTGATAATGTCCTGAAGAACTAAAATTTTTGCCTCTGACTGCATAATTTTGTTCTGTTTTTGGATTTTAGTTCACTTGAAAATAAAACATGCAGTTACTCGGAATCTACATGTTACATGTTTACATAATTCATTTGTTAGTCTGTATTTCCAGTTCAGGAGATTTGCTGAGATTTTTGGCCCTGACAGATGATCCTGAAAGGAGTGAAGCTTCAGTAAAAGGCCCAGTCTTGCCAAAAATCATAGGCCCAGAAAATACTGAGGCTGAGTGTGATCATTCTAGACTTGCTCTCAAGGCTTCCTGATGGAATAGGAAGCTGATGTGGAGGTGAGAAGGAAAGGTCCCAATGCATCCTTTCAACGGTAGGTGGGCTGACAGGTCGCCTGGACATGGCACTTCCCTCTTGCATGGGCATGTGGGCGCATGTAAGGTTCTCTCACTCCTAGCTTTGATGCCTGGATAGTCACGGTAAGGGACAATCAGTCTCTCTTCCAATCTGAGGGAGTGCACCCACATGCTCTCCCTGTTAGAAGGCACAGAAAAATCCGAAAGGAGGTTACAAAAGGCATAAGAAACTCCTTCCCAGTTTCATCAAAATAGGTTTGTGTATCTTTTCACTGAGCCTCTACTATGTCTTGTTACTTCAGTTATTCAATAACATTATTTAACTGGTTTTCATCATTTTAACACAGTAAATTTGCATATCAGGAAGAACCAAAATTCAGGAACTTACCAGGTCCACATTCAGAACTGAAGTATGTATTGTTTCTCACCATAGTTAAGGACACACAACTATTCCTGTGTCAGCCAAATCAATGCTTGGACATTCAAAAGAGAAGTCTGAGAGTTTATAGTTATCATTCATCAATCCCAACAGAAGGTTAACATGGGTTGGTTTTAATAATTCATTAATGTGTATAGTTTTTGTATATATACATATATATATAGAAAACTACATTACAGTGTATATTTTAATATATATATGATACCTGCATCCATTAAAGCAAAATCAAACCTGTCATCAGCTGAATGCTTAACACAGATATATTATTTTTAAACACACTCGCCTAGAAGAGAATCTGCACTAGGGAGTACTGGTATACAAGCACAGTGTATTTTGTATTTCTGTAGAAGATTACCTCACCTCCCTCCATTTCCTCTAAAATCTTGGTAGAAGAGGAAATTAAGGGAGACAAACTGAACTGTGATGTTTAGGGAGTCCCTTGATTCTGTCTGTCACAGTTTTAAGCCTGCTCAGGGTCTCAGGGGAGTCTGGCTGTTCCTACTCTTCCTCTGCCAAGCAGACAGTAACGGCCCACTGCTTTTATTCATTACCCTGAATGTAATGCACTAAATTTAACAAGTAACACACTCAGCGGGAATTTATTGGCCTTTTGCAGCATGACTGCAAGGTAGGATATGGATATGGATTCCAATTACTGCTGACGCCCAGATAAGAGGAACAAAGCCTTTATATGATTGTTATTAATCAAAGGTGATATCTGGTATTACAAAGAAAAGAAAAACAAACCAGGAATAATTTAAAAATACTTAACTATGTACTTTTTTCTATCAAAATGTCAGTAGTTCCAAATAAAACGATGCTGGTATTTTCTAGATAGGAATAATAAAAATGAGAGCAATATTATACAAAATTGGCCAGAAAGAAAATGTAAATAACAACTGTTATTGATTATAAAATGACATGCAGAAAATTCACACCCCCAGAGATGTAATACACCTTGAAAAGCGTAAAATAAAAATATGCATATGTTCACAGCTATAAAGTATTAACGATCACAAAACAAAATTAAAATTCTATGTAATATATTCCAGAGATATGAGATTCATATACATCTGATATTAAAACATAGGATAGGAAAAAATTAATCTTGTTCACATCTGGAGTTTAAATAGGTACAATATGAATGGGCAAAGAACAAACCAAAGACAACTGCATCAAAATTCCAGAAATCAGCAGATGTGAAACACATGTAAATCTCTCCCAAATCTCCCCCAGGTGAGCATAGAATCTAACCACTTAGCTATATGGGATTACATTCATTTTGTAACACTGCAACTCACAGCATACTAAATAGTATGAACATTTAGATCAGTAAGAGGCAAAGAATCCACATTCATAGTGTTTAGAATTTCCGTTCAGCTTGGACCTGGAAGATGAAGGTTCTTCCCAAGCTATCTAAATCTTTAAGGTCAGTGGAGTGGGACCAGGGAGCTTCTGAAGTTTCTCATTACTGTCTGTTCCTAATATTTGGGTTGAACACGTCAGACGAGTAATATTATCTGGTAACAATTCCATTCCCTTTGTAAACCATAAGCAGGACAGATTGCTTTCCAAAACCAGTGAATTAAAAAGAATGAAAATTTCTGAAAAGACACAACAGTACAATTTGCTTCTAATTCAGTGAATCTGCTATTCACAAGCAGGTTACTTCATATGCCTCCAGATGTGACTTGCCTATTTGTTCAAAAATTAATCAAAAAAGAGGGAAATGATGTTTCAAATACCCCATTGTCCCTTCCTGGTCCAACACTACAACTCTTTCCTGCTTCTTGACAACCTATTCCATGTATATTATTTATTTCCCAGTCTCTTCGGTATGGGTAAAAAACAGTGTATTTTCCCACTGAGAGCCGAGCTGACACCAACAGTTGTCTCAAACAAAACTATTGCAGACTTTTCCGTGAGACTCCCATGAAGGAATCTGGTGCAATAACTTGGAGACTAGACTTAGAGGAACTTTGACAATTCTTTTTCCTTATTTAAAGACTTTATTCTACAAGATGTTATTATCATGCTGTCTGCTTAAGATATGTGCTTACTGCACATATTACCTGTGATATCTTGCCTTTTCTGGAATGCTCTCTCAGCTGTGAAAAGCAACAGACCAGTTTGTTGATGCTGAGGTTTATATTTTTCACCTCTCTTATGAGGAGAAATGCCATAAGCAGATCAGTGAACCTTTTTTACAAGATTGATAAAATACAAGTTATAAAGATTTACACTTCTCATCAAATAAGGAGGGGAAAAAATCTCAGTTTTAATGAAGGCAATTACTTAGCAAATTAGAAAAAAAGCAAATTTTCTCACCTTATTTTTGCCTTTTTATCTGGCATATGAAAGTGTTTTGAGACTGGGTACAGCGGGAGAGAGAAGAGAATAAGTAGAGAGGAATAACATGTTTTCAGGAAAAAATAAATTTAAACAGAACCTCTACATATCTTATATTGTATATTACTTATTATATGGTATTTGTTAGATGCATATGAATGATGGATTGTATGAGAATGTAAAATCATTTTTGCTGTGTTTGATGCTGTAAGGTATTACTGGTAAACATTTGATTACATATATATATGATTTCAAACCAAGAAACATTTGGGTCAGTGATGCAGCCCTAAGTATCAAAGAGATCTATTTTTATTAATAGCTCTAGCATTTTCTTGCAATATATGAAGTTTGTCACTGAGGTAGAAATGGAAGCAGCTAAAATTTTGATTCATCAGAGCATGCAGATATGGATATAACTTTAAACTTGAGAGTAGTTTTCATGAAAGTTTTGTAAATAAAAACTTTATTAAGTAATTACTTGGGAAAATACAACATTTCCCAAACATTGACTTTAGAGAGCATGTGGACCCCTCCAGAAAGGGTTACTTCTCTAATCCTCTAGCTAAAATGCATGCTGGCTTTTTACAGTCCTTGCTCACAGTAAAATAAATGCACAGAAGCTATGTTTCTGTGATAGTGTACACATTGTTTTGTAGAGAACATGAAACAAATGTCATTTCCTCATATTGCAACTAGATGCTTATATGGGAAAAAACCCCCAAGGGTGACTATTGTAGCTTGTCAGTATTGCAACAAATGTTAAAACTCCACCCTTTTGTTCTCAAATGTTAATGGCAAAAACCCAACAACATCTTCTGAATAAGATTACAATTTAAAATGGTAATGATACATTTGTCTCAAGAGAATTTGTATTCTGTCTGCAAATCAATCAAGATATGGTGAAACGATTTAGAGAGAAATCACAGCTGAATGCATAAAATCCTGAGAACAAAGAATGGTACCTGCATAGAGGAGACAGCTGGCAATACCCATCAATGGACAGAGAAGTGCATTTCTCCTTAGTCTTGCAAGTACAAAACCTTGTCAATTCTGGTAGTTTCTGCTATATGTGACAATTTTTGTTTACAGCACACTGTCAAGAAAGACACTGTGCTCTCCATATTTTTGCTAGCACATACCATGGATGTATATTAGTCCAGATTCTCATGATTGGAATAAAAAATCACTGAAATGTGGATCAGGTAGATAAATTTAATGCAAAATATTATCTTTTTTTTTCTTTTCCTGAATTTCTCACAATGCTTGTAACAACTAATCCTTAAAAATCATTTAAGCAATAAGAGTAGGAGAAGGCATCACATTGGAAGGGAATAATTTCATGCCTCAGATGTGTTGTGATGCATGAGGATGAAGAATGAGTGACTCCAGTCACCTGAGAAGTGCAATGATTCCCAGAAATTCACTGACTAAAGTATCTTATTGCTATTACTGCATGGAAATTATTTTAGAAAAGGTCACACCCATGGAGCTAGTACGAATGATTAGATATGAGTGATTAAGGTGGCAACCATACAGTCTATAATTCACTGTTTAATAAATGAGTTCTTCCATTGCACTTTCAAAAACATAGTGCACATTTTAAAGATTAAAAAGAACCCCCTTGTTCAGGTGAAGTGCCACCCTGGACAAGTGTGACTGTCAAAGCTCTGCTACAGCACCTGAGAAAACTCATTGTTTGAGCTTCTGTATCTAGCCCAGACAACTTCCACAATGACATTTATCCAAACCTAAAACAAGAATTCATGAGATGCAAAGATGTTTGTGCCAACTAGAAAGGTGACTGCAAAGGTGAGCCTCTGGAGTGCTGATGCTAGTCTGAATTCAGTGTACAAGATACCACCATTGGGAAGCACCCATCTCCCCTTCTTCTAAGTGATATCTCTGGTCAGGCCCATCCCTGAGAGCAGTCACAGTCTTCCCGGCCTTGAGAGAGCCAAAGAAGTAAAGCTACATGTCCCACCAGCACACAGGCTGGAGACAGGAATGCTGACTGGTTCAAAGATCAGCTTAGGTTGGAAGCAAATAATTCAGATTTTATTATTAGTTTTGTTGGAGCTTTTATGACCATTTTGTTTCTTTTATAATGAAAAAATCACTTTGATTCTGCAGAGCTGAAACAGAATTATGTCTTATTTATGCAGATTTTGTATTTGATAAATTAAAGTGTTTCAGAAAACCTGCAAAAAATGGAACTTTAAAAATACCATCCTTCCTCACATGGATAACAGGCTGTAGTCTGGTTTGCTGATGCATCATCTCATGGATTCTACTATGGTGTATTATCAACTATGGAATGGAAACAACATTTTGATTTTGGAAAAAAGAATAATTTTTTTTTGAAAAAAATTGAACTATAGCTGATTTTTAAGTTGTATCATGAATCTAAAGTTTCATCTTTGAAGATCACACTCCTGCTCTCATTCTTGGAATATGTTGTAATTTAACTCTACTAGATACTGTAACAACACTTTCTTACTTAGTCATGTTAATCTATGAATTACATCATGGTTGACCATTAGTTTGAGGATAGTTTTCTTTAATTGTATGATACTATTTTTACATTTCCCTGATAAACTAGGAGAGAAAAAAAAGCTAATATAATATTTAAAGAACCAAAGGAAAAATTTAGTTTGATTTAAAAGCAGCATATTTTGTACTACTGTTAGTCTGTTGCAGATCTGAGGAACTAATCCAAGAATCTGAAGCACTTACGACTTTGCTATCACAGTTAAATATTTAAGTTAAGGATTTATTTTTGCTCTCCTTGAAGTACTATTCAAAGTACCTCATAAGGTTAAAAAGTGCTAAGAAGTCAAAAGAATGAGGCAAACTTGAGGAATTATTCTCACAGCCCACTCAAGGTATGTAACTCAGACATGATTCCTTGGTAAACTAAGTTTACCAGCCAACATCCACGACAGAGGCAATATTTAGGGGCAGGTTCTATCTGAGAGAAGCAAACATTTAACTAGGATATATAAATTTAAAAGATGCACAGACTTCCACCATTTCCAGCCACACTGTACTGAAATCTTCTATCAGTAGAAACAAGCATTTGCAGAAATGGCACAAATTAGAATTTGGGATGGGGTGGGGTTTTAGTTTCCATTTATTTTTCCTTTTGTAGACATGCTGTAAAGTTGGGAAGGTGGAGGGGAAGTTTTAAACAGCAAAGAAATTCTCACATAAATTACAAGGTGTTTACTGATTGCCAGAAAGCAAGAAGTGCTGTAATTTACTCCTTCTACCTTGAACTTCTGTTGTTTGATTTTAGCAATTGTTCCGGGAACAATCAGAAGCTAGTTTATCAGTCTCAGCACCTGAGAGCAGGTGAGATCCTGCAAGTATTTGTCTTCCACATCAGCTATGAATGAACTCCAGGGACTCAGAAGAACTTGACAGTTTTGCATTCTCTGGAAGAGACTGATTTGCTGCCAGTTGTGATAAACAATATATATATTGTGGTGGGCAGTGGTCTTAATTACCTACAATAAGGGTTCTTGGTTTAAAAGCTCAAGCTGGAAATCATGAAATGTCAGCAATGCAATCTTCCTGGATTTGTTGTTTTTTTTCCTTTATTTTTCCTTCTTTTTTCCCCCCTTCCTTGTGAGCTGGTTTGCATGCCCTCATTTGCAAATGTTGTTGGGGCAATGTCAAGTTGCTCTAGGCCAAACATTCAGATTTCTTATCTGTATTTTATAAAACTTAATCCCACTGGCAATATTTGCTTGATTTCTCTAATGGTTCCAATGAAAACAGTGTTTCATTTGGCTTTAAACTGTGATCACAGATGAAACATTACAGGACTATGCCAGGGTACGAAGGCCAGACACTGAAACTGACTCTAAACAAAAACTGAAACTACTTGGTCTGTTTATTAGCTATAAAATCTGCAAAATAGGAAAATAACCCTAGGAAAAAAAATCAAAAATTGCTTACACAAAGAAATAAATTTTCAGTGATTATATTTATAATAGAAAATGTTCCCTTACAAGGACTTCATAGTAAGTTTACTTCTCTCTTGTAAAAACAATATACTATCGTTATTTTGTAACATGCTGCTGATGTATCAACCAGCTTCCTGGCTCAGAGCTGTGGGGTCCCAGCCCTGGCAATGTTCATTAACACCCAGCAGTTGGATAAAGTATCCGCCAACCCACAGGTGGAGTTTCACATCTCTCTACTGTAATTCAAGGGGGACTTTCCCCTCCAGACCACTCTCACTCCGAGTTTAACCTTTCAGCAAAACTTTTATGCTATGTGGAGGTCTAATCCACACTAAATATGCTAATCAAGAAATATCTTGAGGGTCTTTTTTGATCATTGCAGTCATACATATATGCTGAACCTGCAGCTTTTGGTGTTATCTTCAGAGAGAAGTCACTGTCCCTGGTCTATGAAATGCCATTTACTTTGTCCTTCATAATAG
This sequence comes from Aegotheles bennettii, assembly GCA_013398125.1. Taxonomy (NCBI): domain Eukaryota; kingdom Metazoa; phylum Chordata; class Aves; order Caprimulgiformes; family Aegothelidae; genus Aegotheles; species Aegotheles bennettii. The sequence goes on along the minus strand of VZRW01004199.1, from coordinate 689,602 downwards.
GCAGGTTTTAAACATACTATTTTTTATCAACAAACGCAGGAAGGGGGATTAGCTCAGGACACATTCCATACAGGCAAGACAAATGCCCCATCTGAACACTTTGACCTTCCAATCAAGAAACATTGTCACAAATAATTTGAGGGAAGGGGGAAGGGAAGCTGAGGAAATGTGTCTACCCTGCTGGTACCTCTATCCACACCTCTGTAGCACACACAAAGAATACCCTGGATGCAAAAGCCCTGCAATGTATAATGGTGGAAATCCATCAATTTTTGAAGTTAGCCCCCCACCCCCCCCTTTTTTTTTAATTGTGAGATCCCCTAGAAAGAAGAGTGTCAATAGGAAACACAGATGGGGTGAGTCCCAGCAGCACTATGGTGTGCGCTGCCAGATAGTCAGCTAGAAGCTGTAGCCCCAGAGAAACAGATACATGACTCCTACACCAATGGTATTGTGCTTTTCTGGAAAACCCTCTGGGATCTGACGGCTTTGGGAGAGAAACCTCTCTTGCTCTTTTCAGGGTAGGAAAAATCTGCGTCATCCAATAGACAAGTTAAGGAATTATATTCTGGCAAAATCTCCTGGAATTCCCCTATGATCAATACCTTTTATTGCAGATTTTTCCATAGAGAGAAGAGGGGTTTGTGCCCTGGCTTGAAATTACTAAAACTGTAAGACCATGTTATATTGCATAGAAACATTGGAAAAGAGCAGGTTTGAGAACAGTGCTAAAGAAAATGGTGGATCTTCCTCCTTCTCAGGTCTTGTTATGTGAGCTCAAGGGTCTGTCTGGTGAGGTGCTGTTCTGCCTGCACCCGCCTTATGGCCTGGCTGCTGCAGGCTGATGGGCTCTACTGGCAGGTGTCCAGCACGCCTCAGGCTGGATCTCCCTTCTCCCAGAGGAGAAAAGGAAAATCAGGGAAATACACATGGAAATGACACAGTGACTCCATGCAGCTTTGCTCCTTTGCTGGGGGTACCAACCAAAGATGGGATCCTGTGTGCTAAAACAGACATCTAGTAAATATTTCATATTCCTGAGTTAAGCAAAAAGCGCCTGCCACCACCCTTTGCATTTCTATTATTTAAAGGGTCACTAATCAAGCAGTGAACTTACCTTTCTGACAAATCTACATACCAGACAATCAATAATCATCTGGTTCTAGCGATACTCTTTCCCCTGCCTGCCCAGAGTGTGAGTGCAAGCCGGGCTATCTCCCTCCTCACTGGGGATTAGCACAGCCTGGGCAATGAGCCCTGAGGACTCACAGGGGTGTGCTGCGTCCAACACCCCCTGGAAAGTGTTTGCAATCACCGCCAACCACCACAGTGGGTACAGTAGTGACAAGAGACTAGGAAGGGTTAAAGTTTTGTCTGTGACACTGAAATTGAGGCCAGCTGTAGGTCATATTCACATCCCAGTCACAGGAAAATGAACCTGTGAGACAGAACCTAATTATCTGCTAAACCAAAAGCCAGTCTCAGTTCAATAACTTACGACAGAGCTGGCAGCCAGATATAGCGTTGCCATGGTAACGCCGAAAAAAATCCACTGCAGTAGAGAACAAGAAGGAAAAGAAGGAGACTGTAACCCTAAATATGCTGTAGCCATTTGATCTTGGACAAGTGGATATGTCTAAAGAGCCAGATTGCTGCAACTGTCTATCCACTTTAATATCCTCTATAATTACTGAAATGAAAAATGCAATTACAGTGTGCTCTGAGCTAAAAACCAGGAGTAACTGGCTAACTGGGAATTAATTTTAGAGGGAACAGTATCTGCTTCTTTCCCCTCTCAACAGAGACAGACTAAGAAGTATGTGGGGGCTGGAGAGCAGAGATGCCTGCTTCCTGCTAGTCCAAAATCACTGCATGCCAATCAAACCCTTGGTTTTCCTTGTCACCTTCCCCTCCTCCCTCTTCTTCCATCCACAAGTCATTACACACAAGAGAAAAGTTTAGCAGAGCAAAGTACTAAAGATCTCACTTTGAAGACCATAATGTCTGAACTACATGAAGTAGTGTGACATGAGTTTATAGCTCTAGTGAAATGTCCTGAGCATGGTTTCTTACACGAGACACACAACAGAGCATGAGACACCACAATGGACCAATGATACTAGGAGTCACAGGACAAGGGATCCCATGCTCCCAGCATGGTCTGATTAGAAGCTAAGCACCCTGTTCTCAAGCACTGCCAGAACTGGGTGTGGAGCTTTTCCCATCCGAACCCCCCAGCAGCAAAACAAAGGACTCCATCCTTGAATGGCTCACTGAGCCGGCCAGGCACATGTGCACACACCAGTAGCTCAACCGTGGACCACTGCTCTGCTCTGCCAGGCTCCTCAGCACAGCCACCAAGAAGTTCACAAAAATTTAGATACAAGGACATATCAAACACAAAATCAAACATATACTTTGCAATACATATTCAAAAACTTGTAATATATATACATATTGCTTACTGCTGTGAGGATCACAAAACCAATGTCTGAATATTTTGGTCAGAGGTGTGGATTTGGTGTCCAAAACATCAGCAGTGATTTCATGAAAGAACATATATCTGTTTACATGTTTGCATGTTAAAGACAGGGATTTTAAATGAAACATTAACATTAGAAAAATGTAATTAAACCAAATAAACCACTTATTTTGGTTGACACTTCTGTATAGGTGTTTCCAGCTTGCTGCCAGAGCTATCCATGCTATCCAGAGCAGCTTGCTGAACAGCGAGACTTCCCCCTGAGATGCTAGAGACTGCATGGTTTCAGACTCTCACATAGACATGCTATTCAGACTAAAAATGTTCTTGCCATTACTAATTTTATGAGAGACTTCAAAAAAATAATAGTATTCCAGGGGGTTACGATAGCAAAATAATTTCCAACCTGAGAATGTGATTAGGAAATATTATTGTCCTCATATTTTTACCCGGCACAGCCTTTTTTTCTTCTGACTGGGTAAGTGAAATCCAGGTTTGGCATTTCTTTTTCAGAAAAGCTCTCCTTCTAGTAATAATGCTGTCTGAATAAGAAATACTCAATTAGGTATGGTGCCTTCTGAGGCGGGTTATGTATCAATTGCTAGTGCACAATGCCGTATAGGTAATGAAAAGAAGGAAAATTCATTCAGCAATATGTTATTGGTATTCTAGTTTTTTTAAAAAGAAAAAAAAGAAAAGATATAAAAACTTCCAAAGTAATGAACCCAAAACCCACAAAACTCCACAGGCAACATTTTATATAAATCTCCATATCTCCACATTGTTTGAGATTAGCATCCTGATCTTGTAAATACTTACTGTTAGTACCTACTTCAGTGAGTAGTTTGATTGAGGCGGTAGTGGTGTCTGGTGTCTATAGAGAATTTGAGCATGACCTTTCTATACGTGCACAGGTTTTGTTAGCAGTAACGTAGATCAAAGGGGGACCATGGTATTATTTTCAATGAGCTGGCCTGACACTTGGCATAAGTGACGTCTGCTAAAGTCAGTGGGCCTGAACCTGATTATGCTGGTCATGAATTTGGTTTCATTTTCATCACAGATAATATAAATGACCTCGTGCTTTTCCTTCATTGAGCTCTGTATTTCTGAAATGTTAGCAACTAGCTTTCAATCAGTCTGAGAATGTGCTGAGTCTCTTCAAATTGTGTAAAGGATTTTTAGGAAAATGTCTTCTGTACCTGCTGGAAATTGGCATTAATGCACTAGTTTTCAGCTTTCAAGGATCTAACTCAGCAAACTGATAACTCATTTTTGAAAGAAATTTTCTAACAATGCCTCTGAATCTTTACTACAAAGAATGCTCTCATGGGAAATTCAGAGGTGCCCAAATAATCAAAAAAGAAGAGAAAAACTATTGGGAAAGGTAATGTTCAGTTCAGGGAACAGAAATTCTGCTTCCATTTAAAAAAAAACAAAACAAAAAATACCTTGGTCTTCACACATGGTATAAGGAACAAAATCTTGACTTTGCTACTGAAATGTATATGTTTCCCACCTGAGCCTGCAAACACTCTGAGACAATATTTCCCCAAATGGTGGCCAGCCCTTTACCTCTTAATTACATGGATCTGCTGAGGAAAAACAGGCTCATACAAGGGCTGAAGCAAAGGAGAGTGCCAGCGTGGGTTTGCAGTACTGCAAAAGCAGCTGCCTCTGCTCACTGTGCTTCTAGGGACACAATTATGACTGGATCTTTTTCAGGAAAGGAAGTAACCACCCTCACCTATGATGTTAGCAGCACATTTATCACTAACAAATCACTAGACTGTGCACTTTAAACTGCTCATTGCAGCTGTGAAAAGGGTAAACTAGAGTACTGACACAGTAAATGCTTACACAGCTAAAATCCAAACATGTGCCTCAGTTGATCTTCTGATGTTTGTAGAAAACAGTAGGAAAGGAGCAATTAATAAAAAATGAGAGTGCCATTTTGTCATGGCAGGAACATTGGAGTCAGCTATTGATTAAAAAGTCTATCTTTTAACATCAACATTAAAAAAATAAAGAAGAAATTAAAAAAGGAGAAAAAAAGAAAATCATGACCTGACTATTATGGCACTAAGAGCAATCAAATGCTGGCTTGCGTCTGTGTATGAAAATCCAGCTTACATATGTTGGGGATCCAGGCAAGGCGATGTGTCGAGGATCCAGGCAAAGCTAGGTGATGTATCTCAATCTGGCAGCAAGCTGCCCCAGAGTACTGGGTACACAGAGCCGGCCCCCCTTCCCAGCACTTGATGTTCTTGCTGGTTTTGTAGGTTGAGCAGTTTCTCGACATCCAACACACAGAGCACATCCTGCTCTCTCCTCTGGTGCTCAGGCACTGAAGGTTCCCTGGTGCCTCGAGCCCTGCCTTTTAAGGTCCACCCCCTTGTTAAGCAATTAGCTTTATTATTACCAAACAATTAGCACCTGTGTAATGACCAGGAGGGCTGCTCTGTCAATCAACAATCAGGTAGCCCTCTGGTCAACCTCTACAACATAAACCTGAGCTACATGCAAATATCCACTGATGCATTTCACTATGCCATGCTTTTATCCCGCTTCCCCCCTAAAAATATAAACTCCAGAAATGAAACTGGTTGTGATACTCAGACTGGAATATTTTAAGGGAGATACCTTTCTGAACAAAATACATAGTTTATGAAGTTCATGAGAGTCCAATGGAACAGGACCAGTAACAGAGGACTCAATGTTCTATGTGCAGGTGTCTGTTGACCTTTGTGATGCCTTGGAGTATCTGAGACAAATATATGAGGCTGACAGATATGTCACACAGTCCCTATGGACTTGCAATCTTCTGGAGTGGCACCAGTAGGATGCCCTAAGGCAAATGGCATGAGACATCTATAACTTCTCTATATTTTCTAAATATTTCTAATTACTTATGGATCCTCTGAAGTCCCAAGTACTAAATTTAGCAGTCACTATTACTAGGACAAGTAAGTTTTACTGATCCTAACATGTGACTGTACAAAAACTATGGGTGAGCCCCAGAGGTGTTGTCCTGAAGACTGAGGCAGAGACCGTTGAGCCCTGCACTCCAAGGATGCTTGCAGGGCTAAGTGGGCTGATGCTCTGCACCTCTCCAGAGGCTTTAGTAGCCTGGGCTTGATGCTGTACTAACCACTCCACAGCATAGCCAGGTCAGAAATACACACTGGGCACAATGGCTACCTAGACCGAAAGCTTATTTGTTTTCTGAGATGACTATAAATCAGACAGCTTGCTTTTCCACTGTATTATGCAGGTATGTATCCCAGTATCAAATAGGGGGAAAGTGCTGCCACTCTTATTTTATACAGTTTATAGGACTAGGCAAAGGGGATAGCAAGGGAGTTGTTGCCTACTTTGTCCTAGTCATTCTGGGTGAACTGGATTTTCTTACATAGATTGGTCACCACTGTGTTTTACAACTAACATTAAGTTCAAAGATTCTTAATATGTAGTCAGGTCTGAAAGAAATACCAAGTAATCATATGAATCCATTTTGACTGGTCTCATCAAGCGTGTTGTAATATGTCCTAATAAATTTACATTATAAGGCAGCGTAGCTTTACTTGATCCTAAAATCAGCACTTACTATTAGATATTAAATTTTGGTTATGAAATAAGAACTCAGTCACTGTCTTAAAAATGGGGACTGTGAATTACTTGGGATGGAGTCTTTAGTAAAATTTGCAAATTGTGATGCTAGAGTTACTTTAAAAGTTCATGTACAGTCAACCTGAATCGTCCAACAAAGCTGCTGTTTAAACTGAACAGTTAATATTTAAACTCATGTTCCATTAAAAATACGCCAGGGTATATTTGCGTCATGTTAAATGATACACAGTGAGGCTGCCTGATTTGTTTCTAATTTTGTTGCAGTTTTTAGATCCTGAGCAAACTAGCTAAATATTATATTTCTTTGCTTAAATTTAAACAGAACATTTCAGTCTGTTAATATAGGTGATTTAAAAACCTTTTCTGAAGCTAGTTTTCTACTTTGATTCAGTCTTCAAAGTAAATTTTTCATCCTGTTCTTGGAACCCATGGCTTGGTAGGTACGATGTTCTGCCAAGGGCTTCTATGGTGAGAAATGCCTTTCAGTATGCATTACATAATTTAGGGATATGTTAAGTACAAAAGGATCAAGCTCATAGTATGGAGCTTTTCAGGAGTGGCAATAGTTTAAGCAAGTGTTTTGTAAGGATGGTGGCCATTCTTCAAAACATTTAAATTTGATGATGATACCTTTGGAGCTGAAGCCAATGACAAAAGCTCCCCTTCACTTTAACAAGACCAAAGCATTCCTTTATGGAAACTACAAGGCTGCAAGATGTCTCTGTCTTCCAGGGCATGATTTGCACTGATAAAAACAGCCATGAGAATATCACAGTGCCAAATGTCACATTTCTGATCTAATCCACCTTAAAATCTCTCCATTGTACAGAACAGTGTGTGGCTGGAAAAGTTTGCCAATAAGTGATACATGAAAAAAACCACACTGGCCCCAGGTAAAAACTGTCATATAACTGCTCATTACAAATTCTACCTGTCAAGAAAACACTTAGAGAAAACAAGTTTAGTGAGCATAATGATGCAGGTTGCATAGAGGTGTTGTGCCTTGGAAGTCCATGCAAAAAATTTACCCAGGGCTCCAACATTTTCTCAGTCCTCCTCAGTCATGAATGGATCTGCAGAACATGGAGATATTTTTAATCAAGAAAAGATACCATTTTTGTGACACCAAAAGTCTTCATACAATTAAAGCAGAAATAATTAAACAAATGCATAGAAGAAAGGAAAAAATCCTGCCAAGGGTGCTTAAATAGGTTGGTACCACCTAAGTAGTCACTGCCTTACAGTCTGTGGGAGACATGAAAACAGAAGAGAGAGGTATTGCTATAGTTGTCATGATCTTATCCTTTTCCCTGGGTACGTGGTAGTGGCTATAGTCAGAGAGAAAAGATTCTGCACTAGATGCTAGCAATTTGCTAGATTTTTATCATTTCTTTCCACACTAGCACACTGTCTTTCCCCACTTCCTAAGATGGGCTGTGATAAAGCCAGTTGTCAGTGTCTAGACAGCATATAGCTATGGCCTTTGAAAGTCTTTTGATGCACTAGGGCTGTGTTATACATGCACAGTTTTAATGAGGTTCTTACGGGTTTCTCAAGAGCATTGTGCAGCAGGCAAGAGACACAGAAAGAGAGAAAATACTTACCTTTAATTTCACACCTGTTGCTATAGACACCATTACATTTTTCACACTATCCTGTTTGAGGGGCTGAAACATGGAATGACTGTCAGACATTTTTAATCCTCTGTATGCTAAGGATGTTTTTCTTTTTTAAGCTTCACACAGGAATGTATCTGTTGGCAAATTTAGGCACAGCTTACTCATTTGGCTCAGTTTCTCCTGTACACATCACTTTTACCCCACCTTCACTCCCCTCCAGCTTCTTTCTTTAACCAAAGTGTCCTCCATATTGTTTTGTTTTGTCAAGTAAGAAAACTGAAATTTTGCAGAGCATGGTAGCTCCTCATGTAATAATTAGAAAGAATATTTCAGGTTAGGTTTTGGACCTTCAATCACTGAAGGTCTGATGCCACCTCAAAGCCTACAGCTGGGACAGTGACAACCTCATCTGTAACATGAGGGAGCTGCTCCCACAGACAGCCTTCCTCCAAAAGAGCTGTTGAGCTATGTATCAGACAGTTGGAGTAACGAAAATTTTAGATTGTATTTACTTGCACTTGTTAGCACAACAGTACTGTGGGTGCTGCAACTGCTAACTCCCCTCCCTCCTTGAATGGGGAATATCTTGCCTTTACAGTATGGTCTTACAGATTAGGAAAAAAAGGGGGAAAAAAAAAAGAAACAAAAAAAAGAAACTTTAATTCCATTCACATGGGTTTTCCTTTTCTATATTCAAATAATAAAAAGTGCAGCGGGGATTTTTAGAAATTCTGGGCCATTTTGGGTACAGAGAGGCAGTCACAAGTGTGAAAATTTTACACACAATGGGAAGTCCTGGTGTATGAGCCCTGGCACCCCTTTGGAGCACCCCACAGGCATTCATGTCCAGGAAGCAGGGCTGTGAGATCACACCCTCTGAGCCATGCCTTTCCATCCTTTCAGTGTAGGCTAGCTATTGCCTATGGAGGTGGTGAAAAGGTAAGGCAGTTAAAGTTGCACCATCAGCCAAAGGAGCTGTGCCCAACACCCTCAACAGGCTGTCAAAAAAGTAAGTTTCTTTCTCATGTCTACATGGAACTGTGATGCACTGCTTATACACACAAATTTCTGTAATTTTAAACTGTACATAGGAAATGGAAGTCATTGTATAACATAACTAATCCCTTAACAAGATCATGGAAATTCTGAATAGGACACAAAAAAGAACAAGACCAGTTTGGAGCAGTATCCCAAGATTTGTGAAATGAAATTGATTTCCATTCAAATCAGGTCTTTTACTCTTCTTGAAAATGTCAAGGTGTCAGCCTTGGCCATTACCGGACTGTGATTTATAGTTGAGACAAAGCGATAATACTCAGGTGACTGTCTGGAACTGTACAGCTGTGTCTGGAAAGGCTAAGGATGACAGCCATCTCCTTTCTTAACCAACTTGCATTGCTTATCTAAGATCAGTTTTCCCACACCCCTCCTCCCCAAACCCTTGGTAGAAAAATGATAAAACATATAAGCTTGAAGATTTACTGAGATCAGACAAATAAGCCTTGTGAAGGGAGTAGGTTACAGAACTTTGGAGAAACACATTAAAAATAATCCTTTAGCTAGCTATATCGTAGCTGTTTGGATGAATACCTGTAAAATGTGAGACTGATTTCCCGGTTTCAACACATGGGTATGTTTTAATCCATCTGTAGGATCTATTTCTGTAACTGGAGTATATTAGAAGCACAGAAAATGCTGAAACCAAGTAAGTTTTCAAATAGTAAAAATAATACAGCTGCTGCCATTTCCTTCTGAAATTAAAAATAATTTATTCAATAAATGGATTAATGGAGATTAAAAATTACCTAATATTTAATCAAACACTGATGAGCTAATTTTGTTATTTCTCCCATTGACATAAAGCTTTGTGTTAATAAAGGCAACAGAAGTACTTAACAGTTTTGGTGCTAAACTCGTAGTAATTTTAGCTGGAACTAGACACCTTTAAGTAGCTCAGACAAGCCTTTTTCAAATCTATTTCTCTCTTTATTCCTTCAGTTATACTTGTGGTTTCAATATAATGGAGTGAAAGAGAGAATAAGCAAGATATGTGAGTAAGTCAAACAAAAGAAAAGAATTACTAGCACAACTAATAATACCATTCCTGAAATCAGATCACTTTTTCTGCTATTAGTATTTTCAGAGACAAAATGGGAAGGGTTCAAATAAGAGCAAGCAACATGATCTGATCTTCCCAAACCCCTAACTTACAGTAAGACAGTGAAGACAATCTCATTAGTTTTTCAATGAAAATGCTAAGAGGTGAAAGCAAATGACCATTTAAATTGTCAGGAAAACTTTCAGTAGCTGGAAATGATGCTAAAAAAATTTCAATTAGAAATAAAACCTATGTTTTGAATAGTGAGGTAATAGACTACTGGGACGTTGTTCCTGGGGTTATTTTAGATTCTCTGCCATCCCAGGTCCTAAATATACACACTAACCAAACAAAAATTGTTAGTGTTGATGTGGGAGTTGCTTGGTGAATGCTTTGGCATGTTTCATGGAGGAAGTCAGACTAGATGATCAAGTTTGCCTTGGCAGCAGACGTGTGATATTTCTGCTATGTGTGGGAGACTCAAGGGAGGAGAGCAAAGGAGGAGAGAAGGGGGAGGGAAAAAGAGGGAGGGAAAGAAGGAGCAGTTGTCTGGCTGTCTTCCTTTCCTGGTGCATGTAAGGTGCAGGCCTTGTGTGGTACTGTTTCCTGTTTCAGTGAACCGCAGGCAGTACCTAGAATCAGAGCCACAAGTCTTACCACTGGGCAGAAGAGTCTCAAAGTTGTCTGAGAAGAATACTATAGATACTGGAATTTTGTCACTTCATAATCCAGGCTGGATGCCTGCTGAAGGATTTTTTGGCCATAGTAAAATCATACAGAATTGAGACACACATAAGCTCTATTTGGAGCTACTCCTTAACATGTTTTTTTCTTAGTAGCTATTACAGAAGATCATTAGGATGATTAAAAATATTAATCTGAATGAATAAATAAATAAATAAATAAATGTGGATGCCAAAACAAAGTCCAAGAGTCTCAGTGGAGACTAGATGAATACTGGGATGTGAGATCCCATAGCTTGTTCAGATGTGCTCCTCTCTCTTAGACACAGCAGTAAGTTACTGTTAACACCCAAAGAACTAACAGCACAAAGATGCTTGTAAAAGAAATGAATAACATCTCCTCAAACTATCACAGTAAATCATGACCTCCTACTGGCTACTGAATAATATTCGCTAATATTTTTATTATACTGTGGTCTCAAGAGCTCTAACCAAAGTCAAGGTTCCACCATGCTGGTCACTGTGCTCCCAGTTAGTGAATGACAGTCCTCATGAGAAAGAGCCCACAGTTTACCTGGACAACACAGGGCAAGTGCCACGGAAAGAAAGTGAAGGTTGACTCACTGAAATGGAACTCGAGGGAATTTTCTGTGTTCATGCTGGATGTCAGGAAGTGACCCTAAATCTTTAGCCATCAATGCAGTAAAGAAGAGCATGTAGGTGGCAGTTTGGAAACATTTGAAAGGTTTTAAAAAGCATTACTTATTGCATTTAGTAATTTTTATTTCCTGCCAGCATTTAGGGAATGATTACCAAATTTCAGAAAGCCAAACTGCAGCCTTTGGAATTTAACTCATAAAAGCCTACTAAAGCTCAATACTCAGATACCAACAACACCCATAAGAAATCTAACCCTCTGAGTCAGTTGGGAGAGGTTTCCAACTTTGCACTGGTAACCTGTTTTGCTTTTAAACATCCATCCATGGTCTTAGAACTGGGTGCCCCAATGACTTCTACAACATCAGTATTTTGACCATACTCATTTACTTCAGAAAAAGGCAGAAGTTTGAGCATTAATATCCAAAATAATATGCTGATGTAATAAACACCAGAAAAGCATGGTCTCCTAGGTTTACTTAAAATCTAACAGTAAAGCTATCTCCCTGAATACTCCAGAGTGTGTATATAAATACACGAGCAGGAGTTATAAACACTGTGTATCCTCAGACTTGTGAGAAATCTTCCCAACAGAGAGCTGAACTTTCCACTTGCAGTGAAAAGCTGTAAATCCCGCCACAAAATGGCTGTGCCGGCCATTTCACACACCAGGCTTGCTCCAAGCTGCTGCCCGCGCTGTCGGGGCCCCGCGCGGATACAGAGGGCGAGGTGCTGTGTACGGCCAGTGCTCTGGCTGGATTAGGCTCACGCCAGCTGCCTGCAGTACGGCAGGCATCGTGAGCCTGCTGTGAGGGTCTACAGAGCAGAACTGCCTGCCTGCCTGCCTGCTGCATGCCCGAAGCAGAACTAGCCTCCTCGAGGATAAAGAGTGATCGTCAAAACTTCTGGAAATGTGAATCTGACTACATGCTGGTAGCAAATATTTCTTGCGCGTCACTAGCAGAAACCACTTCTGCTGAAGAGACCAGCAGAAAGTTATTCTATACCCTGGCTTCCCCAAATCGCAGTTATTAAATCCGATGTTCCACAAATGATCCTGTGTTTTGACTGTGCGGCGATCACAGCTATCATGCCATTCTTTGGAACAAAATGAGCAAGAAGAAGAGTTTTATCTGGAAAACTGCAACTAGCAACCTAATATATAACCTCTGACAACCAGTGGTTTCTGAACAGGGACGAGGGAGGGGGTGCAGATTCTGAAAAAAGTTACAGGCAGGGCTGATTTATATGCCCTTCATGTTCGGGATGAACCACACGAAGACAAATGGAGACACCCGAAGAACCACCATGGAGACAAATGCAAAAAGTGGGAATAACGCTAATTCAAACTCCTAGGAGAATGAAGCTGGCATCTTGTAGGACCTTACATTGGGCTGAGGAAGGGGCTGAAGCAAAGAGATGATTACCATGATGGAAGAGAAGGTGAGAGATGATAGCTACTCACTAGTGACATTGTGATACTATTTCACAAGAATAACCTTTAGCAGAAAAAATAAACTAACTCATCCAGTTCTCCGCTGTACCTATACCAACATGTAGACATAAGTTTCAGAAGTAGAGAGAAGTAGAAATCATGGGAGGATTCCACAATCAAACTTATTTCTAGACACAAAGTTATTTCTTTCACATCAAAGGCAGTTAGCAGAGGAGGGAAAGTGCAGAGGAACAGACAGTGAACCATGAAGACTTTTCCACTGCTAACTGTCTCACTTGTATGAAAATCAGTGTATAAATCGGATAAACAGAATCTACTTCTTTATGCATTGAAGATTCTCTCTTCATCTGATTTACCTTCATCTGATGGAGACACTTTGAATAAAGGGATGTATTATGAAGAAATGCATTCAGTTAGGAAAGACTTGAGTTTGAAATTAAATCCTGTGCTAAACTTTTCAAGAAGTATCTACCTTCACTGAAGTCTTTTCATGGCCCTGCTTATTTCTACTTTAAACTTCTCACCTATTGTACTTTAAGCTCCATCAGTGAATGTAAATGGGGTTTCACTATACGTTTAGTGCATTCAAGCATTCTTTGTTACAGTTCCCACCCTGCTGCATTATGTGAACCCTGCCACGGAAGTCCAGCAGTCGGTTTGTTTTCTGCTATTAATAAAAGAACCTACTTTTCCCCACTTCTTTGAAGAAGTTGAAAGGGCTACATGTTTGAGGGGGAGGTGGTGGGGAACAGACTGTGGTGTAATCCCCAAACGTAAATGCTGTCCAGATTAGAAACCTCCCTGAAGAAAATTTACAAATGCTAAGACTGTGCTTTTTGTGTGATGAACACTAGAGCAATAACTTAGCCACATACTGGGTTCTGCCTAATGCATAAGGAGCCTACTAGGTGAAAGGAATTAAATGAAAAAAAAAAATAAATCTCCCAATTGGCTCTATGCCAATGCCATCCAACCCTTTCAGTACCCAGTGATTTACTAGTGCAACTATTTTCATGTGTATTTAATCACTGAGGTATCTTAATATAATACTTGGGAATCTGTTAAAATAAAATTAAAAAAACCCCACAAATGGGATTTACCCATTGCCAGTGTTTTCACATAGTCCAGGAAAAGCTTAATTAAAGGGGTGGGACATGTCTCTGCTGAATAGCTGTTTTTGCTTCATACCTTCCCATGCATGACACGCACACATCCAAGAAAAGAAGTTGGAGTGGGGGTGGTGGTGGAAGAAAACCAGCCAAAGTCAAAACCAAAATTACCAGCCCTAAACTACTCAGCACAACCTTGTTGATTTGTTTGACCATTTAAATAAATGAATATGCTCTTCGTAGAAAATCACAGCCCCACTGTAACAGCTAACAAGTAGAAGAAAAGTACAGAATATTATCTGCCTTTTTCTCTATAGCATACCCATATTGTTCAAACTGTCATTACCGTATCTAGTTATCGTACAATTACAACTAATCCTTAACTCCTAAGTAAGCAAGAACAGGAGTAAAGATTGCAATCCTGAAAGCCTATCAGATAAACTTTAGTCTATAATTGACTGATTTTGTGATTAATTTTAAATCTTACTTAATAGGTTAAAGATGTTTATAAAGATGAAATAATTTTATCAGTGTTGATCTTAATAATCTTATGTTCACTTACTCTCTAAGGCTTCCATAGTCCATCCACTTGTTGCTACTCAGGCCCTGCAAGTAAAACATAACTTTGCACACAAATTAATATAGCTAGATTCTGGTCAGACTATAACTCACCAGATGAGAATAACTAGTATTGCCAAGGAATGGAACAATGCAGTGTCCAACAAACTCTGAAAACACCTATTGTAATCATCAAACAATGAAAAAAATTAACAAGGTGATGAATGTCTATGAAACATTCTTTGGACCAAAATACTCTAAATGAGCATAACAAAATAAAACTACTTTTAATTGAACATATGACTTCAGCGGGTATTTTTATAGGATCCCAGATTTTTTTTCTATTGCATGTATCTATTTGATTACCTACCCAGCTATAGACCTCAGGCAGTAGCTGGTCTTTCTTTTTTTTGTCTTTTTTTTCTTTTTGTAGGCTATGGCCAGTTCCTAAGAGGAGATGACTGCTTTTGAGTGCGAAATTAAGAACCTAGTCAGGAATTCAGCATAATCATCATACGGGCAAATCAAAATGATGGCTACATTTACTGCCTACAGAAATTTTTGCTGCACTGAATATTAACACACTGAAAATGTTGTGTTAGCTAATCGTGAATGTGCCGATTTTCATTACTCATGGAAATGCGTAACATCTTCTGTTAAACTTCATTGACATTTCTCATCAAATGAATAGAGCAATGCCCTGAAATGTGATAATTGTAGATTCTTGTTATACAACTTCAAGTAAAATATTCTTTCCTCTAATTCCAACAGTAATTAACTTGGATTGGAATTCCCCTGACTCATGTAACAGTCTTCAGCACTGTATTAATGGATCCTAGTGTTTATATGGTTTGAAAAGAAATCCCGTCCCATACATGCAATATTATATTAAGGTGCTAAAGACTTTCAGGTTAATGAAAAGAATTGATCAAATCACCCCAGCTTGAACAATAAGCATTTTTTTGTTGTTTTAGGTTTAAAATGAAAAGGTGTCTTGTAGAAACTTAAAATGCTTCAAAAATGAACCTCTGGAAAATTATTGCATCTCCCATGAAGACTGAAAATTAAAGTAGACAATTATCATCATAATAAACCAATTGTACATGGCAGACAAAAGAGAAGCTAATACTTCTCTCTGCTTTTTGACTGATGTTTTGTCGGGCTGTAGCTAAACAGTACTTTAAGTTGACAGTAAATTAGCAAACAATATGAGGGAGGGAAAAAGAAAGAAAATCATACAGGGGTTAAGATGTTTATGTAAAACAGTGATTTTCCTTTTTAAAATTAAATCGTACAAATAAGCTGGTGTCAGAGACTAGGTGATCCTTCATTTCCACCGCATTGAGCAGGCTCACATCAGCAGCAGACAGCCGTTAATATATGCGTCTGGCTCAGTCTGGTCCACCAACTAGGAATTCATCGAATTGTTAATATCATTCCTTTTTTGTATGCACCACACATCATTTTCACTCTCTCTCTCTCTTCCTCTCCCTTTGAAAGAGCTTGTGTTTTGTTTTTTTGTTTTCGTTGTAGCACAAGCTGATTATTCCAAAATCACATATTAAATAGCATTTAAAAGCATTCTGGACTGAAACAACATAAAGTCACGTAGAAATAAGAATATATTGAAATTCTGTACATATATCTAAGCATAACATATGAAAGATGATACTTGCTATTTATCTGTGCTAATAAAGACAGCTTTTGTATACTGTCAATGTGTAAATAAGACTGCTTTCTGCATAGTGTCTGCAGGTATTGTCACGTAGTCCCAGGACAGGGAAACATCTTGTTGATCATGGTGGGAATTATGCCTGACTGAAGACTGGGCTTCTCCCTCCCCTCCATCCACCTCTGCCCCACCACAAAGATCTAAATGTGTACTAGAGGTTGGTTTTGCTGTGTTGAAACTGGGGAAGAAGAGGGAGGAGGGAAAAAGGAAGACAGTGTACCAGCTTTTTCTTCTCTATGACAAGGGGCAGCAGTGAGTATGATAGGCAGAGAAGAGCCACTGGACTTATCCCAGTTGAAACAGTAGTGCAGACACAGTACTGCATATTTATGGCTTTTGTTGTAGCACCAAATAAGCCAGGTAGGGGCTCCTAATGATTCGTTTTCTTCTCACTCCCACTGCAGAACAGACCACACTTGAAATCTTCAGACTGACAGAGACACACATTTCACACTACAGTTTCACCTTCACTGTACATACAGTATCAAATGAAAAAAGAATTCAGAGGGCTGAATGTGAACCATCCACATTCAAGTAAATTTTGTTGATTCTAACAATAAACGCAATTAAAATCTTTAATATGTACAGACGTGTGCATTGTATATCTGATAAAATCTATAAGGATTTTTAATTTAATAAATATTATGCATAATTTAAGTTGTATATTGACATGTATATACCTACACAAAATACAGTTTTACCTCATTATATAGCTTGAATTAACAGAATAGCCGTTCACCTGAATAGTATCTTGAATAGACCATTTTCAGTACTGAAAACTATTGTACATAGTACAGGTCAGTTGCTACTGAAGTCCTTCATTAGTGCAGCACACAGCTAAGTACCTTTGTCTTTTCTATACAGATTCAGATCTACTTTTCCAATATTGCCTATTGCCTAAATAAAAGTCAATGTTGAATAATATATCTGTGTTAAAAAACTGCCTCTGTGTCTGAATGTTTGCAACTAGTTCTTTTGAGTGTTCTTAGCATGTGGGATTAACAGTTTATGAAGAAAAGAATTGCATATTTACAGGAACTGTATCATCGTTGTAATTGCTGAGGCAATATTTTTATGACTATTTAAAGACTAATTATATCTTGAGCAACTTAAAAACTATGTACAGCACATAGTTTCTGTCTCTTAAGAAAACAAGACAAGAAAAAGTATTATACTAAAAGATAAGAACAATTTATTTTAACAATAGTGTTGATGCTTACAATAAAACACAATTCCTCCCACACAAGTGGAAAAAATATACTGCAGCCAAAATACCACTTCTGAAATGAACAAATAGTTTAAATGCCTGATCTGTCTGAAACCTTTTCTCAGTGAAGTCTGATGTATCAACAAGGTCCTGCAGCATTTTGGGTTAGACACTGGAAACAGAGAAAAATTATTCAGAACTAACCCACCTATAAAATATTAAGAAATAAAAATCAAACTATGTGTTGTAGATAGGATTTGCAGAATAATTTGTGTGCTTGTGAATCTTCCTATGCAAAGTCAGTGAAGTACTTAACACATGAAGGACAACCTAAAGCTCACTCTTACTTTTGTCAGAGGGGGAAAAAATGCAAAAAGTGATGGAGAGGTTACAAGTTGAGTCTGGTGCTTAGCGCGTTGTCGACTCAGTTTAAACTGAACAGGTAAAAGAAATGTGATTCTGATTGCAAAGTGATTTTAATGCTGTAGCATGATTTTTACACCAATATTTTCTATGAGATTAAAATGTAAATTAAATGAGAGAATATTTTAAAAGCCATATTATGGTCTCACTTAGACAAAGAAAAACGATGGCAGCTAACTACAAAATAATCTTTGTCGCATGTTACAGGCAAAGCTAAGCAACAGTTTTCCTGTAGACTGAAATCGTTATCAAACAACAATAGAATGAATGTTTTCTAGGCCTCAAACATCAGTGTTTATGCTTTATGTTTTAAAAGTTAATTAATGCTGTAACAATACAAATGAAAATATACTATGTGGCAATTATATATGAGAATTGTCTATAATAATGATGATGATGATAATGTTATGGTTGAAGCCTTTTCTATATTTTAGGATCTGGATTGAGTTTGTTTGTTGTTGGGGGTTTTTTTGTTGTTTTTTGGGGGGTTTTTTTGAGGTGCAAACTGGCATTTAGTTTAAATTTTTATTCTAAATGTTATATGGCATCTAGTCCAGTTTCCTAATACAAATATGTAACATCCTAACGTTGCACAATGGATAACAGTTGGCATTTTTTTTTCTTTTAGGAACACTGATGCTGCTTAACATTTGAAATAGGTATATTTTCCTTTTCCCCCTTCCAGACAAGAAAGCTCCTTTGGTTCTCTAAATTCTGCAGAGAAACAATCACAGTCCAAAGCTGCTGGTTCCCCTCCGCCTAGGTCCCAAGAGCCTGACTTGTGATTGTTGCTAAAAAACCTCACAAGTTAGGGTCTCAGGGACTAGGAAAAGTCCGATATGATCCGGTAGAATTCATCTTCCAATAAATTGAATTGCTTAGTAGTCATAATCGCTGTCAGTAAAACTTTCACTGCTATTGTTAAACAAAGCACCCAGAACCAAAACAAATCCAAAAAACAACGTCCCCCCAAAATCAACAGCCCCTCCTCCCCCCAAACAAACAAACCACAGTTTCAAGTAGGGGGCAGAAAAGATCAAATATGCAGGCAAGACACATACATACATTCAAACAATGTATCAGCTGACTAAACAGACTTTTCTTAAGAGTATAGTCCTTAACTTCTGAAAAGAAAAAACAAAGAACACAGGAAAAAGATTTTCACTGCCTCATCTCACAAGTAGCCATATTATAATGCATCAGAGGGAAGTGTCTAAAAATCGGTTAAAATCTGCTTCCAGCAGATTGGTACAGTAACAATTTTATTCTATTTCCCCTAATGCCTGGAAGAAGGATTAAATGCTTGTTAAGGGGCTTCTAATTGAAATATTTCCTCATTATACTTTCAGTCCTACTGTTCAGGTGGGCCCTGGGTTACAGAGTACTTTAAACCCATTCACAATGCAAGGATAACCTTTGGGCGTGTATTCACTTTTTGCCTCTTCCCCACGTTCAACATTTAATCCTTCTACAGACTGCTAGCAAAAGCTTCTTCCTTTCCAGTGGCAAAACTAGCTCTCGCTCCATAAACTGTAGAAAACATTGACATGCAGAGATTGTTGTCACTTGAATCAGATTACTCAAAGCACACATAACTTTCAAATACTGTCGATACAGTAAGAAGAAATGCTCAGATTTCCTGAATAATTTTGTTCTGAAAGCCGGACACTTTTAATGGCATGATCACAATCCCAAATTAATTTCGCATTCATTCTCCTCCGATCTTTAGCCTTGTTTGCAGAATGAAAAAGAAAATTTCTACTTTAGGGATGGGATCCACCGTGGTTTGGTTTTTTTGGGTTTTTTTTTGTTTTGGTTTGGTTTTTTTTTTCCTCCATCAGAGCGCAGAGCAAAAGAAACAGCAGCCATAAAGGTCCTAGCCACTGGAGCAGAATCTGGCATAGAAAACTCAGTGCTCTTCGGGAAGCCGTTCAGCTTTAAAAAGGAAAAAAAGAGAAGAGGGGGGGAAGAATTAGAATCTCTGCTGGTCGAACAGGTAAATCATCCATTTACAAGAAAGCTGTACAGAGAGCTCTGCTGAAGAAAAGATTTGCCAGTGCCCCCCACCCCCACCCCTGCCCTTCACCCTCCCCTCCAAAATGATACTTCAGATTTCAGAACATTTTGGATTATTTAAAATATTATTTCAGCTGATGATATAATGCAACATTATATAAGAGCCGTTTCTTTGTCACTGTGCACCATTCAATCAGTTATGCCTCAGACACAAAATAGTTAAACGAAACAAAATATATATATGATTGAGATATATATATATGTATAGCAACCCCTAGATTTCATTCAATTTCTTTTTTTAAAAGCTGATCATGATTTAACAAACAATTTTGACCACAGCTTTCAAATCAATAATTAGAATGAAAAATCTCTCCCCTCTATAAATATGACATTAACATAATTATACCACCCCCATCGCATAGACCCATCCTCTTTAGGGAATACATCTGATGCTCTGAAGATGGAAATCAGTCAGATTTTAGTTGCTCTCAAACGTACCTTTGCTTCTCACTGACTGAGTGGCTTTACCTTCCATGCACACACACAGTCACTAGCACACACACGCACACACACACATACACATGCGCGCGCACATACACACACACACGCACAAAAAGGCAAGGCAAAGCAGCGGATGCTGACTCAGAGCAGTTGTGTGTGGAGGGGGTGGTATCGGCTGGTATTTTCACTGCACTCATCATTAACATTAACTCACTCTCTAGCATCCACCCTCTCTCAGACCTGCTGGACTGCAGCATTTGCATGACGCTGTCACTCTAGCCCTTGTGGGTCAGATGTTAGAAGAAAAAAAAGCCTCAAGGCTCTCATAAGGAATGCCTTCATTTCTTCCAAAGGGTCCCTCTTCTTATTTTTCCACCTTTCTACTTCCTCTGTTGCTGTGTCTCAGTTGTTTGACATCTTTCCGGAAGAAAATGTCTTGAGCTGCAATAAGCCAGTAGTCAGTCGGTCCTCCCCTCACCTCACACTCCTATTCCCACCCCTTTTTTTTCCTAATCAATAAGACAGATCTCCAAATGCAGTTGTGAAAACAGGCTCTGACACACAGACTTTCATCCTCGATCCTCTGCCTCAGGAATAGCAGGCAAACCCAGGCTCACACGTGATGTAGGGAGAAATAATGCCAGTAATTCTTGAACAGTCTTAGGAGTTTATTCTACGCCTTCTTCATTTTTTCCTTTGCTCGAATAAATACCAGTGGGAAGGACACACTAGCTCTCAAAACTACAAGGATTCATTTCTTCAGAAAATAATGAACATTAAAAAGGCTAATATTAATTGTCCTCAAAATTAATGCTATCATTTTCCCCCCCACACTCATTGTGCTCTTTATAAGTAGGAATTGTCTCATAGCCAAAACACTGCCAGGGTCTGAATCACCATTCACTGTGCTGAAACTGTGAGTTTCTGGACTTTAATTGGTATTTAACCAGACTAAGTAATATTTTTTTATTATTATTATTGTAGACTTTTTAATTAAAAAAAAAAATAATAAAAATTGATGCTGTTTGCATCAGAGGGAGCACTGCAAGAGAACAATGGCAATACACCCGCACGACCACACCAAGTACTGAAAAAGCATGTTTGAGCTATGCTTGTGTATTTAACTGTATGGTATTTACTCCATGTTGGTAGAGCAGTTTGTGCACATACACGTACATCAAATACACACACACAGAAACTCAGGACACATATATAAAACACACAACACAAAACAAAGCACAAAGGCTGTTAACCAAAACACAGGCACAAGTTGTCTGACAGTCTATGAAAATCCACAGAGCATAATTATTGTGTGCATTTTTACCTTGTTCCTTTGTTGTTAAGGCAAGGGACTTTAATGACTTATGGTGTTGACAATCTTTCGGCTTTTCCCTTTTTACGCCAACAGTGTTTGGGAACTATTTTTCCAGACAATACCACAACTGTGATTTGCGGTACAAAAATGATTTGCCAGTGGGGGGGACAGGTTATACGCAATTCGCCAGCCAGTTCCTGAAGCTGCCTGGTGCCGTAGAAGCTCTCAGCATAGCTGGGCTGGCAGGTCCCAGGATGCAGTGCTACACCGCAGTCCCGGCTCAGGTAGCTGTTTAGCAACCTTACGGCAGCAGCAAACATGAAGGGCATCCACTCGCAGGAAAGGTCCAAAAGAAAACACTACGCAGCCCCAAAGTAAAGAAAGGAAGCCGAACCGCCGGGGTACACACCCTATGCCCAGTTAGTACACGCTTATGACCGGTTGTTGTGATGGTAATTAATTAATTTCTTAGGTAAAGGATGGAGAAAAGTAGACAATTAGGAAACAGTTAAGTTTGTAATCTCAGAGAAAGGGAGAGACGGAGACAGACACACACCCACAGACAGAGAGAGACAGCGGAGAACGCCAAGCATGAGACAACAAAAACAAGACCAAAATCAGATATGGGAAACTGAAAAAATACAGGATTACAGCATTCAGCTTAGCATTTACTGAGGTATAAAAAATAATAAGAATAAATTAACACATGCACAGCATGGCTTAAAATACTTATTGCTATCAATAGTCTGTGATGGATGCCGGCTTCGTACTGCTATACGTACATTAGATTGGTCATCGCCTCTTAATCTCCTTTTGCTCAGACCCATCCATTTTTTGCTGCTCCAGCATCTGTGCCCTTTATGCTTTTTTTCTGTATAGTTACCCACAATACACTGGATAAATTAATGTCATGACCTCGCTATGGCTATCAGACAGAAAAAAAAGTCTACTATTTTAATAATTGAACGTGCGCGTACAGCAAACTGCCTACTGATAGCCCAGCTTTGTGGACTGCCTCCAAAAGCAGCCTTTGCTAGCTCTGCGAATCAGAAACAACAGATGCAAATACTAGCCACATAGCCCCAGCTCTCTGACTTGCTTTTTTTTTTTTTTAAACACACCCTTTTCAGTCTGTGCCATCTCTTTTTCCCTGCGTCTCCCCCTCAACGGTTAAAAACATTAGCCTGCTGGAATTAGAAGCTTCTGAACAAAAGCATAAAGATGAGTGAAAATTATAAATGGCTGCAGATTCTGGAAATTTATATCCAGATGGTGAGTAGGGAAGAGTACCCAGGTTCAAGTGCTGAGCCTCACGGAGCACCACTGGGGCCAAGGGGACTGCAGACTAGATTAAATCAATAGTCGTCTGAAACGAGATGTTGTAATCAATCAGCTCAATTACCACTGTCATAGATCTGGGCTTAAGGTCTTTCCTGATTCCACTCTTCTAATCATTAACCCTTATACTTCCTCAAAATAGCAACTCACACTTGATCTGCTGCCCTTACCTTTCAGATCATCGAAGTTCAACTTAGCATTTTCCCCTCTTTTTCCCTTTCCCTATTTAAATAACATAAGAATGGGTCAGCAAGAAATATTTTAAATGTGAGTATGGTAAGGTGAGATGCACTCCTCTAAATGTACCTATTATATATTTGCTGCATGTGCGCTTATATATTATTATTATGCCTCTGGGAGTGGCTGGGTGGATCAAAGACTGCTGTTTAATTAACATTCAACTCAGCTGTTTCCTTGGAGATTGAAAATAGAAAACTAGTTGAATTAAATTGAAGCTATTCACTCCTTTCACTAATCTAACATTATAGAACTCTTCTCCTCTCAACCTAGTTAGGAACAACTCATTTCTGGTTAATCAACCACTAGGAAAATCCATTTTCAGTTTGAGGTTAAGTGTGAAAAAGTTGGAAAGACATTTTTGTATGCATGTCTGAAATCCATGGAATTGCCCAATCATTTACATTTTATATCCACAGTACAGTAAATCCTCACACAACGCAAGGAACAAGAACCATTTGGTTTGAATACGAGCAGAGCCACTTTCAAGTCTTGCCTGTAATTATTATTCACTGAATAAAGATTAAATGTCATCCATTTAACTTTTTTTAATTCCTGTGCAGGTCCTGAAAAGATGGAAAAGCTTTTCATAAAAATCCTCCAGCAATTGTCATGTATCCTCCTCTCAGTTTCTCAGCAGGAAAGAAAGAATCCAGGTAGCAGGCATCCAGAATTTTGGTCTCTTAAATTTGATTTATTCTGCTGATAGACTTAAATAATAATAGTGAAAGAAAACTCCATTACATTTACAGTTACATCACTGTCTGTACATACTGCCTCCAAGCAGAACCACACCTTTTTTAACCATAGATCTGCTTTTCAGCTGAAGAGACTGAACTCACAGCCTTACTCCCTGCAGCCTTGTGAATGCTGAATAGCAGAATTTGTCCCTGTGACATGGCAATGGTATTTATGGGGAGGAATTTGTGCTCCTAGAGGTGCTGGGAGTGGGTATGGGATAGAGGCAGCAAATAGGTGTTTCACGGCAGAGGCGGAGGCCAGGGGTCTGTCTGCAGGGAGGGCACCTGCCAGGGCAGGGCGCTGCACTTCCCAAGACAGGTTATAATTGGAGATTGATTGCTGGATTTAATGATCCAGCTGATTTCATTAGCAGAAATGTAAAAAATTGGTCTAGAAAATTATTCTGCTGCTAGCATAGGTGCTTTGTAACGAGCAGGAGCGACTTTGTTGCAGTGACTGACCCCTCACAGATGGAAAAAAATGACCTCAGCTTTGCATTTTTTCTGGGGAAGCTCTAGCTGCAGTGGGTTGAGATACAAAAAGAACCTTGATTCTGTACTTTAGTAATTCTAAATGAATGCAATGCACCAGACATCACCTTAAACTGCATGAAGGGTACTGCTCAGTTTTGCAGGCAGCAGTTAAGCCTGAGCATCATCCACAAGGGGACAGCATTCACATCCACACTGGAAAGATGCAGTCTGTGTACATGAAGAACAGATTGAGAATAGCAGCCATTGCTGGAACCACCCAAAAATAAAAATTAAAAAAAATAAAATAAAAAAGGTGTTTCCTGGAGTATTACTTATGAAGAGAGAAGGAGGAGAGGCTGGATGTGGATGTCAGATGTCAAACCCCATTCAACTACAACATGAACCTTTTGTTTCTTAAGACAGAAAGAGTCAGGTAATTTGTAATATTAATACAAACTTTGTGTGAAAGATAAGGATTTTCTGCAATAACAAAAATAATTTTAAGAGAATGTGATGACAAGAATTCAATACTACTGGAGCAAAATCAGAATGTGTCTAACATGAATGGAAAATGCACTAATACCAAATGTTATTCTGATTTTGCAGTTCTCATCTTCATATTCTCAGTGTGCTCCAAGTGGGAGGTAACAGTCTCATCTTTCCTCTTTTTCTAGGAGCAAAATTTTCTTCAACACAGTGCACATGAAAGGGATACCCACTAAAATAAAAAGTTTAGCTTCCTTTAATGTAGCATTTAAATGAAGAATGAGACTGTTGGAGTGACCTGTGTCTAAGCGCGTGCCATGGTTTTGTATGATTGTCCATGATACCTTCTCACCTCACTGTTGAATGGCAAGGGGATAAATATTTCAAAAAATCACACAGCAATCTAGTCCCAGATCCATCACAGAAATTTACCTTCTTAATTTCTTGTTTAGAAATGCTGAAACCAGATTTTGCATTATTTTTTTAGTAACAGTGCCTTTTGTAACTCCGCTCAAATTCCTACCTGATCTTGAAGTATTAAAAACGTATATCATGTATACAATCTATTATAGAACAGAAATCACACAAATAAAAATACAGAGAAACAGCAAT
Source organism: Aegotheles bennettii (assembly GCA_013398125.1). NCBI lineage: Eukaryota > Metazoa > Chordata > Aves > Caprimulgiformes > Aegothelidae > Aegotheles > Aegotheles bennettii. The sequence continues at coordinate 664,229 of VZRW01004199.1, read as the reverse complement.
ATCCTTCTGTCCCTACACAAGCTCCTTCTTATTCGAGAAATGCTATTATAACGTATCCTTGCTGACTTGTCAATTTACCTGCCCTTTATTAAAACACAGACACATGACAGCAGAAATTATTGCAGTCTGAATTACTTTGAAAGTATATGAATGCTATTCAATAGACCTTGATTTCACTGACATTTTCAATTAAAAAAGTAATTATTTGTGAAAAGTAACAATTATGATATTTACTCTTTTTTGACCTATGTTTTTTCAAGCTTCAAAAGCATGAAACAATGAATGAATTAACTTTTCTATTTATGAACACTTTTTATATTTACTTCGTTAATTGCTTTGTGTTACTGTTTAACACAGCATCAGCACAACGTGAAGAAAGGGCCTGGTACTAAAGTGAAATTCCAACTGTTCATAAAACTGTTTGTGACTAAACAATCAAGTTTGCATTTGCAGTCTGTTCAATAAGAAAGACATAAAGTGCCAAGCACTATTTTAAAAATCCCACTTCATAAATTTTCCAATATGAGATTTTTATGATTTCCTTACTAATTAGGTATACGTATATACATATATATATAAAATTGATAAAAATGCAAGATTACATGGAACATGATCTCCAAAATATGTTGTTTATTCCCAGAAGGCAGCCCTCCATTGGTTTCACACTATTGCTGCAATTATCAGTGGACATAATCCTGCAAATATGGCAATTCAACTATACTTATTTGTAAGGATAGTGTCTCTGAAATAACCTGAAATATTTGTCTGACCAATGATTCTTCAATACGTATATGTCAAACAAGAATCAGAGTTTACAGAAGGAAATTAAAGGCATCCTGTGCATACTGAAAACAGTAACAGAATGTACAGAATTCTGATATAGAGAAAAACTCTCCTATTTTGTGAACAATATGATTTGAAGATACACGTTTGTGAGAAACATTTGGACACACGATTTCTACAACCTTGTTTTAAGAGGTTTCAAAAGTAGGCATGGGAGAAGCAAAGCATTTTAATAAGAAAATAGAAAATAGTAGGTTCAATGCCTGCAAAACCAGAATATTTAAAATTTTCTAGACAGTGAAGGTTAAAGCTATCCTGCATTCTCATAGTTCTCTCTCTCCCCTTTCAATCAATCTCATTGATTTTTTTTAAGGGTCAGAGGCTATACCTTCATTGATCAAAGAAACAGCCTGACACAGCGAAAGAGTCTGCCAATTCCAGACAGATCAATCACACCTTTGTCTGCTTTTGATACATTATGGCTATTTATTCTGCATCACCACGACTTTCTGTCGCATGGCTCTTAATGTAATAATGCTGCTCAGGGACAACAATAAAAAGGGGGGGAGGGGAAATATTCTATTTAAAATATTTTAAGCCTCTCTCTGGTATTTCTGAGGGTGGCTTATGATGGAACTTGGCCAACTTGTTTGATTTCATTTTTGCCTTGAAAAAGAACTTCTATTCTGGTATTTAGCTCTCCTTGGTCAGCATTTTGTAGGATTTTATGAAGGTGATCCTTTGAAAATGATTTGTGCAAACTGTTTTTAGAAAAGTAATTAAATCTTGATAGGACAACAATTATGATCTAATCACAACCATCGTTTTCCATGTTTATACACTGTTTTAGAAATGTTTTCATGAATAGAATGTAACTGATACCAGGCTACAGCTACTCACTGCTTTATGACTGTAAAATGAAACTAAATGGTCAGCCTAAAATAATTGCTAGGAAATATTGCTGAATAAACAGGTATAAGTGCTGAAAAGCTCCTGGCTTGACAAACTGTTATGCTGAAAGCCAGCTAAAGCATTAAAAAATGCACTATATGCTCACTGTCTGTCATGACTGAAAGTTATATGCTATTATTTATCTTTCCGTGGCATCTGCAAGAAGCCTTTAAAACTACTGTTGCTCTAATATCAAATCTTTTGTTCACATTTGGTAGCATATCACCTCACAAGCAGTTGCACTACTTAAGAGAAATCACTCATGGGTCTTGTATATTTGTTATAAGTAAAAACATTAAAATACAGTTCTAAAGGTGAAATTGTAGCCTAGGAGAATTCAGTAGCAAAATACCCAATGGCTTCAGCGGAGTTGAGACTTCACTGCAAGAAGTTACTTCTTAACTCCTTCAACTCAAGCTACTTTTAGTAGAAAAGGCAGCTCATGGGATTTCACAGGGCCATACTCTTATAAAGAACTTAAAAAAAAGAATTAACACAGTTCTCAGCAAAATAGCTAACAAAGCTGTGATGAGCTCTATGCATCATGTAGCCCTAGCAAAGACAGCGGAACTATTCAGTAAAATTAAGCATGTAAACCTTTGCAGACTCAGGATGTCAGGTAATAAGACACAATCACCATCTTGAAGAAATTATTCACCTACGTTGTTAGAACATTAAAATAAGATATATGATAATCCAAACACTTGGCATTAGTTTCTGATTTCATTGTGCCTGCTCTGTAAATGATTGTGCACCCAATTTACAATTACATCAGCACTATTATGTAGAGCAAAAGGTAAGTGGTATACAAAGCTGAAATATTAAACCCATTAAAAAGTTATGAGTTTGACAGAGTCCCTGCATGTATTTGTGTGCATGCCAAGAAATGCATTTTAAAACCTTTAACTAAAGAAAACTGCCTTCCAGTGATAAACTGCAATGCCTAAAAGACATTTCTAAAATGCTACTGCCACTCTCAAAGGCCAAGAGACCTTAAAAACAGTTGCTGGCTGACAGCATTACACAAAAACATACAGTTTCTTCTGTATAGAAATAAAGCTGAATGCGCAACATTTCAGAGAAGTTTTGAATAAGTCTATTTGTCTGGCTTACTTTGCAAAGGCTCTGTAGAAAACAGCACCATAAACACTTTCAGTCCCCACACAAGGGCTAAACAAAGAGTCCTCTTTCTAGCCATTTAATCCAGTAATTTATTTTTTCAACCATCACATAAATCGAAACACAGCTGTAACCAATGACTTGCAGATCCAGTTCCCTGCCAGCTGGATCCTGTTCTGCTGAAGCAGCAAGATTTTTACATTGTTCACTTCTGTACATCTGGAGAAATCATTTGGGTTCAAAGGTGACTAGAAAAGCTCTTTAAATAAACCCAACCAACAGTGAAGAGAGGCCTAAGTATCTACAAAAGCTACACAGAGTTCCATTTAAAAAGTTCCTTTTTTAAAAAAAAGATTAACTCATAGAGCAGTTTGCTTCTTTAAACTTTTTTATGATTATGACATTTTAATTGAATTTATGCACTCAAATACATATCTTGTTAACATAGAAATATTTGCTATTTCCTGAGAACTTTCAAACATGGTGTCAATACTCAAAAGTGATCACAGTCAACAGTTTGTGTACTTACCACATTTAAAAGAATCATCAGAAAAATAGTGATGAATGAAATAAAATATCAAAAATGTATCTCAATTAATGCATCTTAGCTGTTGCCCGAAATCCTGCTTGACTTCAAATTAAAAAAAAGCAAACAATAAGAAAGCATATACTGTACTTAGATATGCTGAGCCTGAAACCTCTTAGAAGTCAATCCTTAAAATAGCCTTACTTCAAAAAGTCTGCATCATCCCTTACTGCATGAGTCTGCTAGTTAAGTAGCAAAAATGTCCCTGGCATTTAAACCTACACACAGTAAATTGATTACAATGCATCACTTCCTTTAGAAAAGCAATCACAAAGCAAACCAGCTGAATCTTTCAGAGGTAAATAACAATGAATATTGAAGGCTCATATAAACTGTATCTTCAATTACTTTTCAGACAAAACAGACAATCAAATATATTCACAATGGAGGGGTTTTGAGCCTACTCCAGGCCCCACTAACAAAAATATTCACAACATTGAAAGTCCCTATGTTAGGTCATAAGCAAATTCATAAGCACGTACTCTCGATTACAAAATAATCCAAAATTTGTCATTGTGTGTGTGTTTCTCTTCAAGCAGGTAAGCACAACACATCCAGGGCATGCCCCCATTGCTTAGGTAAAGATGTAGTTCCTTTACTGCACATTATTGAAAGGTATTTCAAAATTCAGTTAGACTTTGCTACTGTGATTGTTTCTTTTTCTTTTTTAATACTTACTGTTATAGCTGGTTTGAAACAATGCTGATAAAAGTATCCTTTCTGCTTGCCACTCTGGCCACATCTCTGCGCTGGCTTTGTGTTATTGCCTGTTATCTCCTCCTCACAAATCAACTGAATACCTACCTCACTTTCAGCTCTTGCTTCTTGTTGTCTACTCTTGCCTGTGCTTCCCCCCCTTCACTCATAATTATAGGAATGAATTGTTAAATATGCTATCTGTGCTCTGTTGTGAAAATAGGAGCATTAAGAAGGTAAAAATAAAAAGAAGGAAAATATGATTACTTTAAAAGCCAGATAAACCAGATAAATCACCTGCAAAAATTAACATGAGCAACTCATAACCAGGTAATTATTACATCACTCCGGGGCAAACTTCAGGGTATTTAGACCTGCATTTCTGTCCATTAACATGTACAGATTTATGTAAACATTCTAAAATTAAAAGTATCAAGTTTGCACTTAATTACAATGTTTCTGGAAAGTTTTCTCCCTTCAGTTCCTGATGTGTATTTACCCTTAACTATGGCTGAGTTTTGCCTGATAATTAATATTATCACAAAAGGGACTGAATGTGACAAACAAGCTTCCATTGCCCAATGACTGAGCTTCTGCAGTGCCTCCTGTGATTGACTTTGCCAAAAATGTCAGCACAATTAAACAGTATAAACTTCATTCCCCACAGTTCCACCAACTGCCCTCTCTAGTTTAGACTTTGTCTTGTCAAAAATATTTGCCTCCATTTTTAATGAACAGATTAGGGTTTAATATCCAATTCAGACATCACCTATGACCCATGGCCCATTCTGCAACATTACCTGCCTGCTTGCCTAGGGTTTCAGGCAAGTTAGATCGGGGTAACTTTGAGTCACCATCTGAAATACACCCTTCAGAGGCCTGGGACAGTCTAGGAAAAGTAAAGTAGGCTGGAGAGATGTATTACCTAATTTTGTTAGGTGTCTTTTGTTGCTTAGAAAACCTCGCTCAACTCTCTCAAATTGCAGTTGGCAGTTCAGATGGTATTCTGATTTATCCAGGAATGTAACTCCCATGGCAGACCCTGAGGCAAAGGCTTTGGTGTTTTTTATATATCTGGTTTAAAACCTAAGCCCTGCTGAATGAATGTCCCAGCTGGAAATCCAACTCACCAAGCTAGAAGGACTGAATCAGAGATTTTTAGATTCCACATGCCAATTTCAAAATGTGCTAAGCCACATCTTACAATTATCTCAATTTTTGTTCGGCAAATGTTGTTGTTGCTTCTACCTAGGGGTTTGGGTAATTATGGTTATATTCTATAAGGCATTTAGTTCTATCCCAGTTTACGTTGCAGGGAGTCCTTTATGTAACCTGTACCACTGGGTGCTCTGAAGCAGAGAACAACTTTTTAAGGCTGGGGTGCCAGATTTCACATACATCTCCTGTTTTAAAGACAGAGCTTGTCAATAGAACCTGAACAGGCAGCCAGAAGCTTCTGCCATTTAAAGATGAGTGATGTTGCCAATCACTTTTCTGGCAGACTCTTGTTCCTGTGCAAGGCAGCAATTCCCATTTGCCAGTTTTCAACGAGTGTGCAACCCAGGACCTTCAACTCACAGCGTAAATCGGGACATCTGCCAAAAGACGTGGTCTTTTCTGCCCTCTCTCCTGACCTCAGTCATTTGTTCCTCCATCTTGTTTGTGCTGACACTTGCATCTTACAGCTGCATTGTAAAGCAGATTAGGGAACAGACCCAAAAAGCAAACCAGAAGAAATAAAGGATTAGTTTGCAGCCAGATCAATCCTTGATCTGGCCAGCACAAAAGGCCAGGTGGAAATGAGTGCCACTGGCAAAAGAATGGAGTTTTCCTTCCAGTGGCAACCTGAACTTAGTCAGAATATAAGTGGCCCTATACCTAGTTGGAACCAGGAGCTGTGTGAACCGTGGCCTCTCAAAGCCACTTCTTTATGACACTGAGAGTCCCAACCTTCTAACTGTGCACCAGCCTTACTACACTCCCTGGTAACCATGTTGAACTCTGAAATACAAAATTAAAAATACTGTCTGAAGCAAAGATGTGAGATTGTATTACAGCCAGAGAGAAATTAGAAGATACAGCCAGAGGATAAAAGACTAGACACTCCAGGAAGTATCACATAGAAGGCTGTTCAAGGTGGTCAGAATAGTAAATGAGATATTAGCAACAGTCAAATAATACATCAAGGCTATAAATAACTGTGGAATCAGGTATTAACAGTAATTATACAACACACAAAGGAGGTACTTAGAGATTCCAGTACACTTGAAATGCAAATTACTGCAGAGCTAATGATAGTTATGACAACAGATTTAAAACCAAAATTAGATCACTGATCTTCAGATACTATGAAGAAGTTTATTTGAACTTTGCCAAAAAGGGCTTAAATGTACCATATACATATAATTACTTGTACAGGTTTCTCCTTGCAGGTATCTCATTCCACTTATCCCATTTAGGAAAGTATTCTCAGTCAATTATTTACTAAACTAAAATAGACTGGCTTAGAGCTTTCATAAAGTCCATTATAGCCATAAAACATTCAGAGAGAATCAATAAATTGTGTGTTATCTCCATATAGCATTCAGCATTTTGCTTTTTTTTTTTTTTGTAGGTAACATGCCTATCCCTGATGAAGTCAGTACACTTTTCATTGGATTTTGATCTACAGACACACACCACAAGGCAAACATATGCCTTTTCATTCACAAATAAAGTGCCATCAGACACTGCACCCCTGTTTGTAAATCATTTTTGAGGTGCTGTGTTCTCACACATGCAATCTGAGAGCAACAACATAAGAGGAAACATATCATTGTGAAACATATCACATCCATTACTTATGGAAAAAAAAAAAAGGTGGAATGGCATGATCCACAGCTAGGTCTATGTTGTATCCTGGATTTCTAGGCAGAAATCGCATCTCAGTGGCTGAGCATTTTAGCCCAAAAAGGACCAGCCCTCTCTAGGGATCACAGTATTTGCAAGCACATCAAAAATCCACATGATGCGTGCAACAGACTCTGCCTGGGAATCCGTCAACTTGCTGAAAGGGACCAGCAACGTATGCAACCAAGCAGCATAAAGAATTATTGCACATACAGAAAAAAAAACATTTTCAAGTCCACACTAATTAACCTTTGAAATAGTTCCCAAAACAGAACTTCCTTTTTAATAAAGTAAATTTGACATAAAATGTTAGCTTAAAGCACACACATCCTCAAGAGGATATGGCCTTGAACATGAACCTGAGGAAATGCAGATGTCCAAGAATAAAGGTATATTTTCTTTATCTTTGATTTTTATGTTCCGATGGTGCCTTGAAAGGCACAGCTTCCTGTGTGAAATCCTGCTGTACAAGCCTTGGCCTTGCCTTCCCAGGGTCCAAACTGCTGCTTAGGATGGCAACACAAGGAAATTGAGTAAATCCTTAATATGCCTGTTTTCTCCATGAAGAAGTGAAAGCTGCACTACATGCTTCCATGCCAGCAGGAGAGATGCCTGTAGTATAGCCAGCAAGAGGAAGAACTTAAATTTTAGTCTGGTATGTAGCATAAAAATGGCCATAATGGGTTAGATACAAGGGCCTCCTTGCTCAACATCCTGTCTTGAACACCGCACATAAATGAATGCCAAATGCCTTCCTTCGAATTAGATAAGCACAGATAATCCCTCTAACGAAAAACTATGAGTTGGCTATAAGGAAAGAAAACTGGTTTATATATTACTAGGAGAGTTGTCAGGTGGGAAAAATGAAATTAAATGTAGTAACTTGTTTTCAGGAATTGAGGGAGGACAGAGGGTATGTAGGACAGATAATGGTATAACATGTTCTATACGCTCTAAAACTTCCATGTTTCCCAGCTTCTCTCTGTTTTCCATGGATGTTGTCACAATGATTTCAAAACTTTTTTGCAATTGTTTCATAAAGGTCAAATTCCATCCTATGTTCAACATGAACAATGGTAGCCACAGTGCCTTTGAACATGAGTTCTCTGGTGCACGGAATCTATTACTAATAAGTCAACTACTTTGCACAATCAGTCTCTGGAATTTGATGAGTGCAGGTACTCTAGAATACAAACAAGCAAAGCCAACAAAACCCAGCCGCAGTAACAGCTAGGCAATAGTAACATGTTTTTCAATAATTACTTTTTTTCCCTCTCTCCATCCTAGGAACCTTAGGGTTCCATCTTGGGAGCTTTGCAAAGACGCAAAAGTTATAATACAACTCCTAATGATGAAATTGGGTATTTCAACTACATCTGGGAGGTTTAGAAAGTCAGTTTGGTCATGCTTTCTCTAGGTGAGTCTGATAAAACATAGTTAAAAGCTATGTCATAAAATACATAACTGACTGTTTTACAGGGAGAATTATTTCTCTAATAAAATATATGGGATATTAAGTAAATATACTACTGTACTACACTACTGGAGCACTAAAGTTCTTCGTAAAGCCATAAACCAGCAACTGAGAGATTCTTACAGTTTTTTCTTTATTAGAATGAAATACTATACCTCTGTACAGGGTACAGACATCATAAGCATAGTTATTTGAAAAATGAATTACCAAAATTTTCTGTGGATTTTAATTAGGTCTTCCTGGGTTGCAAACAAACTCTGATCTAGCCAAATAGGTAAGTCAGATTTATAAAGCGGTTTGACACAATGCAGAGGTGGCAGACTGATTTGCTAAATCCACCTGCAAGAGAAGTGTTACATGACCCTTTTCCATATAAAAGTAGCACTATGATGATAAGCCTTGATGATGTTAGAATTTTTCAAAAGCATGTTGAAGCACAGTATTTTTTCAGCATGCCAAACAGTGCCATTAAGCTTGCTTCATTCTTAAAATTCAGCAAATGAGTCAACAAGCACTTTCTTTATTCAGTGAGGAGTATCAGAAAGTGTGAGGCAAACAATTCATGAGGACAGGTTTATAACTTCTACCTTTCCATCAATTCTTACATATTTCAACTGTTTAAAATTGTCTTCTGTGTCCCCATCACTACTTTATCTGGTGACCTCATAGCAGTAGCTCCCAATTTTAAATATCAGGCATTCACCCCTCAATAAATGTGCAGCAATTTACATTACTACAACACATAATTTTCTCTTATTCCCAGGGAAAACTACTTGAATTGTCCTAGTATTCCTATGCACATATTCCCAGATTATGAATGGGTAAATGAGTGCTAAAAATACTCTGTTTATTATTAATCTAATTTCTTACCATTTTTTATTCTATTATTGAAAAAAGAAAGATACAATATTTTGCATTGCTTTAAAACCAACATCTATTTGAAGGAAAAAAAAAAAGAAGAAAAAAAAAGTAAGGAAAGACTATAAAGTATCAAGTGGCACTCCACGTTCATTCATCTAGAGTCTTGCTATGATTATTAGTGCTCAGCTTCTTATTTCCTGGAATCCTAGTTCCTCCAGGTTGTATATTGCTCTTAACAGGCAAAAACTGACTAATCGTCTAATATGAAGACAGGATTTTTAAAAATAAAAACATCATCTATTATTTTACAAATGAATCAAGTAAAGTGAAATTTTAAATTACTGTAAATAGTAATTTTTTAAGTGAGCATATGCAGACCATATGAAAATCAACTTTTTGATCAGTAATTCATAGCCATACAAAATCCATTTTCTGAATTTAAGTATGTATATAAGCAGTCTGCATTAAAGTAAACTTTATCCAGTCACAGTATAAATGACTACTAGGCATTTAGCAGCTCTGCAAGGAGATCGGGAGGAAAAGCAGAGTGATAGGCATCAGTGCCAGCTTGGTGAATGATACCAGTATACACTTTACAGGCTAAATGGGGAACATTTATATGGAATTAACATAAAGTAAATTAATTGATGAGGTCCTGAATGTCACAATTCTACTTCATGTTCAGGTACACAAAGCTGGTTTGAACATATCTAAACACAGATAAAGAATATTTGAACTTTTATTAAATATCTGTTCAACAATATCTTGAGAAACTTCTGAAAAGGATGAGATAGTAAAACTGGTTAATTATCGTACTAAACAACCAAGGGGATCAAGGAGAGATTGATACAAAATATTTTAAATGCCTTTATTTCAGATAAAAATTAAGTTTATTTTATATTTTTCAGGGAATACCCTGCAACACATGGACTAGGTCCAGAAAATATATGGAAAAGAGAATGCTGAAGGAGAGTTTGTAGGTTACAAACAACATTTGAACTTCCATTTTGATCTGATAGCAAAGCACTGCATAGCATACTCAGAAAGCCTCAGGGCAGAAAGCTTGCACCACACACTTTTTCTATGTAAGTTTGGTTCATTGAGGTAACTTATAGACAAACAAATTGTAAGAGAATATTTTCTTGTTTGCCATGGCTACTGAGGTATAGCTGAAATTAGCCTAAAATGAGACGCACCAGTCAAATGAACTTTCACTAGCTCAACCCATTCTGGCCATCCTGTTGTCACATACACTTTGATTACCTGCAGGATTTCAGAGAAAGACAAGAGGAGTGATTAGGCAATTGCCAACATAGACTGTAGAGGAACCGTCAAAAGAGGTAAATATTTTAAGTACTTGTATAACAACAGCCTACTAGTATTTGTTGGGCATTATCTCCACAGCAAAAGCACAGTTTTTCCATCTCTAGGAGAAATGAGATGGAAATCAGAATAAGAATTTTTATTTGTGTAACAAGGAATTCTTTTTCACAATGAAACACTATTTCAAGATAATGTCTAACTTCTACAAAACTAGCTTACGCTCAACATGAGTACAGACTAATTGTTCCAGGGCTCAGCAAGCATAATGGATCATTTTTACCTCTAGTTCTTATGCACTTCCACATCGATAATAAAATAGAGAGACTTCAGAGCATGGCAGCAGTTCAAGGGAAAATAGAGTTTCATCTGCCTTTATAGGGATTGAAAGAAAGCAATATCAACATTACAGTGGGAATTCTGCAACCTCCCTATCCATGGAATAGAGATTTCATGAGGATATGAAAATATTGTAAAAGGACTATTTAATGACGAGTGTTGAAAAACTTTTCATCCTGAAAACAGGGAATTCAGACGAATTTAGAGGAGGTTTGCAAGTTTATGAAAGGACCTAGGGCAAGACAGCTTCCATAAAGAAGAAAGGAAGGCAAAGAGTGGAATGGTGTGTGGACTTGCCTTGGAGTTAATCATTAAAAAGTTTCAATTAATTACTTTGGTTTGGGTTTTTTCTGAGATTCTTTACTGCAATTATGATATGGAACAGTCTGACAAAAGCTGAGGCAGCAACGGAAGTTCAGGCAAAATCTGGACCGTTTCTTTATGCTGAACAATAGACAAATGTGAGCGTGTTCCATCTATACCAAGTTCAAACTAAATTAGTAAAAGAGGATGTCAAACCTCTTACCTCATTGCTCTACAAAAACCTATGCACCAGAAGTTCCATCAAGGGACTGAATCATGGCCACCTCAATGAACACTTTTCGATGGATTTCCACAAATCCACTCTTTTTCACAAATCTTGAAAAGTACAGTTTGAGCAACCTTATGATGCACTTCTCTCCTTGAAATCTGTTTTAACTGGTTTCTTAAATAATGCTGAAAAACAATGCTTATTTTACACTTTCCTTATTCTCCTCTCATGTATTCCACTTACAAGTATATTGTGCAAAGATCACTGCTGTGACTGTGTTCATGGTAAGACTGGTACATTTCTTGCACAAATGTGTAGTTCATTTGTTTATACTATGTATGATTTACTATTATCCTTACCTTTAAACTGTAGCATGTGCCTAGCAGATGCGGAAGAGCAACAGTCTGGCTAACTACAGGTTTAACTCTGTAAACCTTAGCTATGCTAAGTAATAACTAAAATACGAGCAAGGAACAAGAACTACCCACAGAAACGCCTCAGCTGTTTAAACAGTGGTGAAGACAGGGTAAGTCTTGCCCCATAGAGGGAAGAGCAGAAGGACTCAGCTAAAGATCTTCACTAGTACCTCCTCCTCTGGATTTCTGGACCAGAGGAAGAATCTGTATGGGATACTTTGCACTCTGTAATGGTTGATTCTACAAGCTCTTAGATTTCAGTTTGGCTTTATACATCTAAATTGCCCTCCCAGATAAAAGCAAGACCTACAAGTCTGGATCCTTCTTGCAGTGACTAGCATTTAGATACTGACTTAATGAAGAAAACATTCTTTTTGCACATCTTTTCACCTTCACTGAATCTTCACTTATTCTTGTACTTTGGAAAGAGGCACAACATATTTATGTGGAAATAGATTTTCTTTTCTTTTTGTTCATTTCTTCTCTACAACAGCTGTCAGAATAAGATGGTGTTGCATTATATGTTATCATCTGTACCATATGTAGATTAATATCACACAGATAGGATCTTGTTGTCATTGCTTCTTGTTTTGTGGTGAGAGTGTTGTTCTATTTGGAGGATTTTTAAGGGGAGGTGAAAAGCTGCTGCTGAAACCTTAATAGAGATCATAGGGTTTATTGAGTTGTCCACAATGACTTGACCTCTTTCCCTGGTATTTTTAAATTCATTTAGAACACAACAAAGGTCATAAATAGTCCAAATTACTTCTTTCAATGCCTACTAGCTTTCATACATCACTGCTGAATTTAATCTGACGTGGTGTCATCCACTGATGTAGTTCTGAGGTTCCCTTCTGAAGTTCCCTACACAGTGTGTTTTGAGTAACCTAGCTAATTATGCCATTTGCAGATGTGGCCATCTCACTGCCTACCCTTCTTTCCAAGTCATTAATTCATTTATTAAATGACAACTATCCTAGCATGAAGCAATGGAGCAGCCCACTGTAATCTTTGAGCCATAGAGGAGGATGACTATGTATTTTTACTTTAGATTTTGTCATCTAGCCATTTTTATCCCATGATGAGAATTTTCTTCTCCTCCAGTGACCACTTAGCTTTCTTAACAGCTGCTCCCACGGAGAAAGCTTTTTTAAAGTCCAAAGAATTATGTTGGCTGATTCTTTTTTCCTCTTCCTTTATAATAGCTTGGTAAAAACAAAAAAAAACAACCAAACAAAACCAAAACAAACAAACAAAACCCCCAGAAAATAAAATATAGCAAGCTGATAGAATAGTGAGAAATTAATTTCTTGTGCAGAAGAAGCCCTGGTAACTACAGTATTTGTGTTAGTATTTTACCATCTAAGTCTACTTCTCATTCTCTTTATATTTGTTTCTATCGCCCAGAAATATAAGTCACTGGAATAACCTTATACTGTTTTCCAAAAACTTGACACAGTACTGTTAATTTCTTCAGTATTGAAGAACTGCTACTATTCAATTCAACAGTAAAGAAACTAAAACATGGTCATATCTAAATAAGAAATGCTAACATACTTGAACACATTATTTTAAAAGCAATTTTTCTTAGTGAAAGAATTAATTCCTCTCTCAGACTACAGAGATCGAAACCTTTCAATTACATTAGTATTGACATACAACATGCAAAGCAACTGAGCAACTCCAAGTGGAACAAAAATCCACAGATCTTGATGCTTTTTGATTTTAACTCTTCTGCACTTTTTATATTTTCAACCTGTAAATTTCACGGTTGAACCATTTCCCACTTGTGTCAAACTTTACTCCCACAGTTGTGGGATTCTTGAAATTCATATCTGAATATTACAATTTGAGATCACCTAGCTTCTTGCCATATACTTTAAGAGTTAAGAGAACACTGCTCACATAAACACTTTCAATTTGTCATTCCTAAGGTGCAGAATGTACAATTCACAGCTTGTGGCAAGTGGGAGTAGAATGGATTTAAGCCAGTTTTGAGCCCTCTTTATCTTGGGCTGTTCTGCATCACTTCACATAATTTAGTTGCCTCTTTGAGTCTGCCTAGGTCCTATCAGGGAGAGCTCAGCTGCCCATGAGCTCCAGTAGTTCCTGGCACCTCCTCGATACAGCCAGCTGGGGTTCCTCCAGCCGTGCCCTGGCATGCTCAGAGTGTCTGCCCTCCCCAGAGCTTGCCTGGAAAACAGCCTAATGGCCATTTCCTTGCTTCCTGCAGCAAGAGATCTCTACTCTAAATGGACCCCGAGCTTTTGGGACCATGCCTGGCAGCCCTGGTGGTCCTTCCTACAGAAAAAGTGCCAGGGCATAGGTGAGGATAAAGAACAGGTAAGGTTACATGCCGTTGGCAAGTGCACTTCTTCACTTTCCTTAATAGAAAGTCATTGCTACAGACTATTTATAGAAAAAAGTTTTAATTTTTCCATCACTGTTCACCTTCCTTCTTTATACGCCATATTTGTGTCCTCTTAGAACACCAGCAAAGACAATTTTAGTTTTATTTGTACAGTCAGTTTTACTTTCAGGATCCACTGAGCCTCAGCACTTGAATTTCAATCACTGTTGTTTATTTAAAACACCTTCATTACTGCAATCTTTATATGTGCATACATTATGTAGCTTTTAATATTTAGGACAACGAAATAGTATCATTAAATTCACTATTGTTAAATATAAGATATGCATTAATTTCAAGAAGAACTGTGGGGCAAACTGTATAATTGCTACATTACAAAATACAATGTGAAAACTTCAAACTAATAAAGAAAACACATTCCAAAGTGATAAACAGCCTTCAAACTGTAAGATGTTGGTTTTTATTTTAGAGCACAGAGGCTAGACCTTTGATGTAACACCCAGAAAGAACTTTTATAAATATATATTTTGGATTATCCATGGTCTTGTTGACTTGGAAGGCTCATCTCTTGATCCTGGTAATGATAATGACATCTAGCATGAGCTCAGACAAACCATTTAACTGTCCGGAGCTCCTGCTTTTCACCATGGATGTCATGTCACGAAAGGATGTCAGACTTCCAGGTACATCCTACTCATTAGAAGCTGTCTGTGGAAAAGTACTAAATAGAGGCATTTAAAAGGAGAAAGGCAAAAGGACATTCGCTTTCACAGTAACAAATCTGAATGCCTTCCTGAGTACAAACACCCTTTTAAAGACCTCAGTGAGGTTACCAGGGAAGATGATAGACTTCTGAAAGTTTGTGTATTTCTCTGTTTCTAATTATTCCCTAATGCTTGATGAATGTTTTCATAAAGCCTTATACGTGGATGTCTCTCAATTAAAGGTACATCATAATTCTACTGAAAGGTCCAGTGAATTTTTCATAACACAGTGGATTTTAGTCCTTGTAGTGAATAGTTTTGCTTTTTTTCCACATACTGATGATAGCAATATTTTGAAGTGGATGCCACTGAATTGCTGTGTATAAAGCCAACTTATCTTTAGGTAATGGATTTTATCCAAGAGATTATACAGGTTAGCAGAAAGGCAACAGTTCAGACAGCTAGTCTGCAAGCATTTATTTAGTGAAAAATTATAAAAAATATCTACATTATTTTTTTCATTTTATAATTATTCACTTTTCCTTCATGATCTTTCGTTGAATAACTTTGTACTGTTATGCAGTTTCAAATGAACACTAATATTTATACTTACTGGATTATGTTATTCAGAAGATGCTAAAACATGTTAAGTACAAGGACTTTCAGGATTACCAAGTCAAATATTGCAGGATAATTTCTTTGTCTAATAGATGGTCATTAATGATTAATTTCTCCTTTAGCCTTGACCTTTCCTACTGCTAGCAACAAGACCCATTTCTTTTGGCAGATTGTTGTTTTTTTAAAAAAATATCTTTTTCTGTTTAGAATTTTTTTTAAAAAAATTAAACAACTATTTAATCCCCGAAAGAACTTCACTTTGTTAAGACTTCATTTGTACACTTTATATACTTTCCTGTCTCCTCTATAATGGTCTTTATTTAGTTTTCATGTAACTATTTCTCTGTAGCACAGAAGTATTGTCTGGCTAAACATAACTATGTCTTGGAAGCTGAGTGAATTCCTAGCTCCAAGCTTATAGAAAAGATTTTAGAGTTTAAGAAGGGACAAGAATTCACCATGTTCCCTAAATCATATATAATTTGCCTTGTTCTTCTTTGAATACAGAAGTAAAAACTTCAGTACTTGCAAACTAATGAACTGGTGATACTACATTCATGAAATTTCACACTGGAACAAAGAAATTGTTTTTTGTTACCTAATTCTAAATTAGTAAGAAACATTAATATTCCAAAATTTGATATAAACTACACTAATTTGCATCCTTGTAACCAACGTGTAAAAAACACCCTCTAATGTTACCTTTCTTTATCTCTCTTACCACTATTCCTTTTTTTTTTTTTTTGTACATTCTTTAACAGATCTTCAAGAATAATGAAAGCAACATATATGGAGACAAAGGTTGGGAGAAAAAAAAGCAAAAAAAGCTAGATAATGTGTCTGGCTCCCTTACATTCCACAGAATTAGAGTGGAATTTGTATACTCTCATTAAAGAATGTTCCTAAGCATTTTTCAAGTATATTTACACACATTTACTTCAATCTACAGGTTTAAAGTATAAGGTAAAGCAGATTTAAAGCTATAGAAGTACTCTGTATCTCTGTGGCCATACAGCAGTGTTTAGAGGAGCCACCATTTTTAAACATTATTGCATTTAAAAAAGAACGTCCAGTATTTCAAGTACCAGGCAAGGGACTCTACTGACAAATGATGACAGGGTCAGAATTTTGTGAATATTTTAACTTACTTCATTAAGGATTTTATTTATTTCTTCTTATAGACAGTTTTTTAATGTTTATTATAGTTGGATCTACTCACATTTGATATGTGAAGTTGTTTTCTTATTTTAACTGTGAAGCTGAGTGAAAAATTACATTAATAATGTGCCTAATAAATTTTAGAGAATATGAGTTTCTCAGTGTTTCCTAGTTTCACACATATTAATTGAAATCTAGACTTACATTAGTGTATACTTAGTTTTCTTTATGCACAGATTCTGTTTTCACTGATATCAGTCCTGAAATAAGTCTTCACTCAGTGGGAAAGGTACTATCAGGCCTTAAAAATGTAACATCCCATTCAGGAAGTTACGTTTAAGAGATGTAGTATATAGAATGCATTGACAGAAAGCAAATGTAAATTGGGGGCTGACATAGCAACAGAATAATATTATTTGATAACTCATACCATAAATATACAATTTTATTTGTTTTATGGGATAGAATAGTGTTCATATATAGAACAGATATGCACAAATTCTCATCAAAACAAGAATCTGGATATAAATCTCCAAACTCCATTTGAAGTTGGGCTCAATAACATAGCTAAGCTTAAGATTTTGGTATCTCGCAATGTAGATGCTGCTGCATTCCATATTATGCAGATGTATTCATAGAGCTCAAAATTCCAAAGCAGGTAAATTTTCTTTAAGGAGATGAAAGCTCCTAATGACGACCAGTTCAGTGATTTTTAGGGTATTAATGAGATATTCCATTAATATGCATCATGTGGAACTGCTATTACACTCCAGAAGGGACCAATAGACCACTGTTCTGTGTCTGGAAGTGATCAGCAGTCAATAACTTCATTCTCTCATAAAGCACTTACTTTTAAAAGGGAAGAAGTTCTGTAACCTCAACAACTCTTCAGGGCATGGTTTGAATCAGAAATACTGCTACTTCTAGCACCACTGCACATACTGTTCTTATTCACGCAAATGTTTAACATTCTTGACACTAACTAGGAATTTCCCTAAATTAAGTTTTGTGGTAACGGGCTGCAGATTAATTAGAGTACATATAAAAGCAGGAGTTCTCTTATTCTTTTTGATTCAGGCTTTTGAGTGTTTTGTATTTCTCATTTACGTAACTAAACAGAGCAGAAGCAAAGGCAGAGTACCCACAGGAGCTAAATTTTCCCTTATGATGACTGTGCAGTAATAACAAGGCTACAATATAATCCTTTAGTGTTTGTTGTCTTAGGCTAGACTGAACTAACAAGCATCATTAGATACATCACCTAACTGTCAGTATTAGGCAGAGTTATGCTAATCTGTGTGCCCTCACACTGGATTTTCAGTTTATCTTTAGCTTTGAATCTTGTGGGTTCCTAATGCATGAGAGTGTGGGATAAGTTTGGGATGGTTTCAATATGTCTGGAATGTATGCTACCCTCAATTACTACTCTTCAGACTTACTACCCTTTTAATTTAGATTTACAGTGGGTTTTCTGCTTATGAAAAAAGAAATTGAACACGACATACAAAAACTTATTTTCATGAGGCCTTCTCTTTATTTACAAATATGAAATTTTGCCTGTTAACTAAATTTCCCTTCCTTTCCCTACCCTCCCCTCTCTTCCCCATTAATTCTTGTTCTTTTACCATTAACTAATCCCTTGCTAACTCCTCCCTGTTAGGACCATACATTTCTAAAATTTATGAGCATATACTGATGAATATTAAAAAAAATAATCTTGTCTTTAAAGAATAACAGATAGATTTCAAAAACAGATAATTATTTTTCATGCCTAGTACTCTGCTTTGAATAAAATATACAGTTTGAAAATAACTAGGAGACTCTGGCAGATAGTTCTGCAATATATGTTCTGCATTTGGTAAATTCCTCTTACTAATGAATAAAATAATAGATTTTGAGAATTTAGAAGTTACTTGTTTGCAGTGAAAAATTGGCAGTCACCATCTTTGATATTCCTTTAAAAGCCCATTCTACAGAACTCCAAAAATGAGAATTTAATTGAATAATATTGAGTTTGAGAGTTTGAAAGAAAAAAATACCCAAGAAAGGAAAAATATTGCCTCTCTATTATTTAAAAAGTAAAGTTTAACGAAGAATTTCCCTTCATAAAATATTTTCACACCAAGCCGCACTGACTTCTTGTTGAAGCATTTGAGTTCAAATTCCATCAAAAATTTCCTTACCAAGCTGGTTTTGCAGACTTGCATTAAATGTCTGATGAAGCTCCTGAGTACAAGCTCAAATAAGTTAAAGGCCCAATCAATAAAACTGAAAATCAGCGTTGAAAATCCTGTTGCTCACTACGAACTGTCATTCAATTAGAGTCAAATCAAATTATACAGTAACGAACAACAGCCACTCCTCATGTATTAGAAAGTATCCTGAACACAAACCTCCACCTGCCTGAAGACGCGCGCAGCCGAACGTGTGCACTGGACTAACAGGGTCACCCCTTGGTGAGGATTCCCACGTCCTTGACTCCCAGCTTAGGTTCCCATGTGGGCCCAGCCCCATGGCCTTGAATCACAGCCCTTATCCTCTTTGGTATTTCCAGCAGCTCACACAGCTAATAGGTAATGCATTCATTAAGAAGACTGCATGTTTACTTCCACAGACCGATACTTGGACTTTTTTAGCCAAAAAACCCCAACTTGACAGACAGCTACACTTGATTCCTTTCTTTTGGGCACAACACTGCTTGTACCTGTCTTTGGTGAGGCAGTGGGGTAGCAGCAGCCCCCGTGCCATTCCTGCCCCACCAGTGCAGAAGGCTGCTGAGTGTCCCTGGTATGACAGTGCGTGTTGGTACTCAGGGTGGAGGCAGGAGTACCCAGGCAGCGCTCCCTGCCAGAACTTGTTTTTATAGCAGGAGACTCGGGACAACACAGTCCCCCACTGCATACCACCTCTCCCACAATGCAGGCAAGATGAAGGAAAGAGTTATATGCCCCCTTCGAGCACCTGCATGGCTGGCAGTAACATCAATTAGTGTGTCAGGTGTGCAAACTGCTTTCTAAGTTGTTGGCCTCAATCTGGACACAGCATGAAGCTGGAAACTGAATTTTAATTTTACTAAGTTTTATGAAACATTAAGATTTTTCAAAGTTGCACAAACTTTCTCTGTGTTTATATTGTCTTGCATTACAACATCAATAAGAGAGAAATTAGGGCACTATTTTCTCATGAAAGTGGCTAAGAACATCTTGGGACTCCATGTTTAGGCAAGCACCTCATATCCAGAATTACAATGCAGAGGCAGCACTGACCAGTTTGTATATCCTGCAATTGGGTCACTCATTATGCTGCTTATGGTCAAAAAGCTGTAAAAAATACCTATGCACCTGAGGTTTTGCCTTCAAAACTAGCCCACATGTTGTAAATCAATGGGATACAGGCTTCTAAATGCACAAGACATTTTGGGCAAGAGGTAGGATTGCTTCCAAATGCTACATTAAGTATGAGTTAGGTTTTTACACTTGCCAGTAAAATGTACATTTTGGTCATTCTGGTAGAGTTATACTACAAAACTGAAATAATAATAAAGATGCTTCCAAATTCTTATATCAGAAGCTAAACACTTCAGAAGAACAATATACTTAACAGTATTTTATAATAATGACTCTCAAAAACCCCTTTACCACCACAAGAAACATGTACTTCACAAGCCACATCCTGAGTAAATGCCACCTCAAGACAAAAATACATTTTAGTAAAAACCTCCCTGTGGCTGTAGCCAGTCTGACAGCTGTGGTACTTCAGATAGACGTGAGTATGCAGTCCCATCTCCCAACATTGTGGGGGCCATAATCAATATAGGGTGGCTCAATATAGAGTTTTCAGACACTGCCTTCCTATACAGCCAGTGATGTACACAGGCTGTATAGGAACACAGTGTACACAGACACAAGGGTTATACATGAACCAGGTGGTCTGATCTTTGTTTTTTACAATACATAATCTGGAAATAAATATTTGGGCAGTAAGGCTGAAGAAATTAGAAGTGAATATGGTAAGAGACATACTGTTGGATCTAGCCTAACTATAGATCAAAATTTGTTATCATTTGGACAAAAGAGCAAAACATATTACTTAGCATAGAGCTGAATAACTACATTGGTCCACTGCTGCCCGTACTCTAGCTCTCAAAGATGTCCTCTCACAGCGACACCAGCTCTGGCAGCAGCCCTCAAACGCAAGGGTCTGGAGACATAGCTGCTGCTTGAACCAGCTTTGTCACTAAGATTGGTGACCTTGGCACAATGACCTCAAAACTGCCCTGGGTATCCTTCTGTACAGGCCTACAGTCTGCTATGAAAAGAAGCCCTTTTCAGGAGCTCAGTTACAATTTAGTTCAACATAGTATAAAGCACACTTTAATAAAAATTCTACCCCCAAAAAATCCCCCTCCTCTTAAAATGTTCAACTGATACAGGCAAATCTGAGGGTTCAAAGAATTTAGAGTAAATCCCCTTCAGCTGTGTAAACCAAGTGTATTCACCGTTTTTGAAGAGGTAGAGAGACTGGAGATGCAAATACACCAAAAAGTACAAAATCCCTGGTACAAGGTATGATATAGGATAGTAGTCAAGGGTTCTCAACCCAGGATGCATGAATACCAGAGGTATGTTCAAACCATGTCTCCAGCTCTCCTGGTCCAAGGCTACCATGGAACCTACTTCTAGACCCAGACTGAACATCTTTCTTGGGCAACTTTCCAGGAAACCAACTATTCATAGGGATTTAGTGTGTTCCAAATGCTATTCCTAGTCTAAATGGGAAGTTCTTTCAAGGGATGGCGAAGTTACTGTGGGAAAGTTCCCATTTGATGATTTCTTCCTAATATGGAAAGTTAATAAATTTGTCTCATAAAACTAATTTCAATGAATGACATGAAGAATTTTGGGGTTGTGGGTTTTTTTATATTAATGTAGTGCCATGCAAAAAAACCCAACAGTATACAAACATAAACGTATATGCAAAACATTTCTGAAACTGACAGTTGTCTTTTCTCTGTACATCTGAGGTTTTTTCATAGTGCTTTTAGTGTCCAGGGACTTTGTTTGAAAAAAAATCATCACACAGAACTTGAGCAGTCAATCCCATGGTCTCAAGCCACACCTACAAAAGTGGTAGTACCAAACAGCTTATTCTCCCTCCTAAATTGGAGAGTCATAGCAGAGAGACCTCATGCAGGATTTGGTTTGCTTTTGCTTTCTGCCAACCTTATAAACACGAAAGTGATCTCAGTCTTCTCTCAAGCCATCAGGGTATTCCCTGTCCATCTCTGTTGCCACTATTTCTGCAATGCTCTACATTCTTTGCCATAACTATCACGATGCCAGGAAATGAAGAATCAAAAAAGGACCAGTGAGGTATGTGTGTAGACGAGAAGTATATGGAGATGGAAAAAGAAAAATTAAGGGACTTGCATTTCCCAGATAAACCATAGATGAACCCAGATAAATCACTCTCAACCATAGATATAAAGCTTTAATTGAGGACACTCATAACATTCAGATAAAGGCAATATATGCCCAATATATGTATGTTAACTCCATCCAAGAAAATATAAAATGCACCCCCTCCACTCTTCACCCAACTAGAAAAGCAAAGCAGGCAGTACATAAAGTCGTTCTGACCTTTAGAAAAAAATTATTAGTCTGCTATTCTGTATCTGTATCTTTTTGCTGAAGCTCTTGGTGCAACAGCTGGAGCACCAGCTTACTCAAGCCAACTACATTAATCAGAAAGCCTCAAAGTATGGTTGCTTAGAGGTGAGATCTTTCTATTCAAAAGGAGGTGCAACAAAGGCAGTAGAGAGCAACGGCATCCATGTCTATTTTCTGTAAGATTAAGTAATATGTCAATCACATTTGCAAAAGAAGGGATAAGAAGATAGGAGTCAGATATTTGTGAACAAAAGAGAATGTCGTGCTATAAAATGAGAGACATGATCTTTGACTTTTTATTCAGATTTTGCAAGTATTTTTGAAAGAACTTCATCAGTCCGAGGTTTGCTCTTACTGTTTCTAGAAGCAGCATGAAAGAAGAGGTGGAGAGAACAAAACAAAATAAGACTTTGCCTGATATATCCATATAAATGGTATCATTTACAATAAAATGCAGCTGAAATATCCAGAAGCCTTGTATAAAATCAAGCTTTACCAAAGCGATCACTCTGATGTAAATATTTTTATTATGTGAGAAAAGACAAAGTTGAAACAATTTAATTCTTCTTTTCTATGTAATGCAAAATCATTAGCTTTTCATTCTTGTGTTTAACTGTGCTATAAAAGCAATATTCACATTTAAACAGGGCCTGCCAGACGTATTTAATTTTAGTTTTATTAAAAATACCAGAAGCTGTTCTTAATAGATAAATGAATGTCATATGAAACCACATCCAAAAAATTTGAAAAATTTCAAGTGCACTTCTATTCCAACTTTATCAGTTAAGCAACCTATCACAGGTCTCTTGCTGAAGAGTTTCAATAAACAAGTTTTAGAGATTACTAAGGACTTTGTCATTTTTAAAGGACAGATCTGCAAGGAAAACCTTTTCTGGGATTTCTTTTAAATATTTGCAAGGAAAACCTTCTCTGGGATTGCTTTTAAATATTTCACCACATTCTTTACCTAAAAATCTGTAAAGAACTTGAACTTGTTTGAAGGATGTTTGAGGATGTTAAATGCAGTATGAGATCAAGTGAAAGAGCATTTTCTGTTGTTGAAGTGGAATGGCAAAGCCAGAAAGTGCATTGTCTACAAAGAAAGACATTTTATAATGACTTTCAGCTTTCATAATGTAAATCTATAGGATTATTTATAACAGGCTAAAATACACCATATCGACTATATTGACCTGTATTCACTCATATATTTTTGACTGCTCTGTGCTATTTCAACAGCACAAAATGATTAAAAACTTGCTTTACCTGGTAAACTGGATTAATGGTGGCATTACTCCACAGAAAGGTCTCAAAATGGCTGTGTCCAAAACACCCAAGCTCTGTTAGTGCATCTGACCCACAGCTATTAACTCAGAAACATCCATTTAATTCTGTTTTCTTTGGAGATGCCTCTGAACACAGGCACTGTGGGCTGCAGGAGGAAATACAAACTCTCCTCAGCTCTCTGAAGCAACTTAGCTCTTAAGACAAACAGGATCTGGTATTAAAATGGGTTTTCTCTGTGCTGTAAGCTTCTGTATTGAGAACCAGGGTTAGGACCTTGGGTCACAATCTTTATCAAGGAAATTGTGGCAAGCAAAAGGGTATTGGGTGTGTCGGTGTCTCTGCAGCCAGTTTTTCTGTAGGACCAAACTTGTGAAATGCTGAGGACCTGTGTCTCCCAGAGAAACCACTAGGAGTTGCAGATCAGTTGGACCTCAAGTTTTTTTCCCAAAATATCCCAATGGATATTTCTTCTATATTCAAGAAGCAAAGTAAAGGCACCAGAATGATAACATTATGACTTACTTACAGGAATGAACAGTTAGATGGGCCCTAGATTGGAACACATCCATCTCTAGCCATGTTACAAAGTGCATTTATTTCCTACAGAAGCAAACACAGCAATATAATGCTGAGTACTATGTGACTGGCTAATATTCCAACTGCACTGTACAGGTAAAAAATGCCAGACTTCGCCTAAAAGAGACAATATGTTTTATGACTTTAAAATGAAATCACAAAAGACCTAACTCCATCCAGCTGTTCTTAATAGAGCTTTTTTTCCCCTTTGTTTTTCATTCTCTACCTTAATCCACTTCAAAATTACCTCACAGACTCATTCATTTTTGCTTGTAACTTAATAACTCTTACCAAAACAATGTATTGCACATTACAGAGCAAAACCCCTAAATTAAAGAACAGAGAAAGAAATACAGAAAATGTATATTCATTAATGCTGGTGATGCTGCAATGAAAATTTGCATAGCAACCTGAGACTATGCCTGATAGAATTACAAATTTATCATGCATCTGAAGGACAGATGAAACATTGCCACATTTTCTGCACCAGTCATTTCTATTTGATTCGGTTTAGTACAAACAATCCCCCCTGTTTTGCAACTAATTGAAGAATTAATATAAAAGGATTGAACACCTGTTGCTCTGTTGGCAGAAAACAGCAATTACAATGTTTCTTTCCAGTGGACTTAAACTACAAAAGAAAAATTTTAAAATTGAAGAGGAAGAAAAAATACTGGTGACCAGGGTACTTTTGAATCTACAAAGGATATTACAATTTTTATTCAGATTGTGAGTGGTCCCTGTTAAGTGTCATTGGTTGATGGAGGTCTCCTCTCTGTTCCCCCATTTAGCCACTGCCTCCTTAAGCGTTTTCCATTAGCTTGGAGTAGCTCTGATTCATTCAACCTCCTCTCTCCTCTTCCCCAAACACTTTAAGACAGGTTTAAAACCCATTGTACAACCACCTATCATGCAGATCCTCTTTACCAATTTCCTGTTACAAACATTAATCACCGAAAATAAATGCTATTAAAAGGAAAGATTAAATCCATTTTCCCCTTTTTATTCCTTGTCTAGGAAAGTGGTTAGGCAAGCCTTAAGTTGAGGCAGAAAGAGTCAAACATAGGGACCTGTAAGACCTGTAAGCAAGTGATTTTTCTGAATAGGCGGAACTGAAAGGAAAACAATAACCACAACACAAGCAAGCATCAGATCCACTTAAAATAAACATTTGTAACTTTCCTTGCTGATACAAAGCCTAAAATGATTAAACATTGCAAATGTCAAATGTTTTGTCATGGTGACCTGCAATAAAATTAAAACAAGAGATGCAGGGGTTCGAAACACCCTGGGGAAACCTATTTGCTGTTAACTTGGGAGCACTAGGACCACAGTCCTCACCCTCATGTGGGACAGCCATGTTTCACCCTCTTCTCAGCCCACAAGAGTCTGGCATGTCCAAGGCTCACATCAGTGGTGTCCGCCTGACCATAACATCACAGGTACATGGCTCAGCTCTTTTCCTTTATATCAACAAACCTCAAATAATTTTCTGGCAAAATTAAAATTATCACTATTACTATTATTAGTTATAAGTAATTAAGTTCTACTCCTTTTCACTTTTTATGGAAAAGTATGTGGAAACAGGCAGTAACAGTTTTTCCCAACTATTTTGGAATGAACATCACTGTCTGCTCCAGATGCTCCTATTTTGGCAGTATTGCCTTCCATCACACTGACAAGACCTCATCTTTAAGGTCATTTTCAGAAACAGGCCTCACTTAAAAAATCATGGTGGCTATACAGTCATAGTCACTTTCCCTCTAGTTTCATAACGGTTTCTGGGAAGGGCTAAACTGTGAAAACAGTTACGTTTTTCTCTCTCTTTGATAAGGTACCTGCTTATGGGATGTACACGTCTTAAGGGATTTTTTTTTTTTTTTGCTTTTTCCAAGATAAGGAAGACTGAAACTCAGCATTGAACAGGAATGCACAACTTGGAGCATTAAATTCCACAAGCATGACTTCATCTCCCTATTCAGACTGGGATCAAATACACATCTTGTTACCTTGGTGCATTCTGGTATTGCTTTTTTAGGAAAGGCGCGCAAGATGTATGGTGACACAGGGGCTGAGGAGGGCAAATTCTATCTGTAGCACCAGACCCACATGGGTGGAAGCACACAGCACTGGGACCTGTCACCGCCAGCAGTACCCAATGCTTTGGGAACCACTTGAATAGTGACTGTGACTTCTCCAAATCCTGCTGGGTTAGGAAGTTGCAACAGAACCACAGTCAGGGCCAAAAATGACAAGGGCATTGTGGGCCAGGGTCATGCTGACATGCTGTGTAAGGACACAGATGCTGAGACCTCAGAGTGGGCTTAGGCTGAATGGCACATGAATCATAACAAGGTGGAAACACAGGGGGAGCTGCAGGTCATTTGGATCTGCGTTCATAACACTGAGTTGTGCAGGCACAAAGAAAGAATATCATAAACCTAAGGAAAACCAGGATCAACTTGTAACACTGCCAGCTGCTACGTAAGTAGCAGCATGTAATATTTTTTGGAAAGCATTATAAGGACAGAAAAAATTGTTCTTTTCACTTTCAAAAAAATGTGCACATATATAACAGCAGCAACAAAAATCAACTGTGTATGATAAGGTATTTCTGTGAAAAAAGAATAAAACATCAAATTCTTGATAGTTTTCTGAATTTATAAATCAAAATAAACTTTTAAAGATTTCTTGCTAATGGAATTACAATCATCATCAGTCTTTGCTTAAGTGTCTGCAGTACATAGTCACAGTCCATTAAGACAACATGCTAGCATTGTTCATAACAGGATGTAAATGAAATAATCAAGTAATCAGGACTATTTCAACATCAATAAAGCCTCAGAGTGATTATTATGTACAGCCATGACACAATACCTTTTTGCATACTTTCCCTGATCAGATTTAAAGTGGTGATGAATTCCTCGATGGCTTAAGTGTGCTCCAAGGAAAGCTAGAAGGTTGTACAGTTAACTCCCAGGGTGTAACTCTAAACCATACAACCTACTACCTCAACCCGGATGCACACATCTTCCGACGGTGACCATAAAGTCTTCTTCACTTCTTCAGCCTTTCTTTGAAATGTGACAGCAGCCACAGGCCTATATATTTCCCACGGGGGCAGGCTTTCAACTGCAGTTATTCCTCACTTTTCAGACAATAAGGCATATTCTTAGATAGGTTTTTCTACTGCAGAGGTAGAGTTTCTGTTCTAGCCTGTTTACATATGTATAAAGATATATACATGTGTGTTCTATATGTATATATATACATACATATTTGATAGTAATGATGCAAGTCCAACTACATTTCTGGAAAGAAATGACCATTTGGTCTTATTTTGCAATACAAATAAAATATAAATCTTGTCTTGTTTTTTTCTACATTTTTTGAATGTAATGATATATTTAATAAGGTCACCAAATGGTATATCCTACTCTGCTGCATTGGAAACCCTACAATTTCCTCACCTCTCTCTCTACATCTTAATAAGGTATTAAGCCAAAGGTGCTTAAAGCAACCAATAACAGAACAAATTACTTAATCAAGTTTGAAGATAAGACAGTGGACAAGTTTTGTACACTCACTTGGACTTGTTGTCAAATACCACTGCAGTGTCTGCTACATAAACTTTTGCCAGATCACCATACTGACACAGACCCATAGAAGCGAGCTTGTGCAGTACATTTCAACACAAGATCGGATCTACGGGTTTATGCCAATTGGCATCATTGATTAGCATTTTCCTCTTAAAGCTAGATGCAAGAGACTTTAAACAAACAAACATACGAAGCACTGTAAGACCAAGTATTTAAGAGTAAAAATATTGCCATCTATTGCAAAGAAGGCTATTTCAACCTTTACTGCATAAATGGTGGATGCACCAAACAAGACAAAGACTTGTAACTAGCTTTTTTTAATATTTTTTTAAAAAGGAAGAAAAAACATTTTTCTTTAAAGATTGATGGCAAAACATTGTTTTGTCTTCAGCAGGAATTAACCCCCTTTTGCACACGCTTTGCCTTACCGATAAACTCTCAACTCCCAACAACTTGCATTTGACTATAGCATGAAAACAGCAGGCAAGACTGGAATCCATAATTGGATGTGACGTAGAAGCGAACAATACAGGTCTGTTCTTTGTGTCTAAGCTCATATCATGTACTACAACCCAAAATAAAAATCTCCCCATCAAATCTGAGGAGCAATCAGACACACTGGAGTGTGGTCCCAATACAACATTCTAAAGATTGCTTAGATATTTCTTCATATTATAGAGCATCTAAGTACAGCTTGATAGTAATTATTGACTAAACAATGCCTATTAATCAAAGCAAAGAAGTTATTTTGGGTATTTTATTCACTAATCCCCCCATCAGTGCTATTCCTTAATAATAAGAATGCAAGTAGAAATGCAATCTGGAAAACTTCAGGGTTAACTCCTACGACAGATACTTTCTCCTTGTGACCCGCAAGCAGTAGGACACAAATTATCATGCACTGAACGTGGAGTGTCCTACACAACAGACTGAAAACAGGTCCACTGAGGCAATAATAGTAATTCAGAAAGGCGAGACACATACAGTCTGATAACTTACATATTCTAAATGAAAGCATTGATAAATACTGCATTTTTAACCACAGTATCTGACACATCAGAATAACCTGTAACAATATAGCCACAAAAGCATTTGCAAAATGCAGGCATATGAAGTAGGTATAATTTTAAAACTAGGTGCTATAGAAAGGTCTCTTATGATTTTAGCGGGTTAATGAAATCTGTATCTGAATAAGATTTTAATGCCTGCCTTCCAACAGCTCTCACTGAAGGCCTAATTCTGCCTCTGTTAGGCAGGCAAAACTCCTTTCAAGAGAATGTGTGTTGCCAATAACAAAGTTTTTGAATCAGGGCAGTGCTTCATTTTCTTGCAGACTGCAACATGTATTTCTAGTTCAGTAATGACAACTGTGCATTAGTAAATGACTTTTTTTTTTCTTTTATAATTTAGTGGATTAAACCTCACATGTTCAAGCATACTCTTTTGCATTTAAAAATAATTTATTTTCTAGAGCAGTCTGTTTTAAATCTGCTTTCACTTTATATACAACACTTCAGCATTCAGAAGGAATTATATTTTCATAATTGTTTTCTGATGACACTGAGGAGACACAATATGTAAGACAAGCACTCAAACTAGTATAGTTACCCTAGAACCAGAAATAAGTATGCAGACTGCATATATAATTTACTGAATGATTGCAATAAGTGCTACAAAATTACTTCTCCATTTTTTCTTTTTTTTTTTATGTGTGAATAGAAGAGATATTCCACATTTCAAAAATAACTAATCAGTACGTTATAGTTGTCTATTAGAACATAAATAAATATACTAGTAATATAAATATACTAGCAAATATATATGTTATATATTTAGTAGTCATAACAAAACAACAAATTATCTATTGATCATTCAATTCATTCTAAAGCTTCATAGAAACATACAGTATAAAGGCTAAACAAACGGCAATATTCCCAGTGGAAAGTAATCAGAACAAAAGTTTAATATATAACTGTGAAATTATATTTATAGG
This sequence comes from Aegotheles bennettii, assembly GCA_013398125.1. Lineage (NCBI taxonomy): Eukaryota > Metazoa > Chordata > Aves > Caprimulgiformes > Aegothelidae > Aegotheles > Aegotheles bennettii. The sequence goes on along the minus strand of VZRW01004199.1, from coordinate 634,288 downwards.
CTCTCTTAAGGAAAGAAATTATTTTAAAACTAATCTGCTTCATGTTCTTGTTCAAGTTCATTAACTTTCAATTTTAACTAAAAAAATACTTAAGATGACTATTACCTTCGCTGAATTCTGGTATAATTCACTTCTTCATTTTCCTTTTTAATTTTTATATTTTTTTCTTTCACTAAAAAAAAGATTGAGAGGAAGAATTTGAAATGTCTGTTTTGTGTAAAGTGTTTTCAGAACAACAAGAAACATACACAAAATCAGTAATTATGCTTTAAGAAATAAAAACGACACATTGCTGACGCCCCTCTCAGGGCCATGGGAAGACATGACGTGAACACGCACTGTTTGGCAGAGGCACTATTTAATTTAGTATTTCCTAGTCTTTTTTCACCCCACAAATATTTTATTTTTATTAGGAATTCTAGAAAGGAAGGCGCACATTTAACAAAAACAAACAGTTTTTATCAAATAGTGCATATCACAGAATCACAGAATATGATGAAGTAATTTGGTATAGATCTTCATAAAAATATTGGGATAGACTAAATTACTTAAATTAAGAAATGTTTGCAAAACTTTATAAAAAAAAGATGTGATTGCTATGATCAGATATAGAAATTTAAAAAGTTCTTTTCAAATAATGCAAGCCTTGGTTTCTGAACAGACTTAGGTACTAATGACATACGTAATTATTCTAAAAAAAATGTTGAGGAGGGCAGTTTCACCATAAATCTAACACTTTCTGGTACAGAATGGGTGAATGGAAGTATATGTGTCATATACATAAGGTCTCCATTCAGCAATTTCCCAGAATTCATTGCAGAACAACAAAAATATAAGGTAGCAAAATTAGCATATAATCTTAGAAGCTACTGTCTAATCAATAATGTATAAAAAGTGAAGCACACATTAAAACAATTCTATTTTGTAAAGCCATAATATATTTACAAAGCTTTTTATTAGACAAACATTTATCATGAACATTTTGAAAAAAATATCAGTTTCTGATGAAAAAGACACTGTAAATTTCAAAGTAATTTCCAGACGAGGACATCTGTTTTTTTAACATAAACTAAAAAGACTACAAAAATATATATTAAAAAAAATCCAAACTACATAAAACACTGATTTGGCTGAGCTTTTCAAAATCTGTCAGTCAGAATGAATTTTGTTACACACTTCTAATTGCCTAGTAATATGTTACAACAGACCGACAAATGCTTTAGAAAAAGGCTCTACTAAAGCGTCATATGCTCAAAACTTACTTTAACTCTGCATGCAATTATCGCAAACATTCTGAATGGATATCTTAAATATTGTTTTCAGCTATTCCTGGACAAGTGCTGCTTTACCGAACATCTTAAAATAGTCACTGCTACTAGCTGCAAACCAGGCTTACTTCATGAATGTCTCAATAATGTGCCTTTAATTCCAGTGCTTATTACACTGATTTCTTTGTAATGGATTTAGATACAAATAGTAAGAAACTCATATATGAATTAACTCTACAATAACTTTAATATACTGGCTATGAGAGCAATCCTTTCCTACAGTTTAACACATTTGTTTTTTTTTCTCTTCCCTCTTTAGAAACTGAAAGCATGAGTCACTCTATAAAAAAAGAATTTACTTTCCTTAGCAACCAGATTTAAATACCCACAACTTTCTTAGAGATAACCGAAGCTTAGGCTGAATTAATTAACATTAAAGTCTTTGCATAACTACAGTGCTTAGCTAAGATAAAATGTGCCTAACCACTTATTTCTACAGACCCTAGATTTTTTGTTTACTTTCTATTTTTAGCAGTATTAGATAAAACACACCCCCAAAAAGTTAGTTTTTAAAAGTGTGAACAGCTGACTACATTAAAATTAATACACAAGGACTCAGTTTCAAAGCAACATGTTTAAAACGGCTTAATAAAAAAGAAAAAGAGGAAAAAAAGAAAAAGAAGCTATACCTGATATGAAAGGTACGTTTTCACCCAGTGCCAAATACTGCTATATGAGCAATAATGAAAAAAAACCAAACAAACCAAAAATTCGTTCCTTCTTTCTTTCTTTATGTTTTTTTTTGTTTTGTTTTTTTTTTTTTACTGAAAGAATCAATCTCCTAGGCTCATTTTGTTACACTGTTTTAAGAAGTTCTAACACATCCTGATGTCTCTGTACTGAAACATGCCAGATTTTTTTTTTTTTTTTGGAAGCAGGAGAGGCACTTTTTTTTTTCTGCACTCTTGTATGTAGGACAAACTCAGATTTGTTTCTTCTTCTTAGGGCTCCTGTTCTTTCTCGGAAGAAGACCAGGCTGCCTGTCTTCTCTCTCTCTCGCTCTTCTCGGAATTCCAGGCACAAAGCACTGCGCAAAAGCTGCACCAATCCTTGCCGCAACTGTCTGCACAGGACTAGAGGTGAGGAGAGACCAGAAAATTCACCTCGCCCCTGCGCCGATTTTATAAATGGGGATTGCACAAATCTGCCGGAGCAAAGGGGTGAGAAGGCAGGGTGCCAGTTTGCTACACTATGTTGCAATGATCTCATGTTCAATGCTGTCGCCCCGTTTGCCCAGTTCAAATGCCTGTTCATTAAACAGGAGGAAAAAAAAAACCACCAGAAAAATAAAAAACAACTTTTATCCTTCAGACACTCAGGAGGTCTGTTCTAAACTACAGACCAGCATTAAAAAAATAAAACATGTAGTTTTAAATTCAGTTGTGAAGTATAAATATTCTGCTTATATTTTCTTTCTTTCTTTTTTCTATTTGGAGATAAGAAGCAGAATTTATCAGGCGTGAAAGGGACAGCCTCCTGGTGGTGTGCCAAAAAAGCCAGAATAAAGGCAAAGTTGTGCTTCAAAGCTCAATCGCTTGCTGAGTCTGGCTAAAGTCAAGTATTAAGATCCACCATTTTCTGAGCCATGTAAGAAAAGAGGAAAAAAGTCAGAACGGGCGCTGCTTTCCAAGTCTCCGTTGGCACCATCACAAAATCTCAGCCGTAAGGTCACATGATGCTCTGCCAAATGTGGAGTGCATTCCCATAAACCATTCTGCTGATACTGCGAAGGCAGCTATTGTCTAGTTTATACCCAAAGTTCAGCCCACTCTTCATTGAATTAGCTGAAAAACGCATCACCTTTGGGGGTTGGGAGCCATGGAAACGTCTACCTGGCAGGCTGCCCACTTTTTCTGCCCATCAACCAGAGATGGAATTGTGCTGCCTAATGTAATGATGACTAGGAATGTGAAGAGTCGTCCAAAGTGAATCTGATTCTTGCAAAGCCTGCTTCATTTGCACAGCAAACTCTGGCTTCTTGTCGTTAAAAAGGGAAGGGGAGGAGGGAAAAAAAAAAAAAGAAAGAGCGTCTTTCTCCTAAATGTAGCGATTAAAGGTCTAGTAAACATGCCTAGTCTGCAACTTTGCTTCATAGCATGCTGAAATTGTTCCCAAAATAAAGCACTCGGAGTAACACAAGTTTTCTGATTTAAAGCAGCACTTGCTTATCCCCAAGTTAATGTGGCATCCCCTGGACATTTTTGTTCCCGTAAAGAAAAAAAAAAAAAAAAAAGAAAAGAAAAGAAGAAAAAAAGAAAAAACCTGTATACATCAGATCTCTTGTCTCTTCTTTTTACCTGTATTTATTGCCTCTTGATTTTATCTAGCACAAGTTATACATGTGTGTGGCGATACCCACTGGTAACAGTGGGGATGCAATATTGCTGCTATCTCCCTCAAAGCAGTCTCCTGAGAAAACTGGTTGTGTTTCCAGCAGCACAAAACCCTTCATCTGAGCCCTCTTATCTTCACTAGTGAGTAGGACAGCTTGTCTGCAAGTTTGCAAACCAGCACATTTGAGACCAGTCAGCACCCTCCCTCTTCAAAATGCATTTAATCTAGATTTCGTGAACAGAGATGCAATCAGGCAGAATTTATAAAAGATGTAAGTTACAAAACAGACTAAGCAATAGACATAACTCTTCTGCTACAGACCTGAAATTTCGATTTTGACCATCTATTGTTCTAAAGTAAAATGTCACATAAAATGTCACTTCCAAATGAAAATACCACATAACCTACTGAGCAACAAACACACACTCTCCCAGCAATTAAAAACCTTGTACAGAGGATTTTATCTTGGAGCTCAGCATTGTGAACAAATGAACAGAAATCCACTCACTGTTTCTCCACCATGAAGCCTAATAGCTACTGCAAAAGCGATGTTAAAAATGTGGTAATTTCTCTGATCTTCCCATTAATAAAAACGGAGCCAGGGGAGGAGCCTCTCTACCTATTAGCATCTGTACAAATGCTCCCATGAAGAGGAGGTTGCATGCTAAAGAGCTTACAGATAAAAACTAGTAAGGAAAGGGAAACAAAGTGGGAGACAACAGGCTAGAAACCGCAGCGGGAGGACAGGAAAAACCATTCCCAGGAACACTGCAAGCAGTAACTCTCCAGCTCGGCTACTTTTATGTTTTGTTTTACAGTTCTTTCCAGTTTCATTTTATTTACCTGGAGGAAATTGAAGGTTCATTACCAGAGGAAGGAAGTGTGAGAACAGGGGCTTTGAAGTGGAGGAAGATGGTTACGACGGCAGCGCAGCCCTCGGAGGGAGGTCCTGGGCCTGTCCACCAGCCGAAGGACTGTGGGCGTTGGCTGCACCCCCAGCTGCGACCAGGCAGTGCAGGCAGCAGGCTGGTGGCACGGGACAGCCCCTGCCTTCCTCCTGGCACACCCCAGAGCTCTGCACCCATGTTTTGGGGAGAACGGGCATGACTGAGGAGGAGAATTCTCAGGGCAACCTCTCCAGATGATGAGAAATGTTGGTGAGGCCTAGAGAACCAGAAGAAGGAGCAGTCACCATGGCCCAGCAGTAGCGAGGGGTTGGGAGGAGGTGCTGGGTACAACATCAAGGGACAGAAACAACCCTGCTGTCTGCATGCCTGGGTTCAGCCTTGCTCTGGTCAGCTGGTGGGAGCTGTCTGGCAGAACAGAAACTTGTTATGACCCCAGTAAATTGGCCCATGGCTTAGTTCCTCTCTTTTCCAGATTTGGAGCTTTCCAAAGGCCACCAGCCACAGGAAAACCCTCTGATGCAGTGACATGGTGCAAGTTCTTTCAAATGGTCTTGGAGAGTGAAATGCCATGTGTCTGGTTTTGAATCCAGAGACACTTTTCCCTGAGAGCTAAAGATAGCTGTCTATGTGCTACCAGTAAGTGGAAATGCTGCTTGTCACTCCAGCTACATGCCACAATAGCCCCACGGTCCACAGGGATTGCACTGACTTCCAGGCACCATGAGCAAACTGCGTGTCGTTATGCCTCAGCTGTAAAAATGACATGAGTGGATTCTCCTACAAAGATCTTTGAGATTATTTAAAACTAAATTAGTTTCTCCATGCTCATAAAACTCAGAAAGCCAACTCAAATGTCTTTAATTAACAATTATGTAGAAACAGAAACTTGAGATTCCATTTTTACCATTTTAGTAGTTTTCTTCTTGATTTGAGTCAACAGATCAAAATGGATTATTTTTTTTTTTTTCTAACAAGGCACATGGGACTCAAGCTCAGCTCATTCCACCTTACGTTTTACCATTAGCCATTAGAATGATTAGGCTGCAATGCATCAATGCCTACAAAGGAACTACTCACAAGGGTGCAACCTACAAACCCAGGTGCATTTTGAACCATGGTGAAAAATTATGATTTCACTAGAATTGAGTAGAAATCTCCAACTAAACAACAATGAATTCACACCCGGTTCAAATTTACTACTATTATTAGCAGTGATGGTATGTGAAAAGGACAAGGGAGCAGCCTGACTTTCTTATCTCAGAAGGGTGTTTGCCGCTTATTACAAATAATAGGCAGTCTGAGCGGGGCAAATCAGAGCAGCAGCTCTTGAGGGACAACAGGCACATAATCCTACACAGTAATTTTTATTTCCCTATGTGGAAAAACACTTCAACATGTGGCTAGGCCTCAATAATGAGTATTCACTTCACCAATATTAAGAAGGATGTTATAAAGCTGTTAAAAAAATCACTTGCATATGTGCCCGGCAACAATTAGAGATGTAGATGAATCCCAGAGTGCTTTGCCTATGAACTAATACAAGGGCGACACAAAGAGAACCAAAAAAGCATATCTGCAGGAGCGACTGGCCCTGCTCATCTGCAGCTGGAGGAGGCAAGGAGGGTGGGTGGATGGAGGCTGCACAGGACCAATCTTTCTGTGAGAGAAGAGGACACTGATCCTTCCTCTACCCGGGAGGCAGGAAGGGGAAGGCAAAGAGGACAGGAAACCTGGGCTGGGCGGAGGGTTTCTTCTTACAACTGAATACGGTTTCTGCAGCCAGCACTCCAACTTTCTTAGCTGAACAGGCAGTTTGCAAACTAACTAGAAAGGAAAAAATGAAGCCTTCCCTGGGCAATGGCAACTCATAAAAGACGTGAGAGAAAAGCTGAGAGAGAATGGGATAGAAACACTGCAACAGTCTCAGAGTGAAGGGAGAGAGAGAGGGAGGAAGGGAATCTCTGCTCTTTCATGTGGTTGTTCTTGAACAGAAAAACAAAACCAGCAAGTATGCCACTGTAGTTACTACAAGTTTTAAGTTGAAAACACACAAAGTAAAGAGGACATGCAAGTTCTGGATATATTACACATTTCTGGATAACTTTAATGCACTGTATTGCATGGCATAACATATCACAATAAAATGGTCTTGCTCTGCACACTGCATTATCAAAGGCCCGAGTATAGAGAAGTGACAAAAATTATTTGTAAAATGCATGCAAATGAAAACTTATCATCTGCTTGCTACTTTCATTTTATCTTCAGAGGGCACTGTGTCTTCTATATTTTTCTGCCTTAAGGTTAACAGCACCAAATTAAGACTTCAGCAAGATGCTCTATGGTAAGAGCTAGAGTTGTCATTCATTTAACTGTAATTTTCCCCTTTCTGAAATTTTCATGAACTATCCTGCTTTATGTTCCTTCTCTTCTAAACTTTTCACTGTGTCTTCTGCAACCTATTTAAATTTTGGCCACTTTGGCTGTATGGCTAGGTACCCGAACTTTACAATCTTTTTTCTGTTTTACTACCAGAGAAAGAACATCTTTAAAAATAAATAGTAACAAAAACTAAGTAATGCACATCCAGTACACTTGTTCACACAAGAAAAGCCTTCTTCACAGATGTTTTCAGAAGATCAGCTATTCCCTTAAGAATGCAGATATTCATAAATAGCAAAGGGTGCAAATATAATGAATTGAAACAGCTACTAAAAATTCAGATGAGCCTTTTCCAGTAACTATTCCACAGTATAAAGAAATCACCCACTTGCAAACAGGACCCGCCCTTCTGTTCTTCTCAGGGAAGTGTAGTTGTGGTGGAATAAGCATCACGGCTGCGGTGCCGGAGGAGGGCTGGTTCTGAGAGGAGCTCATAGCGAGGACCAAGCAAAAGCCAAGCGCTAACACTACTACCTGTTTCTTAAAAAATTTTATGCTTCTACGGGTAATCATTCAGGCACAGAAAGATATCACACTTTCTCCACAAACAATGAGACAGTACCTCAGACAGGTAAAACTTCTGTGGTGGTATAAAATATTAGAACAAACCTGATGGTAGGAAGAGCTTAGCCACAGACATTTCCTTCAACATACTTGTTTCAGCCGTTGTTTATTTCACTCCAGAAACACTAAATAAGTTCAGAGCAAGAGGTATAACAGCCAATTCACTCACATAGACCAAGTCTTAGATACAGAAAAATCAGTTCTTATGCTTTCTTTACCTCATTTTTCCCTCGCAGATCTAAATGCAAATACAATTGAGCATTATCGTCACCATTCATCAGATGAAAAACCCCAAAGCATCTATTTTTTTACCCAAATTTATAAGCTTTTAGCACTCCACTCTTCAAAATGCCTAAGCAGCATAGCAGTTAGATGTCATTTCCAGTTCTAGAGCCAAAGATACCAAAGATTAACTTGTTTTCAGAAACAATTTATCATTACTGTATAAAGCACAGAGTGCCTGACATTGCTCAGTGTTAAGTACACTGCACTGAATCATGAGTACTACCTTGAATTAGATAATTTCTGAATACCACCTACAGAGTTTGCACCAACTCGACCAATACCTTTGAAAACTAAAATCTGAAGATAACTTGATCTCATTCGTGGTCATTTGAGTAGGAAGGCAGTAATCACAGAGAATTACTTAACAAAGAGAGTGAACAACAAATAATTCCTTACATGCTGTCTACTTGTGATAAATGAAGCCGTATCAGCTTATTTCCCTAACATCTCTTCAAGACAAGGACAAGTATAGCCAGAATTGAAGCCCTAAATTGTTCTCTTAATTCCTGATTTAGCTGCATGATCAGTGCCTAGACCTACTCAAGTGGAGCTCCATCCCAATGCTCCCCTTCAAACACTGCTATAATACTTAGTTGAGTTGTATGCCTACGTATAGGGAACACCCTCACAACAGCAATCTAAGCTCCAGAATGAAAAATCTTCACGGGTCTGGGATTGCATAAACATAACTCAGGGGACAGTGTAGATAGCTTCCCATTCCCAACTGCCCAGCAGGTTGTGTGGTTGTGTAGCAAGGGTCCTCCAGGGACACTTATTTTTTCTAGGACTCATTCTTGACCTGAATATAAACTGGGAATAAAAAGGATGCTGCTAGGGCATTCTTTGTACCACTGATTCCTCAATCAGTGAGAAACAGTTTTTATGTTTTTACTGCATACCTTTCCCATACAAACCTGTATGAATCCTGTCTGCTCAGAACTTAAAATCTTATGCAATGTTATTTAAGGGGAGCATTGTGTTTAGTTGCCTTGAGCCAAAAGTAGCTTTCAGTAGAACACGTGCTGTGTGCCACCTATCTCCTGGCTGCTTTAGCAGACTACAGTATCACACCTCAATATGGCTCAGTTCACTGTTCATGGGCGAAGAGAGAAAATAAGTATTTCTGAAACATTCTTATTTATTTCAGGAAGGAAGTTACATACATCTTTAGTTCCTTATATTACTACAAATCTGGACAGTACTTTCCAAAACATCAGAATGTTTTACAGGCATGCATATATGTACACATCTCCAAACACACCCCACACACTTTGTTAATTTAATTACAAAAATATGGGGCCTGTGTGTGCACTGTGCTGGGTTACATTCTTAGCAGGTTGAGTTCTGCTAGCCAAAAAAAACCTGGTCAGGTCATAACTGTAAGTTGAAAAGAAAGAACATGTGCATTATAGCCCAATGTAAGGTGTGTTTTTAATTCAGCAGACAAAAAGATCAATTAGTTTTGAAGCAAACATTATTAAAACTGGATAGGAAACAGTTTTCTATGTCCTGATTTTCAATTTTCCTACTGTGAATTTTTGAGTCTGGAAAATAATCTCACTCCAAACAGCACAAACCATCAAATCTAGATTTTTAAATACTTTTCTATTGGAGGAATTAACACTTTGTACATTAAAATATTTAAATATTCATTCTAGATTTTGACTTCACCATTTTTAGTACAAATGGCCACTCTTTCATTTTTTTTAGTTTGAATTGGCATCATTTTGTCAGTAAAACCTTCACTTCAAAATCATCAACATACTCAGATAATCTGAACAACATAGAGACGGAGGCCAAGGAGATCAAAGGCATGGAGACTTCTCGGAAGATTGAGCAGGCTATGAGTGATCAAAGGCAGGGGGGAGAGGACTCTAGATCTTAACTCCTGCTTCCACTATACATGTATAATTTACAGGTTATTGAATTGTAGGGAGGGGAAATATTTATACATTAAATATAGGTTGCAGGCCTGAAAAGTTATTTAAATATAAAAAAACAACTTTAGTTGTTGAAAATGTCTAGACAGGATCTTTCACAATGCACTTTTTCAGTATTTTTTTTCCAAAAGAAAATGGTGCTAAGGCAAGCAGCTTTCTTTTCATTGAATTGGCATTTTATGACAAAATCAAACAAAAAAGCACACTATGGCTGATTGGTGTCATCACAGAAGATGTATTGTGATGTTTGGAAGCGATAACTCACAGGAAAAATGGAAAACTTATGTTCTGAGTAAAGCACCACTAATTATATTAGCTTGTTTTTCAGAAGATTTAGAGCACACGTACATCAAAATCTTTATCAAATTACAGTTCCACATTATGTGAAATTCACATTGTGCAATCACATAAGGGCATTTTTTTAGTTTTTGTCCTATACATTTTGGTAATACTCCTATGTATGCCTGGACTTCTTTCCACAGCTTATGAGCACAGGGCACTCAACTCAGCATGGAGACGAGCTCTCGTGCAATTGGTTGAGCATCTTAGCTACCAGATCCTTGGTTATTCCGTCATTACTCATTTTTATGAGAATTAAGTTCTGTACTAGAGAAAACATTTGAAATTAAAATTTTCCTAAAAAGAAGCCCCAAAATTTTGATTTGGTATATCAATTCTCAGAAAATCCTGAATAGCTACAAGAAAATAAATACCAAACGTTTTGTGTATATATTCAATAAATGAACTCAGCAATGCACAGATTTAGTAATGATACATGAATTCACATGATTCACAACTTCACAGCTCATTGAATTTCTAGATATTACGTATATCTGCTGCGCCAGTTAATACATAACACGGTGAATTCCAAATTAACATAAAATTGGATTTTTTTGGTGAGGACACAGGAGCTGCACCAAAGCCAATATTAGCATAGTGTAGCTTAAAACACACTTGAGCTTATGAGATGGCTCTAGTTCACATTTGAAAGCCAAAGTTGCAGGCCTGGACAAAGGGTGACATATTATAAATAAGCACAGAATGATTATTGGAGAACCTGAGATATGCTGAACCATTCAACAAAAGCAGATAGCATAGTCTGTCAGTTACCAGTTTGAAATTTTCAATACTGAATGCCTGAACAACATAGAAGAGATTTCAGAGGACCAGCAAGGGTTATGTACCTAGAAAGTGGTTTTGTCTTTCTTATTAATAAGCAGAAGGCCTTTATTTTTTATTTCAAATTGTGACAAGAGTACTTGAGTCCTGTTTCAACATCATCTTGGAGTTCTGAACTACTAGTAAATGTTTACATAGGCTGTATGGACTTAAGGACATTAAAGGGCTTTTATTTTGAATTTGTATATTGACTAGTTCTTTGGGACCAAAGACAAGATTTTGCATTTTTTTATTACAACAACAACATGTAAATCACCTCTGAACAACAGTGATTCAACATGAATATAAAGCTTTTTGATCAGCATTGGGCTCATCTTGGCTTAATAACTAGGAGGCGTTAATCGTTCCAGTGGCTCAGAGGTAGAGTATCTACAAAAATATTCACAGTCTATGTGGAGGAATGTATCTGGTTTGTTTTCTAGAAAGACTTGATTGTTGAAGACAGTCAGTTTATAACACTGTCACAAGACATTCTTAATGAGGTACATTCAAAACATAGGCTGCTTCAGGTTACATGAAGGGATGTTTCTGAAGATATTCTCATGCCCTCTTTTTTATATTTCTCCAACTGTAGCAGGAAATTAAAGGTTTCTATTAATTTAATCAACAAATAAGTTACTTTCAATTTGTTAACAGATGGTTAATTCAGCACAACTTCAGTGGACTATATTTGATTACGTAGCTGCTTCTTGAAAAGGTATTTTTCTAAAACACTGTGGTAACCAATGCTTGCAGAGCATGAAACCAAGCAACAAGATTTCTGGAATACATTTCTGGATAGCTTTACTGAGCAGGGGAGAAGCAGAATGCAACATGTAGAAAACAGTCCCCTTGCTTAAAATGCAGTTAATTTCTGCAAACAGAATCTAGTTCTGTCCTTGGAGGACTAGTAACAGCCATGGGATTTTGAATTTAAGAGAAAAACTTTCACAAAGACTGCCAATTTCCAATATGAATTTTAACAACATATACTCAATAGAATGCAATTTATGCACAAAGCATGCAGTAACCATGTCCTTAATCCAATATGACTAGTCATGAACATTTTATTTCTATGCTCTGGGAGAGGAATGGATCTGTATAACATCTCTAGGCCTTTATCATGCAAACTCTTACACTTGTATTTACTACAATTAGCCTTCCTGCTGAAATTAGGGGAACCATCCCTGACAATACAAGCAAGCATGCAGAACTTTCTGTTGAGCATGGGAGTCTTGAAAACAAAGCCACCTATAGCAGATGCTGGTTTTAATCATGTAAACATAAAAACAAGCACAGTAAAACTCCTATACTTTATTGAGGTCTTTTGAGATTGCCTAAACAGTAACACAGAACATTAAGATGAACCAAACCATCCATCAATACGTCATTGTCCACCTCAGATAATTACCTTATCCTGGTATCTACTGACAAACTTGCAGCAGTTTCAAATAAATAGCCAAATGGCTCCTCCTATACATAAGTGGGGGATCTCCTAATAAATTACCTCCTTATCTACCTGGCAAAATGTAGCTTTCACAATGAATAGTGCCTACTAATTTCCCTGAACTTCCTCCCCACTTGTCCACTTTCACCTGTCTTCAGTGGTAACAGTGATCTTTCTTGTTCAGGATATACATGGATGTCTCTATGACTAATAAAGAGCCTGGGATGCTGCCACAATCTAAATAAATAAACATAAGTACCGCTTTGCTATCAAAGGATGTGGCAACATACTAGAAGTACCTAATAATGAAAAGAAAAATGAATATAGTACTCATACATGTTGTCAGTCATAATGTAAATTCTAATCACTATATGTAAACCAAATTTACAGTATGAAATAACATTGTTTCCCAAATGAGACTTTCTATCACAACACTATTTCATTTAAACCTCCTTTTGTAATTTTCATTCTGAAATACATATTATTTTTTTTTTTTGTGGAAGAAAAATTACACATCTTAAACTTGTTTATAATAGACTATGTATTTAATTTCTTTATTTCACAACTCCCCAAAAAGTCAGCACTTTTTGAATCAATGTGATGAGACCAAATGTGATTAAAACCAGAATTTTTTTGTACCTTCCTGCAGAAACTGACACAAAAAGACATCAGAACTGCAGCGGTTTTTGGAATATCATTAAATTCCTTTTATATTTGATAGAAAGAGTCACTTCAACTGTTCTTTGATATTTTTTTACTTCATAGTCTTCTAGTTTGTGTTTAATTATTTTTAGAGGCCACTCAGCCCCTGACAGTTTATATATTTTTAGCTTCTTGTCTTTATTCTGTATACTGAACAGAGTTTTACTTTTTTAACTTGCATTTGCCTATTATCCCTCTCATACTCTGAATATATTCTGAATGCAGGTTTTCTAGGTGTGTCCCAAGCATCTCTTCGCTAGGAAACCAGGTCACATGTTGCCCAGGTATCAGCAATCCTTGTTGGGCACAGCAGCATTTACCAAAGGGAGGGTTCTCTAAAACTCCTTCTGTCCTGGGAATAATCTCACAGAAGAGCTGTAAAGATACTATATTTTGGAAACTTTGTTCTTTTCCAAATTCAATAATGGGCTGATTAAAATGCAACAGTAAAAATTCTGGCCTTTTTCATAGGTTGTTATACCATTGAACAGTTTGTCAGACATTTCTGAACTACTCTCGAAATAGATACCAACCGTCATGGATCAAATGGCAACCCCTTACTAGCCTTAACTTCCAAAAGTCTTAGCAGTGTCATCCAAGACATGTAAATGTGTTCTCTTTCACCTAATTAGATATCATTTTCATCATTACTGCTCTTTCCTCCTCTTTTATTTAACATTTCCACAGGCAGAATTTGTTAACATTTAAGCAAGTTTTCATAGCTTTCTTATTGCTTCTTCCCCCAGGTGTCCAGGAATCATCAGGCAATAGCAGAGCGCTAAGCAACAGATGCTAATCCCATAGTTTAATGCACCACCAGAAAGTGATCAGATTAATATGATGATACAAGCAGTATAATAACCTATCTGGAATAAAGCATTTTCATTGTTAATTTCTATTTTTTTTCTCCCAATTTCAATTTCTGTGCCTTGCAGGAACTTATTTCCCAGGAGTACATCTATGATGTACTATTTAAATGACAGCATGGTTAACACGAATTCTTTTACTCCGTATAATCAAGTCTATAACAGTGATAATGTTGTATGACTTTTAGGAATATTTAATTGCCATTCAAATACTTAACCACACAGATATCTACTGTTTATTTTAATATAAGGTTTAATTAATCTCCTTGTTATTGCTAAAATGCTGTTGCAAAAAACCCCCAATTACTTTGCAATGCATGTCATATGTATTTCATAATTCATCACCAAAATGTTTTATTTGGATTAAGCCCATACACTTGCTCCTTCTTATTTCAGTTTACTTTTTGCTGATGAACACAATCTAATCTAAACACTTTCTTTTTCTTTTTCACCGTTCTCTTTTCAAAATGTCAAATGTACTTAATTGTGAAGATTTCTATCAATTTTTAACTTTTCCTGATATCTGTCCCTAAAGAGTCCTATTTCCTAACTGCAGTACAAACATGGAAACCTCAGCAGATGTATAATAAAAAACATTTGCATTTTGCTGAATAAAGATATCAGTTTATAAATTTTTATTGTAAGTAACAGCCTTTTTATCTATATTCTACATGCATTGTTCTAGTAAATTTTTTACATAAATGCAATAATCTTATATAAGTTGTTTTGTTTTTGATTTTTGGGGTTTTTTTGTAAAATGATCATTTTATTTGGTTTTATTCAGAATTCTGCTTTTTCTGGTGTCGCTTGTGATTCTTTTTATTTTATTTTTTTTCCTAGAGGAATGACCAGCATTATGAGCAGTACCTTTGAAACAAATTTGGAAGGAGAAACATTAGAAAATATAATGCTCCATAAAATATCCATTGTTTAGTTTAGAGATACAATTCAATCATTTCAAGTGCTAAAGAGGATATCAAAAGAAGCATGACCAGCAGGTTAAGGAATGTAATTAATTCCCTTTACCTGGAGTAGAGAATATAGAGCTGTTGGAGCAAGTCCAGAGGAGGGCCACGAAGACAATCAGAGGGCTGAAGCATCTCTCTTATGAAGACAGGCTGAGAGAGTTGGGGTTGTTCAGCCTGGATAAAAGGCAGTTCCTGGGAGACCTTAGAGCAGCCTTCCAATACCTGAAGGGACCTACAGGAACACTTTTTACAAGGGCGGGTACTGACAGGACAAGGGGGAATTGTTTCAAACTGAAAGACAGTAGATTTAGACTGGATATCGGGAAGAAAATCTTTGATGTGAGTGTGGTAAGGCACTGGCACAGGTTGCTCAGAGGAGTTGTGGATGCCCCCTCCCTGGCAGTGTTCAAGGACAGGTTGGATGGAGTTTTGAGCAACCTGGTCTAGTGGGAGGTGTCCCTGCATATGGCAGGGGAGTTGGAACTAGATGAGCTTTAAGCTCCCGTCCAACCTAAACCATTCTGTGATTCTATGATGAATCCTGCTTAAATTGCAAATATTAACATAGTTAATTATGATGTTGCTAATGATATTTTCATAATGTTGCCATTACAACTACATGCATTATTATTATAGGCTTATAGCCAAGCATATTGGTTAATTTATTAAGTCACCAAGTAACACTTCTGATCTTCACTGCCAGTAGATTGCCTAATTTGATACTTTTTGTCAATGTTGTGGTTTTAAACTACAATTGTTTTTATATTATTTGTCTAAATGAAGGCACATGAACTGTAGCCTACAATGATGGTTTCTGTACGTGTGAATAGAACATGAAGAATAACACACGGTACTTCACAATAAAATAAATCTAAACTCTTAATTTATACTTAGGAAAATACTGGGTCTGCTCATATGAATAAATACCTTCACTGGTAAAATTCACAAGTGGTGCTCAGGCCTTGTGAAGGATGGCAGGAAGGAAGGGAGCTCTTTCATGAAGCACACTGAACATACGGATATTCCTGTGCCACTCCTATCCTTTGCAGCTAAGAGATGCCCATAGAGATCATGATTTTCTTGTTAGTACTCACCAAAAAGGTAAGGTTGGTATTATAATAGTAACAGGTTTTCAAATTTTCAGTAAAGCATGGAAAGAAAATACACAGCTGCTTCCCTATAAAGAAATCTCCAAACCTCTGCACCATCTAACCAACAACAAGAAGAAACCAATCTGCCAAAGGCTTTTGTCAAAAAAGTTCTTTTTCAGACATTTTTTCAGATCAGGGAAAAGAAATCATATTATTTAAGGGCACGGGTATGATAATATTAGTGGACGGCCACAATCAGAAAAATAAAATATTTATGTTCAAAAGCTACCAAGATTCAACATGAGCTGTGACTGTTTATAGACTTCAGCAATTCATCTGCTTGCCAGAATTCTGGCATTTAAATTCAGAATTTAAGAACTTAAAATGTTCACAAACTAAAAGATGAACAGTAAGTATATATTTGAGTGAGACAGGCAGGGGTGGGGAATAGGAAGGTATGTCCTAACTATGCTTTACACTTTTTTAAAATTACAGCTGCTACTTTTTTTTCAATATGAATCAGCAACACTGGAGTTTTAAAGATGCACTGCAAGCGATTATGGGGGTATGAACTACTTTGCTGACAAAATTCCAGGGAGGATGAAATCTACCATTCTCGTTTAGCAGTGCTAATAAAAGGGCGGTTTAGGTGACTTGTGAGCTAAATATCACCACCAAACCCATAGCACCTAGAATCATTACCTTCTTTCCAAAGTGAGTGACATCATTCTATGCATAAGTGTAAGTTTGAAGTGCAGACAGGACTTAGTAATGAGCCATTGAGCATTTTTTTATATACTGCTTAGTAGCAAAACATAGTAATGCTGCATGCTAGAAAGAGCAAAAGCAATTAAGAATCTGTCCCACAGGAAGAAATACTTATTAAAAATGTGTCTTTTTGGTACATTTTGAAAAGCTTGATCTGTTCTTAAAATGTTGAGCACAATTTAAATGCAGATTGTGCAAGGTTCTACTAACCAAAAAGCCTACTCACAGAGTTATGACAGCTTTATGACACCTAACCATCATAGCAAATGAAAACAGGGAGGAGATGGCAGGTGGGAAGAAGTACTTGATATTCAAGGGAAAATATTAATGGATGTGTCTAAAATGTAACTACCTTTTAGCATGTCATGCTTAGGAATATTTGCATAATTTTCTCCTTTAAATTGCAGTGTGTACATATTAATTTTACAGTGTCACTTCAAGTAAGTCTGGCACCTGTACATCCAATGGGCCCAATCTAGCACACCAGCATTGCTCTATCACAGACATTTGGTGTCCCACTTGAGGAAGTGTCTCAAAAGCAAGACAACCCAGACAGACATGAAGAAACTTCAGTTTGTGGAGAAAAATGGAAAGCCCTCAAACAAATTATGTCAAGGGAAACTGTGTCCTGCAGTGAGAAGGGATGTTCCAAGGCACCGTTCATCCTTTCCCTACATACGTTCTTTCTTAAGTTACTCTTTGTCCTCTGGCTAATGTCAGTTGCATAAGTACTAGTAGCCCATACATAAATATATACATACTAAGAAACCTTGAACAACCTGCAAAAGAGATGAGAAGGAAAGGCATATGGAACAATTTAGAAGTAGGACTGAGGAGTTGAAAAACAAACAAAAAACCTGAGCGATGAAGAATTATGAAGCAAAACATATGCTTTGTATATGTCCTTAGTCCCTGGTGTTATATACTTCCTAGCACATTTTTTACCTCTTCCATTCTGCACTCCTCACTTTTGCCTAGGAAGTACATCATTAGATACATGTGAAGTGTTAGTTGCAATTTATTTCTGTTCTAAAAAGATTGATTCTTATTCAATAAAAATAATAAAATATTGAATAATACACAAAGCTGTACGAGTCTGGTCTCATTATTAATGTGAACAAAGTCTTTTCTATTAGATGGTGGCATTCTGGAACTTAGTTTGATGCCCATCTGCAGTGGAAAGCAGGAATTACACCATGGATCCTGTGAGCCCAGGCTGACAAATATGTGATGTTTTTTTTGTGCTACGTGAGACACCATTAAAGGCAGTAACACCTTGCAACAGTTAATGTTTCTATTCTGTTTACTCTTAAAAGCATGAAGAAAACATTATAATCACTGAGTCTCAAGATCAAGATATACCTATGAGTATGCATTCAAGCACCATCATTTTCTAGCAGGCCCCTGCCACGTTCAGTCTTCAGAGTGGTACATGGGGAACAGATTGAGACCTGTAAATCTGCCATTTCCCAGCTTTCTTATTTTGCTTTGTAACATAACTAACTTCCTTAGAACATAATTTCTTTACCGTATAGTTTCTATTCAAGAAGAATTAGATGTGCTTGCTAAAAGCTTTTTGTTTTGTTTTAAAATCATCATGACTTAATAGGATACAAAACTTTAGAACATATCACTGTCTTAAAACAAAACTAGCACACAAAACTCTGTAATTTAAGTTCTTTAATTTATTATAGCTGCTGGTGTTTCCAGCAGGGCAGTTGTAAAAATGTTGGAAAATATTTTAACTCATTTTTAGTAAATCTTTCCTTCTCATCCTTTCTACAGTTTTCTTCCTCATTATTTGCTTAGTTGCATTCCAGTAGATCAGAAAACAAATTTTTTTCCATACTGTGCAAAAACTGTCCCTGGAGAGGGTTAGAAAAATGAAACTTGAGAAATCACAAGACAATTGTAGAACAGCTGTTCATTTTTGCTATATATTAGGAAAATTAAGCAAATAACTTCAGACATAAAAGATGCAGGAATAAAAATAACTTCCTGAAAATATCAGTTCAGAATATGAAACAATACTGCTGGTACATTTAGATGAAATTTGCCTTAAATGTTGCAGGTAAAACATCTTAAAGATAAGCCTTTGGGCATATGACAGCTTTAAAGATACTGTAAACCATCAAGCGAGTTAGTATCTCACCCAGCCACTCATTCTGAGAAAATGCCGAAGCCATAGTAGTTTTAGTTTTACTGTTCCAAGATGAGGCTTGTAGTTCACAGCTTCTGTAACTTCTGACACACTACTGTCTGGAGGCATTTGAGAAGAAATGTTTTACATACACTATCCTATTCTTGCATGTCTGATCAATTTTAAAAGAAAGTTTGAAACATTATGGAATCAAATTAGTGAGGTGTTTCTTCTGAAATACTCACATAGACTACTTCAGGTGACTGATAATTTATGTTTCATTTGCCATTTCCTTATGAAAACAAGAAAATGTAGAATGAAGAACAAAGGCATACTGCCTTAAATACTTGTTTTAAAATTGTTTAAATTTAGAATAATTACGACATTATTTTTTCAGGCTTCCTTCTCCTTGTAGTAACATTTTAAGAATATTGTATAAATTAAGAGATATAAGGAAGAAAAAAAAAAGACTTGGTTCTTACTTTTGAGTCTTGGATATTCCTGATTTGAATAGAATCACTGCTAGAAATCCCCGAGAGTCAAAGTTAGAATGAGTCTCTGAAAACATCTTCTATAACTATGAAGGCTACAAAGAGAGCATGAAAGGAGGAGTTGTTTCATACTCACACCCAACAGCTGAAGCACTAATGAAATTATCAAACTCTGCAAGATGGATGGCAGGTGAAAAGAGTTGCCAAGTTTGCTGCGAGTCTGACCCTGCAAGTGGCCTCCCGTGCCTGTATGAAGATCTGTCAAAATCTCTCTTGTCTGAAAACAAGGACTTTCTCTTGTCTGGCTGTAGCTCCAAGACTGCAGCCTATATATGTATACGCTTACAATTTAGTATGTGAGATTTGCACAAAGAATATTAAAAATATTTTAATTAGTTAGTTAGCTTGAGGCTGTAGATGGTTAGACTTTCCTAGGTCTACAGACACAGTACAAAAAGAGATGCTGTGTATTCCACACAGATTAGAACCTATTGTTCCAAGGCTTGGATTTCATCTCAAAAGATCACAAAAAATCATATTTTCCTTTAGGAAAGACAAAGAGGATGCTTAGCAGCAGAGCTACTTGAAGGGAGACAGGGTTTGGATCCTGACTTCTTGAATACGCACAGCTGGGCAAGACCATAGTCCCAATCCACTAATGAAGGCTGGATTTCCTTTCTCTAATCAGCTCTCTTGATGACTGTAGCACACACTGCTTTTATTCCTCAGGGACAGCTCCTCTCCCTACCAAGGTGAGATCTTCATTACTAAAGTTGTGTTTTAACTGTGTGGACACAGCATCTGACCCAGCGTGCACAAAATGTGTGGCCAAAGTGAGGAAAAATTCCTGTTGATAACCTCCTGCTTGGAAAAGGTAGATATATGTGCTATCACCCTGAAGACAGTCAGTCCAGAGTTGCAAAACCTTGGAGAGATTCATCATCTAAGTCACCCACAGGATTTAGCATAGATGACCACTTGCTATTGCTACGTAAGAAGGGA
This sequence comes from Aegotheles bennettii, assembly GCA_013398125.1. Lineage (NCBI taxonomy): Eukaryota > Metazoa > Chordata > Aves > Caprimulgiformes > Aegothelidae > Aegotheles > Aegotheles bennettii. Next base: position 613,857 of record VZRW01004199.1, on the reverse strand, counting down.
AAATGGGAGTGAATTTAGTATTAGTCCAACTAAAAAAACACAAATGTAAATTTATAGACAAAGTTAATGGGAGTTCTGGGGCCTTCCGTTACAGAGAGAGATACCCTCATAGCAAACTGAAATGCCAAGTTAGTTGCAGTGAGATCCACAAGCAATCTTTTTATAATTACTTGTACTAAACTCCTTCATATTCTCGCACACCCAAGTTGAAAAAGAAACTGCTCTTCTAACAAATGGCTTCATTTAAGGCCTCTTTCAAAATGTACACATTCTTATATTTTTGTCATTGATTAACACAGGGCCCAGAAGAGCAATTATTTACAGCTGGGAATTATGAGAAACATTTCTGAATTAAATTATTTTCAATAGTGAAAACTATTAGTACATGAATGAAATTACATTCTTTTAATAACAATACCGCTTTTTAAAGGACATTTTGCACTCATTCAGAGACACATGGAATTCATGCAAACCCCAGCACTTAGTCAAGAATCTGCTTTTTTTTTTTCTTATGGTTATTAATAATTCAGGGGCAAACTGAAATTATTTCATCTGTATTGATTCTGTATGAAATTCACTCACTCTGTTTCCACACAGAAACAAGCACACAGGTTTATACCATACAATTCAAAATAACAACAATAAAGAAACTGCCACATGGAATAAAATCTAAGGCCAGTACATCCAGTACTGGGTCTCTGAGAGAGGCAGGACCAGGTGTTTCAGACGAGGTTTAAGTGAAACGCAATTAATAGATAGACACTGGTTTATTTTATTCTAGTTTGTATATCTTTTGGTTTGTAATTTGTTACTGAACAGATCTCTGTATGTATCTGAAACCTGAGCAGAGAATGATTAGCTGAATCCTATGGTTTTGTTCAAGCATAACACTGGCAACCAGATCTCCTGTGTGAAAACTGTGAATCCAATTTTCACTCCCAATGACTGTTCCCTATAATGTGCTCTGTGTCTGCCAGTAACTTGATGTGCTAGAATAATCCTAACTTGCTAAAATTTCTGAACATTTCAAAGAGGCTCAAGCACTGTTGAAGTACAAAAAACTTCTGAATGAATTTTTGTGCCAGTTACCAGAGCTCTTCTGATAGATGCTGTAAAAATATTTTTCCAAAAATATCTGTTTATAGCTTTTAATATTTCTTATAGACCTCAAATTCACTCCTCCTAATGAAAATATCATGTGCCACCAGTAGCTCAAAAGTTCATGAAATGGAGATTTTAAAATGAAATAATTAAAAATTATAATTTCAATGTGGCATTTTTATGTCCATGCAGAAAACATCTGGTTCACAATCCGTGTACTGTGAAGAAATTGTATACTAATAATGTATCCATACTTTTAGCAGGCCTTCAATGCTTTTGAGAAAACCAATAGGCCTGCAAACTTTAAAGCACAGCTTTTTATCAGAGAGCTAATTATTGTAAGAATTGTTGTTGGCCATATCCACAGAAAATTCCATTATTGCACAGTTTTGCAATAGCAACCCAACACCTCAGTCGCTAGGCAATCGTTCAGGCTCACAGCATCCTACCCCGCAAATACCAACAGCATAGGAGAGTCATCAAAACATCAATAATCTCAAAAATACTTTGATTCATCACTTAAGTTGGTAGAGAGATGTGAAAGGTGCCAAATCAGCTCCCATTTCATTACCAGTAAGAAATATCAGCACCGTCAGCCATGTTGAGCTGCTCATCATCACCTATATTCAACCAAACCCCCTATCTCATCACAGACATATTCATAAACTGGGATCCAATTAATTCATGGACATGTGCAGACTACAAACAAAGACATGTTATGTCCATGAAGTAGAAATATCTACTGTAGCTCATTTTTTCTACTTCATGAAGGCTACAATCATCACCATCATCTCATCCTGCTGGGGGACCTCAATCACCCTGATGTCTGTTGGAAAAGTGGCACAGTGAGCTGTAGGCAATCTAGGAGATATCTGGAGCGCATGGAAGATAATTTCCTAAGCCAGGTAATAGACAGCCCTACTAGAGAGGATGTGATACTGTACCTGGTGATCACCAATACAAGTGAGTTGATTGGTGACATCAAGACAAGAGGCAGCCCGGGTGGCAGTGACCATGTGTTGGTGGAGTTCACTGTCCTGAGGGGTGTGGGCCAAGCCAGAGTAAAGTCAAGACCCTGAATTTTACGAAAGTGGACTTTCAGCTTTTCAAGGAATTAGTCAACAGGACCCCCTGGAAAACTGCCCTCAGGGACAAGGGGGCAGAATAGAGCTGGCAGATCTTCAAGGATGCTTTCCATAGAGCGTGAGAGCTCATGATGCCCAGCAGCAAGAAATTGGGCAGGGAGGGCAAGAGGCTGGCATGGCTGAGTCAGGACCTGCTGGCCAGACTAAGGGGCAAGAAGGAAATGCATAGGCAGTGGAAGCAGGGACAAGTAACCTGGGAGTAGTACAGGGATGCTACTTGATTGTGTAGGAATGAAGTTAGGAAGGCCAAGGCACGGCTGGACCTGGATCTGGCAAGGGATGTAAAGAATAATAAGGGCTTTACAGATATGTTGGCCAGAAGAGGAAGGCTAGGGAAAGTGTATCCCCCCTGACAAACAAGGCTGGCAAAGTTGTAACGATGGACCAGGAAAAGGCTGAGATGCTCAACAACTTTTTTGCCTCAGTCTTCACTGGAAATCCCTCCTCAGTCACCTCTCATGGGCAAGGACTGCAGGACGGAGACTGGGGGGGCAAAGTCCCTCCCACTATAGGAGAAGATCAGGTTTGGGACCCCTTGAGAACCCTGGACACACGTAAGTCTATGGGACCTGACCAGATGCATCCCAGAGTCCTGAGAGAATTGGCTGATGTAATGGCCAAGTCACTTGCCATAATATTTGAAAAAACATGGTGGTCTGGTGAAGTCCCTATTGACAGGAAAAAGGGGAACATTACACCCATTTTTAAAAGGAGGAGTAAAGAGGACCCCAGGAACTACCAACCTAACAGCCTCACCTCTGTGCCTGGGAAGATCATGGAACAGATCCTCCTGGAAGCTATGCTAAGGCACATGGAGGACAAGGAGGTGATTCGAGACAGTCAGCATGGCTTCACTAAGGGCAAGTCCTGCCTGACCAACCTAGTGGCCTTCTATGATGGAGTCACTACATCTGTGGACAAAGGCAGGGCTACAGATGTCATCTATCTGGACTTCTGTAGGTCTGATGACATAGTCCCCCATGACATCTTTCTCTCTAAACTAGAGAGATATGGATTTGATTGGTGGACTGTTCAGCAGGTGAGGAATTGGTTGGATGGTCGCATCCAGAGAGTGGTGGTCAATGGCTCTATGTCTCGATGGGTACCAGTAACAAGTGGTGTCCCCCAGGGCTCTGTACAGGGGCTGGTTCTGTTTAACATTTTCATCAATGACATAGACAGTGGGCTCGAGTGCACCCTCAGCAAGTTCACAGATGACACCAAGCTGAGTAGTGGGGTTCACACACCTGAAGGATGGGATGCCAACCAGAGGGACCTTGACAAGCTTGAGAAGTGGGTCCAGGGGAATGGCATGAGGTTCAACAAGGAGAAGTGCAAGGTCCTGCACTTAGGATGGGGCAACCCTCGGTATCAATACCAGCTGAAGGATCAAGGGGTTGAAAGCAGCCCTGCTGAGAAGGATTTGGGGGTACTGGTAGACAAAAAGCTGGACGTGAGCTAGCAGTGTGCCCTCACAGCCCAGAAGGCCAACCATATCCTGGGCTGCATCAAAAGAACTGTGCCCAGCAGATTAAAGAAGGTGATTCTGTCCTTCTACTCTGCTCTGGTAAGACTGGAGTACTGCATCCAGGTTTGGAGCCCTCAGCACAGGCAGGACATGGACCTGTTGGAACAAGTTCAGAGAAGGGCCATAAAACTGATCAGAGGCCTGGAACACCTGTCCTGTGAGGAAAGGCTGAGAGAGGGTTGATCAGTCTGGAGGAGAGAAGGCTCCGAGGAGATCTTATTGCCACCTTTCAATACCTAAGGTGGGCTTATAAGAAAGATGGTGACAGGCTTTTTAGCAGAGCCTGTTGTGATAGGGTATGGAATAATGATTTTAAACTGAAGAAGGGTAGGTTTAGGTTAGACATAAGGTAGAAGTTTTTCACCATGAGGGTGGTAAAACACTGGAACAGGTTGCACATAGAGGTGGTGAATTCCCTGTTCCTGGAGATGTTCAACCCCATCAGGTTAGATGGGGTCCTGAGCAACTTGGTCTAGTGGGTCCACAGCAGGGGAGTTGGACTAGATGGCCTTTAAGGTCCCTTCCAACTCAACCTATTTCTGATTCTGTGATTCTGTGATTAAGGACAAAAAAAGCCATAAATGAAGCCGGTAAGGAGAGCAGTTTGTAACTACAAAACTTCTTTTGGGGGTGTAATCTCTGTCTTTGAACTGGCTTTCTAAAAAAAAAAATTATTGACAGACAGACATATTTTATTCAGAAACATAGACTAAGCAGTCTCTGGGAACAGAGGACTGGAGTAAGAGAGTATGAAAGGTACAAGGAAGAGGTGTTTTCCCTCCCTGCTTGCAAGACTGATTTTAGACTAATTTGAAAACAAAATCCAGGAATATCAAACTAGGGGAACCCAAAAGACAGCACTCTGTTACAGGTTACATCTGTTTTTTAAAGGAAATAAAAGTCTTGGGAATAGTGGGTTTGAAATGAATTTTCAGGAGAAGATCCAAAAGGAAGAAATTTATCCTCAGTAAACTGAGATCAAGAAAGCTTTTCAGGTGTTGGCAGCACCACAGAAAAACCCACTGATAAGAAGTTAGAATGTTGAGAAGATAAGAAACCACCTCATCTGAAATAAAGATGAGTTTAACAAGTACTGATGAAGTGCTAGAGCTATGGAACATTACAAGATGAAACAAGAGAAAGACTTACCTAGGAACACCATGCTCTTATTTACTAATTTGTCTGTATTTAGTTATTTTAACCAGGGCCAAGATGAATCTATTGAAAAGCGTAGGAACTTCAAATCTAAGGCAAACTATGCCTGTACACTGTGAACAAAATGTTCCATACTAAATAAAATCTTTATTCATTTTGTCCACCCTTTTCTCTACTACATCACTCTATAAGAAGCATCAAAAAATGATCAAATTGGGGGTTGGCAATGTTAAATCCACTGCAGGCACATTACCCAACTCCCTTATTAAAATCCATAAAAATAAAAGAGATGCTGAAAAAAGTGTTAAATATATTGCTAAAAAAGTGTTTTCTGTGAACTGTACCTACAGCATACAACAACAGCCGTTCAAACTGTAATTCCACAGGTAAAGCATATAAGTCAGCCTACCAACCAATGCACAATAAGAGTGTAAATTGGTGCTTCATCTTGATTTTTTGGTATCCTTCAAACCAGATCATTAACTGCAATTTCATTCATTTCATAATTGTATTTTAGTAATTTCAGATCTACAAAAATGGTGTTTATAAATTTCCAAAGTCATCTCCATTTCACAACTGCCACTCTAGTGTCGCTGTGCCATTCCTGTAGTGTTAAAACACCATCTCTGGAGTTCTCATCAGACAATCCTGTTTGCAGTGCTGATATCCTGGTAGGTAGAGGGATATTGATAGCACCCAGTGGAAAAAAAAAAAAAAAAAGCTCAACTTGTAATGTTTTAAATAAACACAAATATCAACACAAAGTGTGAGGAAACTAGGAAACAAGAGCAAAAAAGTGAGAGAAAGAATACAATTAAGCACATCCAGAAAATAAAGTCCTTCTCTAATTGAAAATTAAAGAAACTGGCAACACTGTTTTGAATATATAAATAATACATTTTGAAATTTTTTTCCAACAACACAGGACACCAATCTCCCAGAATTATTTTCCTAATGTCTGGAAAACATTTTTATGAAAAACTGTGACTATGTATACTTGCTTACCTGGTCAATTAAACAAAATTCACTGGTCTGAGCAGAACGCATCATAAAAGAAATCTGAAATAAACAAATAAATAAATAAATTATACTAAACAAAAAGCTTCTTAAAACCTATTAGGTCACTGTTTTCCCAAAGGAGTCCTGGCTGTGTGGCAGGATTACATTTATAAACAATAGTACTAAACCCAACAGACGTACTATCAGTCATGTAGTTGGCATCAACTTTTTATTCAAGGACAAATGTATAGTTATCATTGTTTCCTTAAAGGATGCTCAGATTTATAATACATCTATCTGGGAAAACAAACTAACAAACACACATATTTATCATTAAATATTCTTCAGGGCACTTGAATACACTGAGTCCATTTACTTTCTATACCATTTCACATAAACATAGTATGAAAATAACATTATTATATTGTAATGTGATTAATATAAGTATCAGAGAATGCCAAATGTCAGCCTGCCTGTGCAACTTTTATTTCTTCAATGAGTATAGAATATGCTACACTTGCTAATTGCTTAGCCACAAAGTATTAACATGTGGACTGGAGAGAAATTCATGGGGTAGCATTCAAGTCCCGATAGAAAAACTGCAGTATTTTGCTATGGTCCATACACTCTTATCATGATTGCTTTAACTGTGTTGCAAACACTGTGCAACTCCAGTTCAGCAAATTCTTTTGGAGGAATAGCATTGCCTTAGATCAGTTCCTTAGTGCTAAGAGATGATCAAGTTGAAAAGGAAATACATAATTTGGGTCACACAGACTCATTTTTTTTCTCAGAGGATTCAGCATTACACAACACTTTATACATTCAGAGTACTGCTTACAACAATTTCAGTAGACATAAATACCAAAGCAGGTGACAAACTGAGGTTACAAAAATGGGAAACACACAATTGCTGACCATCTCTAAGAACTTGATGCAATGCACTTCACACCTTGATGTGTGAACTCTGTGGTAAATTAGAGGACTGAATTTTATTCTCCAGGGCTTTAATCAACTTTGTCATGAGACTCCATTTCTTGTCCTGAGATGGTCTCAGTCACCAGATGCTTTCCACTTTCTGTTTCTGAAGAAGACTTTTCCTTACTACAAACCAAATTCACCCTCAGAGATGGCCCATCCACTGACTGTCTAAATCAAGGACAGTATGAAAAAGAAGTGTGTTACCAAGTAAGGAAGGATTTCCACAGCACATTTGCAGAGGATGATTACATCAAGCTGCACAAGCCATGCTAATACTGTTTGACTTTACCACTGTACCACTTCAATAATGTTATAATACAGGTTTTCTTGATAAGTAATTCAAGGTATTTGGAATTCATAAAATCTTTAGAAAATCTTTTAGGAAGCATGATAGCTGCCAACCACAACCACCAAGTCCATCCCTGGAAAGTGTGGATGGTCCTCCTTGAGATCAGGGAATAACTGTCAGCATACGATCCTTCCTGCAAACTGATATGACAGAAAAGTAACTTGGTAGTGCTTCACTAAATACTTGTTGACCTCAAGGAAACTGTCTAAAGAAACATAGTTTCAATCCTGGTCTCTGGAAATGAAGTCTTGTAATGGGAAGTGTCATATGATGTCAATGAAAGACTCTAGAAAAAGACTATGATAATACAGAAAGACAGTTCTACCACCTCTCTTCCATTTACCTAAGAGAACAGTTTCTGGTGTATGGAACATTATTCCATATATGGACAACATGTCTTGCATTTTTCACTGAAAGGGAAGCCGGTGACCATGATGCTGAAAATTTTGGAATGGACCAATAAACAGCAATGAGGAAGGGTACAGACAAACTGCAAACCCTGTCAGATCAGCCCAGTTATCCCCAAAGCCTGGAGTGTATGTTGTTAATAAAATATAGTTGCTTTTTGGTTATACTAGTATCCTTCTGATGTAGCCAGACTAGTTCATCTTAATTTAAAAACTTGGATTTGGGTCAAGCAACTTCAAGCTGAAAGAGTCATAACCTCACCATTTCCTTAGTCACCTGTCTGTGACTTGTGAACTTCTGTCTCATTTCAGAAATATTTATCATGGGACTTACCTTCCTAGACCAAGCTACAGTCCTGTTACTGGGTTTGCACCTCTGGACTGATGCAACTGTGCAGATCACTGTAGATACAACAGTTTCTCTGCTCAGATCTAATAGCAGGAAAGTTTTCAGCAGTTGAACAGCAAGAGACTTTGAGCAAATGCAAAACCAGTGAAAAGATGACTGATGATAGGATAAAGGATAAACTGAACAGTGGCCACTGTGCTTTTGTAGGATTTGCTCTATGCAATCCTTTATTCTGAGGTTCTGCACAGAACAGAAGTGGAATGGGTTTTACTAGAAATAAAAAAAAGGAAAATATAACCCAAACAACAGAAAACATAACCAGAACCTGCACTGCTATGCAATCAATTGGGCAAACAGTCCAAATGTGTTTAGAACAGCAAGAAATTCAGAATACCCATCTCTCCATGTAAAACGAAAGCCATATTTACCTAAGAAAGACTACCACTTTGTGCACTTAAAGTCAACAGTCTTGCTGATGACCATTCATCTACCTTTTCCAGACAGTAATGTAAAAGAAGCTTTGGATTTGAACTCCAGCCATACCCGTTATATCCCAACATCCTCAATTACTTATGATTAAACTCCAGAACCAAGAACATCAGACATAGTCCTGGTGATTACATTTGTTTAGCATTGGAGAGCAAACTATCTTTCCCTGTTAGACTTTGGAGTAGCCTTTCAGTAACAACATAACATGCATGAAAACTAGCAAGAGGGAGTGGGTTAATGACAGACCGGATGGAATTGGCTTATCTTGGCCACATCTCAGAGCTATGATGGACACTCATTGATGCTGATGCAGGCATTTCTGCCAGTGCTCCTGTACCAGCCAAAAGCTCTGAACATATGACTCTGCTCTGGGAAAAAGAGGCACATTTTGCAACAGCAGCTCCACTTTCTTCATTAATTATGTCACACCCTCTTTCAGAACAAAAAATATGGCTCACTCCTTAGTCCACTTATCTCTGTATTGTTAAGAGAAAGTGACTTGGATTCTTTACCTTCTAGTGAATCACGAGCAAATTGTTATCCCCACTCTCACTGGAGGAACAGGCATTGTGAAGAGTCTGATTGGGGAAGACAGAACTTTTTCATCTATGATAAAGTCCAAGCAGAAAATGAAGCAAATTTCCCTTCTAGTTTGCAGAATCACAGGCAGAGTCACCAACTTCTTATTTTCACACTGAGCACATATGATATGATATAAAAAGCATCAAGATACTGAGAAAATTATTGTGCAATTCTAAAGATACAATTTTTACAGTCACTTTTCAGAGGACAACAGTGTTGTTATTCTCTTTTTATCCTCTAAAAATTTAATAGTAATCCTATTTTATGTGTGTTAATTTTAAGTCACTTATAACAAGATTTGTAAAAGTATTGATTTCAATGGGAGTTAAGGGCTAAACATCTTTATATGGAGACACAGCCTTCATCTTATTAAATCTCTATATTTATTGTCTGCACACAAATCATTATAAAGCAGGCATTATTCAAGAAAGAGCTCAATAGCAAGAGAAAAGCTCAATTAACAAGGAATTCAATGCAATTACAGAAGTTTGGAAGTTGCCTGGGGTTGTGTTTGCCTGCAAATCATTGGGGAAGGATGAAAAGGGAAGAGGTTGCTTCATCCTCACTTCCAAAGTATTATTTTTACTTCAGCTCTACATTATTAATTTTTAAAACCTGAAGTATTATGAGTTCTCCGAAGTCATATGTTAGGAACAAATATGCCATTAACTGGGTTTCTGGGAGATCTTTATTTTGCAACACTATCATCAGTGCTGGGGTTAGAACTACCAATAGCTAAAAGCAACAGACTGGGGTTCTTGTCTATAGCTCTTGGATGTTTGTAGATAATTAAACTGGCTTTTCTGACACTAGTCTTGTAGACATTAAAATCAGGTCAGTCAAAAATAATGCTGGAATATACATTTTAATTCCTAAACTTCTTCCCTCTAATTCCACACCTATTTATGAGAAAAAAAATAAATAAAAGAAATAAAAGAAATAAGAACTGAGGGCCAACAGAAATAGACACTGGCTAATTCAAGTAAGGATTTTTTAAAGTACTTTAAATGTTTTGTTTTATTATTATAGACTCAAGTGTTTCCATAAAAAATGACACTGTAAATCCTCCTGCTATCAAAGAGAAGTCAACAGATACAAGAAATCTTAGTCCATATGTCTGCCTAAGGGGCACTGAAAAAGTCAGGGAGCCAGGGAGAATCACAGTTGAATAGCATCAAGGCATTTCAGGACAGCATACATTTCATTGTACACTGTTTTTATGGCCTTTTTAAGTATAATGCTGTGATGGGATTCATACACCTTCTTGCACCAGCAAAATACTTGGCTGGTTACAAACACAATGATGAATGTGTCCAGTGAACTTTGAGAGCTGCAGATTCCTGCCTTCCAACATGCAACTGTTTTTACCTCCGTGTCAGCTACCCACAGCTCTCTGGCTTGGAATCAGGTTTCTCTTCTCAAGGTGGATTCAGATATATCATGATGCATCACTCTTTTGAGGGTGAAGATGTTAGTTTTCTTAGTTTTTATCCCTGACACGTTCATAGAAAGCAAACAGTTGAGCCAAATAGGAGTTTCCAGGGCTACCCCAATGCTCCTAGGACACTGGCAGCTCTACTTGGCATACAGTGACACACGACGGAGATACTGGTTTCTCCAACTCAGACCTCCTGGGAAGGATAGCTATCTGTATAGACACTGTCAAGACCAAAGGAAAGATCCATGGTTTGAGAAGGGCCTTAGGCTGGCTGTCCTAATTAATGCTCCTATGAAATAGAAACATGGCTGAATAAAGTGGAGGGTTCTTAGTCCTGTCAATGACTGGAGTAGGGCTGGAGCTGAACAGCACCAACAGTGAGGAGATTTTAGCTCGGTGGCTGTGAAGACAGCCCTCACTGTAGTAGTACCTGAGTGCTTAGGAGAAACCACCCCAACCCTGAAGTCCTACAGAAATGCTCAGTGGGCAAAGTTTTGGTAGACATATTTACACTGTTTACAATAGAAGTAATGTAACAAACAGGCAAGAGCTTGCACTATTCAGCAGGACAAACTCCTACACTCACAACTGAATGACAGCATGTTTGTTAAACAAAACTGGTTCTGGCCTCATTATGCAGCTAAAACAAAAAGAAAGTTGTATTAAATGGCACAGTACTCTAAAGTATAAAGCAATCTAAAAAAAGTGTTAGCACAAATAAAATATTTGCATTTTTCAAAAACAATTGTGTATTTCAGGAGGAAAAGACTATTAATATTTGAGATGGTAATAAATGCATGCATAAATAGCCAAAAGCATTCTCTAAATTTTACTGAAAATATTGGAGTTCTTGGAGCTCTAATGTTTAAAAACATTCCTTTTTTCAGAATTTTTATTTTGTCAACAGTTCTGTCTCAGAAACATGATATAAAAAATGAAACAAACATTTTATTAAACTAATTGAACTTCTTCAAGGTTCTTGCAAATGTTGACTGATTTGGGGGTGAGAATTTAACACTTCTTTCCCCAGTGACATCTATTCTATTTTGCAAGGCTTCAAGTTCACTTCAGTTCTCAAATTAAGAGTGACATTAGACTCAAATATTCGCTGTACTAACTGCAGTCAGATTTCTACAACAACATGCAAACAGTGAGCAATTTATTAAAATGAAGTATTGAAATAGTAAATTCAAAAGTAATTTNAGTGAGCAATTTATTAAAATGAAGCTTAAATAACTATTTTCATTTTGTTGGTTGTAGTTTCACTCTGCTAAAAAAAGGACAGTGTCTTTTAAGTAAAAGTCTTTTTTCTCCTGAAGTACTTAAACTAGGATTTATTTTTATGAAATCCAACTCGGGGTTGGATTGCATTGCAAGCCCATTATAGTGGAAAAAGAGATAAGCAAAAGCTCCACTGCATGTGGAGGAGGATCAGAAGGCACACCCACAACTCCTACACAGCCATTGTCCCCTGCAGCTCACTTGCCACAACAGCTACTTTGTGGGGCACCTGGAGCAGGGGCGACCATCCTAGGAGCCACTCAGGAAGCCTCTTTATTCCCTTTCAATAGGCAAACAGCAGATTTCTGCTTTCCTATTGCTCCCTGCAGCTTTGCTGCCAGGGTCCAAAGTGTCTACCGGTGGAGATAAAACCCCACATCCCCATCAAAAGGCTCACAATAGACACCAACATCATACACACCTCTTCCAGACCCACACTTAGGGATGAATACAAAAAGGTGCTTCACCTTCTGTTTTCCTGAGTGACTGTGAATACTGTTGTGGAAAACGTCCCATGACACTCGCCCTGTTACGATCTGTCTTACACTGCAGAGCATTCAAACTCAGCAATATGCTACACTTATAATCCATGCAGCATAAAGCTGAGCACACTGTTGAATATAAAATGCTACACAGGAGTAATAGGCCACAAATTGATCTTACATACCTCACCATAGGTGTAGAGCAACTCCATTAAATCATAAAACAGAAAAAAACCTCCTGGCTCATTATATTACCATTTCTTTTTGATTGGAAAAAACAAACAAAAACCAACAACAAAAACCCCCCCAAAAAACCCCAACCAAAACAGTAAGGATTTCACTAGTTATTTATCTAGTAGAATAACCTGTTTATGGGTTTTGGCACTAGTTCAGTTAAGCTTTACAATTTGTTTTGTAACATTTTTTAATATACCACATGAATAGAAAACTGCATTTCAAAGAACTGCAAAGCCACAAGTTACACAACAATGGCTGCAAAATGGAATTTGTTTTAACACATATTAGGTATATTTAACACAATAGAAATTAATCATGTTATATATCAGTACATCTTTAAAATATTCCAGATGCTTTATGCATTCAATACTTCATTTGCATTTACTTAAATTCTTATTAAACCAGGTTTGTACAGGAACAATATATAGTCCTGACAGCTGAACACCAAATTGCTCATCTCTTTTACTACTGCTACTAAACCAGAGAAAATTATATTCTGTTTGCTGTTCACCCCCTCAAACCAAACCAAACCAAGACCTCAGCTAAGAAATCTATCCAAATATAGTGCTATGCAAGAGGTGAGATGAGATCTCGCTCTGTTCTTTGGGTTTTTTTTTTGCTATGAAACTGCATCTTCTTAGCAAATTAAAGAAAATAAAAATGCAAAACAGAGTAAGAACCCTAATTCCTGAGATTCTCAAAGATAGTCTTCTATGAATATTTCATCCTCCAATTTGAATCTGAAACTCTCTGTCTCTCTGTGCTTACACTTCATCCTAAAGATGACATTTTGATATCTGTTCCTAGATAAATTCTAGTTTATCCTTCCCAGTACAGCTTCAGTATTCTCACTGCTTTCCCTTTTGTTGACTATCTCATCCCTAAGTATTTTTCCACATAAGTCACATCTCCCACCCATAACTATTTTTATATCAGGAACCTGTTTCCTGCATGGCCAAACACTTACCTACAATGCACTTTTCACTACCATGACTAAGAAAAAAGCCGTGGTTTCACTGCCCATGTGAGAGCCTGGCTCACTGCACGCAGTCAGCCTGAGGTTTCCTCCTGGGGTCTGGCACAGACAACTGAAGCTAGTGGAATTTACAGCACCACCGTGACCTCTGCCTTTAACCTTGAAAAAGCTATGTTATCTATATAGCACCCTTCTTTTCTCTCGTAACACAGACAGATTTCTTTCAGAGGTTTTTCAGCTAGAGAGAAGTATTTCAATAATTATTTTTCCTCTGACTAGTCTAACACAGAAAACTTCCCACACAAAATGTTTTTCTTAGCTGCAAACTATAAATCTGATTTTTGATGGTCCTGTGATCTTCCCTGTTTGCACAACATAATCCAAAACACTAGTCTTTCACTAATCAAATACAGTAAATTGACATCTTTATTCCAGTAGCTGCTACTGTCACTCTCTCCCACTTTTCTTTTCCAGCACATTTTTGCTCTTTTTTTTCAACTCCCTAGCTATGTCTGGAGCTCTATACGATCTACCAAGCAAAAAAATCTTTAGTTATTTCCTACTGCCTCATTTTTCTTCCATTTTTTGTTCCTGTTCCTGTATGTCTGACCTCCATGAAGGAGGCCCAGTTCTAGAAATATTCCCTCTTACAAAGTGATTGCTTATGTTTCTCCTTCACTGCCCCCTCTCGCAATGGAGAATTTGATAAGGCATCTTTCTCTCATTCCCTGGCATCTCCTTGGATCAAGCATTTTAAACTGTTTTCTAGTTAGGTCATGTCCAGCCACAGTTCAAAAAACTGTCTTCTGCCAAGAAGCATCTTTTATTTCTGACACAAGTGCATTCTGTTCACCACTGATCCTTTGGTCCTCTTAAGTGTCTTGGTTCCTCTGTCTTCCAAGCTAAGTGGAGCGGGTTATTAAGAAAGTCCTTGGTGCATGGAGACAGCATATACACATTCCAGCCTAAACAGTGCTTTGAGGTACTTAGGCAAGCTTCATTACTGAATAATCCAAGCACTTAACAAGCTTTAGGTATTTATCCTCACAACAGCCCTGTAAGAGATCCCTATTTTTACCTGATGGGGAACTGAGGCATAGGAAAACTACTTATACTACTTAACTGCAGGATATCTGTGATTACTCAGGAACCAAAGCTAAGTCTCTGATAATCCAGACTAGAATGTTAATCTACAGTCTATTCCTCCCACTTCCTAAATGATAAGGGTTCAGCAAATCTTATGTGTGTAGTTTTTTTCCCTTGATGCCCTTAGAGTGATCTGATGAGTTATTTTGGCTGGCTTCAAGGCAAAGAAAAGGGGTGTCTTTTCCCCCCCTTATGCACCTTTAGCCAGAAACTGTTTAGCTATTTGTATTTTGCTGTGTGCAGCACTTCTAATTTTAGACTTTGATACAATAAGAATTGATGTTCCTATAGCTATTACCAGATGCAAGGAGAGAAGAAAGGAATGTGTTATGTGTGGTTTCTGTACAGAATTCCAAAGCAACTGCGAAATCTTTGCTATTTCCAGTACCATCTTGTTTCCTCTAATTCTGAATGTCTTTTGTACTGGTTATAGCTGTGTGGTTTATTTTTATGTGAAAAAGGATTATTCATTGTCTATCATCTATCTTTCCATTTACATTTTATTTACTAAAATATTTTCATTCTACTCATCTCTCTGAACTCAGATTTTTATGTGGAAATGTGGGAGATGTTGGCCTGCCTACTGTGGATCCAAATTGTATCTCATACAGCATTTACAAATACCCTGCATATGTTTGGGTTACACTAGCAGAGTTACACTAAATTAACTACAGATCCTGCAATGGACTTATATTTATATTACTTTATAGTATCTAGACATGTTTGTTTCTCTTCCTCCAACATGTTCCCTCCAACTTTCTTGCATCTTCGGACTTCCTCCTGGCAGCCAATGTAATCACTCACCCCCTCCCTTGCAGCAGCCAATGTGCACAACAGCACAAGCTGCACCCCTGTGCCTTGCTTGTAATCTGACTCAATCGGTCAAGGGGGTTACACCAAGGCTGTGGGGTTTGGTCTCAGTGTTCTAACTTTTTCTACCACTGAATATCTTAGATAATGTCCAACATGCAGAACTAAACTAAAATCAAGTTCTAAGTTCAAGATGAACTACAGATGAGTAGAAGTCTTTTGCTGGGACAAAAAAAAAAAAAAAAAAGACCATTTTCCTGTGCTAAAAAGGCGTCTGTGTCAGGAAAGTATAAAGTATGGTCCATCACACCATTCTGCTCAATGCTCTTTGTCAAAGCTTTCACCAAATATAGTGAGAAAAAAAAAATCAAAATTCTAAGCATCATTCTATTCAGGACAATGAATGATATCCACTTTTTCCACCATAAGACTTTATTGAAGACTGAGATTTTGTCCATGCACCAAACAAATCTAGTCTATTATGTATTTTGCAAAGACAGCTCCACTATATCATGAAGAAACACTGCCTACACAGAGATGGCATCCAGAGGCAGCCACTATGACTTTGTCAGTACAACTTCTCAGAGACAAAATTATTACCAATTATTATCTGTATTAGACAGGTAAGTCTGATTAAGTGGAAGCACAGACGGGAAAGAAAAGGAAAAGGTGATAAAGAGGAAACACTGTAGTAAATTATGTGCCTAATGTAGAAAAAAATAATAAAAAAAATTATTTCCAGCAGTCAGGTAGAAATTTGGGAACTAAAATGTTTTTGTTCCTCATTAAACAAAATTACTGTTTCCTAGGTCTAAAACTGTACAACTTTTAGATTCATGTTTCTGTGAATTTCAAAGCAAACCAGATATTCTTTCTAAATAGCAGCAAATTTATTAAACAGCCTATCTGCTTCAAATTGAATACTTTCTACACCCTATTAATTGATCAAATCAGCTGAAGTCTATTGTTTGTATTCTTCTCTCAAGTTTCTCAAGTGAAGATGGAAAGAACAACTGACTATGCAAAGTCCATTTAAACAACTTAGACAGCACCTATATTGCTGGTTTGGTCCTGTATAGTTTCTGTATAGTATAGTATAGTTTCTGCACAGGTGGAAATCCAAATGTCTGTTATTTAATTCACTTTATAATTTATAAACTACTAAACAATGTCAAGAATCTTGAGAGTAGCATCTTAAAATTAAGTCACAGGAATGGAAGGAAATGGTTAATTGTGTTCCTAAGTCATTTAATATGATCATGAGACTGTAATTTTATTAATGTATAAATAATATTGTAATGATCAAGTAAAAACACGTTTTGAAATCAATTATCTTCTGTAAATCTTATAACAGCAAGAATTCTACATGAGAAGTTATAGGAGCACTACTGCTACACTGCTGACAACATGCTATACTGTTACAGTCTACAGGCAAGTAAAGTCTACCAATATATACTATCCCTTGTATCTATGCACGTTAGTCACAATGTCCATTTGTATATAGGAGTAGATCTAGATGAAATTACCACAACTGATGAATGTGTCCCAAGTTGGAACTTTTAAACTGGGCCATACTCAGTTAAAAAAAAAACAAAAACAAACAAAAAAGCAAACAAACAAAAAAAACCCAAAATACCAAACAAACAAAAAAACAAAAAAAACCCCAAAAAATACCCAAAACAAACAAACAAAAAAAAAACAAAAAAAAAACCAAACACAAAAGAAACCAAAAAAGACATGCAAAACAAGGCCCTGGGTGCCATGAAATCTGGCATGATCTTAAACCATAACAAGGCCATGAATGAGCGTATGGCATTCACAAGTACCAACACGCTAACATTTAGCTCGATATATCTTACAGATGGCAGTATTTTGCCACAGCAGGGAGAAGATCTTGGCAGGGAAGCACAGAACATAACAAACACTGAAGTTTTTAGAACTGGATTTTCACAAACTGGCCTCCATATTTGTGACATCTGAAGCTAGTCTGGAAATAAAGCCTTTAATTTCCTCTGTAGCTGTTGCCAAGAACGCAAAGAAAGCTTGAAAGAAGGAGGACATGAATGAGGCAGGCTTTAGAAGGTATGGGTTCACAGCAACAGGATGCTGAGGTGTTCTCCCACAGCAGTGGATAAAACACTGAAGATGGGTTTCCTTTTGCAGGGTCAAGAGTTCAGACTACAAAAATAAAGCTTAACTACCAAACAACCCCATTACCCAACATATTTGTGGAGGTTAATGCTCTAGGGTACTCCACCTTGCAACTTTCACAAAGGTCTTCTAGCAGAACTTTCTTCTTCATGAGTTAGTATTAGTTTTGCCACTCTACCTACCTACAAAACCATCTTGACACAAGCCAAGGAAGAGATTTGTTCACTTAAAACTAGCACCAATAAAAAGCTGGATCTCAGTTATCAGAAACCTCGCCTTGTTTCCAGTATGGCCCAAATGTTGGTCAGAGCTGCAAAAAAGAACCATCTTCTGTGTCTCCATCCCTGCTCCACTTGGGATGTGAGCCTCCAGGGCCATGGGGCTGCCAGGGCGGTGCAGTGACCTCCTCTCTGACCAGCCCCTTCCCACAGTCCCCAGGCCAGTCTGGGGATGATGACCAGGGTTGCCAATGGCCCAGCCATTCCCAGTCACTGCCACAGGTGCTGGGCCTGGCAAAGAAGGCAGCCCTCAGGATGGGATGGGATGGGTTTGGGGTTGGAGTGGTGCCGAGCTTAGCAGGGCCCAGGGCTAGGCAGGGGTGTGGGGTGTCAGGACCAGGGTAGAAATGCCTGGAGGCATTTAAAAAATTAAGAGGAGGGTCAACCCCGCTGAGGTTTCTCACAAGTCTCTTCAATGCTGGACACTCATGCCCTGAGACACCACAGCCAAACATCAGGTGGACGTAGGGAAGGGATGTGTTCAGGGCCCTAGCACATATAATTGGTACTCATAGATATGTATCCACCACATATTACTGCTCTCCTGAGCATGCAGGCAGTGAATAAACAGTACCGGCTTAATTGCCTCTGTGTCCTGGCCAGCCTCACTAAGTCCATGTGGGACAGTGGTGGTTCATTCTCCTCTTCCTGCAGGAGGATTTACTCATCACAAATTCCCACTCCTGCTAGAGAAGCCAGAAGGGATGGTGAGTCACCACTGCCTTCCTGCAGAGCCCCTCTGGCCCCACCACTGTGCCTCATCCTCCACACAGGAGAACCGGTAAAATCCCACATGATGCCCAAGGGATTTTCACTTCACAGTCTCTTAACAAAAGCAACATTTACCACTTACTTAGAAGAAGGAGGGCAACTGTGCACAGACAGCTTAATGGTTTGATGTACTATACCCCTAGCAAACATACAAACCAGGCCTTCAGCCTTCTGAGGTCTTCATAGTAGTTCTCCTCTATATGCTGACTAAAAGCTGCTGGTAGCCAGTAAGATATTACAAGATAATCTCAAAAAATATTGTAGGATTTAAAAATTGAGATATAAGACAACATACACACATCCCTGTACATGCAAGCCAGAACACAAACAAGTGGGGAAAATAAACCTCATAACAAAGCATCCAAACTTTTACTTCATTTTTATCTGTTGGTAAATGAAAACCACTGTGCTATCACTGAAGAGGAAGGTTTTTGGTTTGCTTGTGTTCTCCAAGAGGTTCAGCAGTCCTTTGATTAAATAGGATTGGGAATCACTACTATAAAGCACCCATCACTGTAGCAGATGAGCTCCTTCTGAGTAAATTAGATCTGCACTATACGGCACCGACTCAATTGAAAGGAGCTATTTGCTCTTCAACCCATTCTTTAATGTTTTTTAAAAAACTGCTGAGAGACTGAAATAATGTTTTCTAACAATCATCCTGCTACTGGTAGTGGAAATACTTTATCAAGATATGCTCTGGAAGATGTGTTGGGAGTTAGTCTTTCATATGAGAGACTCATTTACTGAGGATACTATGTTGGAAAGCCAGCTTGTCATTTTGCAGCATTTTTCTTTTCATTTCCTTGACCATTTTATGTTTAAATAGAGCCAGTCAAATGATCTCCTCAGCTCCTAGATTTTGATATTTGTATTTTATATTTTTATCTTTTTATTCAGTTTCCCAGCTCCTGGAATAATAAGCATTACTGTTATCATGAGACAACTAGTCACTCTGCTACCATGCATAAGCAATTTAGTCCCACTTCCCTTGTCACATATTTCTGGGTTAAGGAAGAAAGCTAGAGCTTATACTAAGGTCAGAAAAAAATGGAATTTGTACCCTGAATTTTTCCTCCTCGAGAATACTTCCCAACTGCCAATAGACATACCTTTAGCTTAGAGCCTACAAATTCTTCCAAGGAAACCCTGCCCAAACCCTCTCCATGTGGCAAATGAGCAAAGCAACCATGAGCAGGGTAGTATACATCACCTAGTAGGCTATGAAGGTAACAAGGTGAAAAGCAGCTGCTACATTTTTGCAATACAGTGTCAAAGTCTACCTTAAAAACTGCCCAAAGCTCATCAGAGATGGATAAAATTCCAATGCTTTCCCCAGTGAATTTCTCAACACTCTTTTCCTTATTCTGCACTAGATGAGAGCTTTTTAAAAAATGAGCAAGCATGACTCATTTTTATGACCAATGCACCATTCGCAAAATGCTTTCCAACCAGATTGCAGTTCAAATAAGACATGTGTATTGTTGCAAAACAAAATATGCTGGCTGAACAGAATGTATTCATCTATATTAGTTTTTCTTTCTAAATCCAGCACACTGGGAGCTAAATTAATCTGCTGAGTGCTAAATTCATCTACTGAGAGCTACTGTAGATTCAGGGAAATGTTTTGAGTGCTGTAGCAAACAAGTCTCACTCACTCAGGAGCCCTCTGTGGGTTGTTGGTGTTTTAACCATTTTGTCTGCTTTCAGGCAAGCAAGCAGCTGATAGATGAGGAAAACACTCATTGATTTGCAGTGGTAGCACTAGAGCCAATCAGCCCTAGAACGAGGCACAATCATGAATCTCCCCAACTATGCATATTTATATGCAGCTGTTGTAGCTTCAAGTCTCCAGTGAATACAAAGTGCTTGTGTGGCCACCAAGATGCACAATGCTATCCTGCAGCCTGCTCTCATTCAGCTACAGTAGGGGAAGATGGAATATACAGAAACACATTTCATTTTCCCTAGCTAGGCTACCCCAGTAAAGTACATGTCTAATACAATTATAATATACTCTCATAATTTCTTAATCCAGGGGCATTTTCAAAGGGCTAAATCATTTAAAGGAAACAAACATCTTGAAAGAATGTATTTTCAGTAGGGTAGGCTGAGCTACAACAATATATTAACATAGAGAAACCATCTTGCCAACAGTGTCAAAAAGGCCAATGGTATTGAGGAAAGGGTACGAGAAAGAACCTTCCCTTGTGCCAGCTACAGCGGTGATGCACAGGCAGTACACAGGGGCACAAGATGTATGCTGCGAATGTAACTCCTCAAGTCAGAAATGGGGGATGGGGACTCGGAAGAGTGACACAGGGTTTTCCTTTTGGCTTAGCAAACTTTAAAAGTTGAAAACATACCAAAAAAGGGTGAGGCCTGTGTAGCTGAGAGAGGCCTTAGTAGAAACACAGAGAAATGGCTCTGTGAAAAAAAAACACCACAACCAACCAACCAAAACAAAACAAAACCAACCAACCAAACAAAAACAACAACAACAACAAAAACCAAAAAACCAGAGATCTGGAACTTGGCAGAAGGCTACTGAAGTAAATGCACTAAGGATTCACGGGGGCTGGCTAGTCAACCTACCTAATGGTCAAGCCATTAGGTGTCTACTGAACTAGAATGACATCTTGTTTCTTGCAGTGTACGGGCCTCATTTCACCCAAAGCTTCTGCAGACTCGTATCATAAAAAGCCAATGCTGGAACCCAAATTGTGCAACATCCAAAAGGAGTTGAAACAAAGGGTACAGCCTCCATGTACAGGTGAGTGTGGTTGCCTGTAGTCAGGTTCCCAACAGCTGGACTCACTGGCACATCCCCTGGAGCAAAGTCCATCCTAGGGGCACTCTTAGGTTACTAAATTACACAGAAAACTTACCCTCCCAAGTTAAGTTGGACCTTGCTGCTCAGGCAAAGTAACACTTGCAAGCAAGGGTGCGCACAAAAGTTTGAAATCTAAAACCATTACAAGCCAAAACCATAAATACAAATAATATTTATATATAATCTTAAAACTTTTTTGTTGAGTGGCTGGAAATACTTCTATTTGATATTCGCTTGCAAGCAAGCCATACTAAGACATAAAGGGGAGGAAAAAGAACAGAATACAGTATTTTCACATCTGGTATTTACAACCAAAAAAGACTACAATCAGGTTTTATTTATTGTGTCAATCACATATAAACTTAACTCCTACTATGAAAGTATTCTCATACTTTTCAGTTTCAAAGAACGATAGAAAAAGACTTCCACTAAATGCCAAAAAGAAATCTCCTACATAGTATATATATGCTAAATAAAACTGCTAATCTGAGAAAGGCTGTTACAGAGATCTACATCATTATAAGATCAAATTTCGAATGGCATTGTATCAAAATGATGAAAATCTTATATGGATCAGGAAATGAAGCAAATGGACCAATTTTATCTTCAAGTTTATAACTGAAAATGGGTTTTATGATTTGCTGTGCATAGTTAAAGTGCTAGCCAGACAAATTACAGCTGCTCTTTTAACCTGAACATAAGATGGCACAGTTCCAGCTAATCTGAAGTATGGTTTCTAGGCAGGATGTCAAATCTCAGCCCCCTGGGTTCCAGAATGATGGATTGAACCTTGAAAGTTGCAGCAGAGCAGCATATGTGATTTCTGTACTGTATTTTGATCACTCATGAATATATTAAAGCATGTCCATGCATGTTATTCAAAGTTTCAGTTTATTGTTTTAAACTATTATTCAGAAAAAAAAGTATTTTTTTCCAAAGGTAAACAAACAAATGCTAAAAATGCAATGCTAATTTAAAGGTAAAAGCACTGCTTATAATTTGTTTTTTCTTTGTTTACTAAAGAGGATGTTAGGTAACAATGCAGCCAAAAAAGCACCATTTTAGAAGACACACACCTATTGGCATATACTCCCTATAAATTTAAAAACAAAAAAACCCCCAAACCTGTATTTTTTGTATTATCAATTACTGCAAGAACTTAACAACCATTAATCTTTTTTAAAACAGTTTTTGGTATGCAAATATACTGTCCAAATATTAGACATCAGCCACACTTCTCACTTCTCCACCTGCTCATTCTGATGCTCCAAATGTTGCCATACCACCACTTCCTTAATTTATTTTCTTCTCCTCTGTGCCCCTTTTACTTTCAAGAATGGTTTCCCTACAAAATCATAATTAAAACAAGGAAAGATATCCCACAAAATGTCTCTTACAAAGCTGGGGGAAGGTGTAGTACAACACACGAACACACTGAGGCTATTGTGCAGTTCACTCTGTGTGCTTGGAGAGACACTCCCTGGGAAGGCACCATCTCCTGCTGTGTGCTGCATAGCATCTAGCACAGCGAGTGGCTCTGGGCTCAGCTTGTGAGTACTATCACAGTATAAGAAATAAATATGTTAGCAACATCTCCATACTGCACATTAAATCCCACTAAACTCTTTAGCTGACCAAGATGCACACAAATATGCACTGTAGAAAAACCAGAATCAGAGGTAGAACAAAGTTCCTAAAAGACTGAGGCCACTTCAAGGGGAACACACTTAGTAGAAGTAAAGACAAAAACAAAGAGTGGAAAGTCAACATACAGAGATCTCATGAATGATTTGCGCAATTCAACATTTTAAAAGCTCCTAATTTACATACAGTAAGTTAATGTCTGCCTCCAGGACATGCTCTTAAACACGATATTAACATTGTGGATTTTCTGCTTTTTAAACTTTCTCTTTTTCAACTTCTGTGGTTTTACCCTTCGGAACCCTCCATTTTATGATGACAACAAAGAAAATACTTTCATTTTTAATTTAGTAACAGTTACCAACTTCTAGCTTAAGAATGGTTTTAAATACTACCTTAAATACACATAATCTATACATTTTACATCATGGAAGTGCAAATAATACAGTTTCAGAATCTGGTTGATTTGTAGTTCTGTAAGATTATTAGTTTAAAATAACCTATAGTTTTTATATTTCTTACATTTCTCAAGACCATACTATAGGCTCACACAGAAGACTGAGGGAGGAAGGCACCTCTGGAGATTGCCTGAGCCAATTCTTCTCAGAGCAGGGTCAGCCAGAGCAGACTGATCAGAGTCATGTCCAGTTGAGCCTCTCTGAGCATCCTGTTTTTGTATCAATCATCCTCACAGTAAGAAATTTTGGTTTAAAAAAAATTTTTTAAACAGAATTGCCTCTTCTGTTTTCACTGAATACCACGGAGTCTGACTGCATCTTCTGTACTGCATCACACCAAGTTTGTACACACATCATGAGCAGTGTGACCAGTAGGTCGAGGGAGGTGATTCTCCCCCTCTACTTTGCTCTTGTGAGAACCCACCTGGAGTATTGTGTCCAGTTCTGGCATCCCCATTATAAGAAGGGCATGGAGCTGTTGGGGACAGTCCAGAGGAGGGCCATGAAGATGACCAGGGGGCTGAAGCACCTCTCCTGTGAGGACAGGCTGAGAGAGTTGGGGTTGTTCAGCCTGGAGAAGAGAAGGCTTCAGGGAGACCTTAGAGCAGCCGTCCAGTTCCTGAAGGGGACCTACAGGAAAGCTGGAGAGGGACTTTTTACCAGGGCATGTACTGATAGAACAAGGGGGAACAGTTTCAAACTGCAAGAGGGTAGACTTAGATTAGATATTAGGAGGACATTCTTTTCTGTGAGAGTAGTGAGACACTGGAACAGGTTTCCCAGGTGCCCCCTCCCTGGCAGTGTTCAAGGCCAGGTTGGATGGGGCTTTGACCAACCTGGTCTCGTGGGAGGTGTCCCTGCCCATGGCAGGGGGTTGGAACTGGATGATCTTTAAGGGCCCTTTAAGGGCCCTGAGACACTGGCACAGGTTGCCCAGAGGAGCTGTGGCTGCCCCCTCCCTGGCAATGTTGAAGGCCAGGTCAGATGGGGCTTGGAGCAACCTGGTCTAGTGGGAGGTGTCCCTGCCCATGGCAGGGGGTTGGAACTGGATGATCTTTAAGGGCCCTTCCAACCCAAACCACTCTATGATTCTGTGGTTCTACGATTTATGCACAAAACATGTTGTATTTAAATGTAAGAAATTAAAATTGCTAAAGTTCATTAGCTTACAAACATGCCTTCTCATCTTTCCAGTTAATTTTTAGCATGTAGTTGAGGGTACGATATCAAGAACAACAAAATAAGGAAACTAATCAAGATGTACTTAAAACAAAAGATGGCAGAAATTCTTATTATCTTAGTGTCCTGATCTTTGTTCATAAGTACGTACAGAGAAACAAGAAATGATTGGGTGAGATTCAGTGCAGATCTTCAGGGTTTAAAAATACAAGATTTTTTTTTTCAACTTTTAAAGGAAATTAAGCACTGAGATTACTTTAAAATCTAAGGCATTTCAGGTGTGAAAAGCAACCCATTTAGTTTTGTTTGTTCTTTAAACCTCACCATGGACTACAAAATACTTTTTAAAAGTTTACTGCATTGAGAGTATAAAGTGAATAAACATCTTAAGTTTCTTACATCATCTTTGTCACTACCAAACTTTCATAAAAAGGACTATGAAGAAACAACTCTTAAATTGAAAGCATAATTACAGCGAAATTAAAAGGAAGTTTCAGTCAATTTCAAAATTAATGCAATAGTTATTTTTAATAAAGGTGTGGAAAATTAAGAATGTGACTTTCAGGCATTACTTGGAATTTCCAGGCTTTTGCAAGTTTGAAATTTTGAAATTTGATTGGTTACCAGACAAGCTGAATCATTAAGCAGTTCATCTTTTTAATGTCATAAATCTATATATGTTGCTATGATACGCAGGCCATAAATAAATCTACCAACAGAGTTAGGTAAAGCTATTAATCTAGCTATAGCATTCAACACTAGGAGCACTATAGTTAATTGATTATAGTCTACATCAAAAATAATTTTGAATGAAATCTGTCTAACATAAGCTGTTGCTGCTGTTTGCCATTAAACTCCTTCACCCAATGAATCATCATGAACAAATGACCTCAACAGCTCCCCAGCAATGTTATGAATTTCTCTGTTATTTGTAATTGGACAACTTGGTATTTTAACTGACCACATTTTGAGGCTTAGGATCCTACACATTATCATCCTTATGTTTAATTTGGTGCCAAGTGCTGAACAATTTTTTCCTGGTTATTTCATTCTTTGATGTCTTAAAAAACTGGGAGTCTGAAGTCTTAATTAATAGAAGTTAAAGTGGACAGGGCACAGCAGCAGCAACTCCTCCAAATTGACTTTCCAATGCTTCTGGAAAATAGAAGCAAACAAAACGAACAAAAGACTAAGCACTTTTGTGCCTGTTGGGCCATCAGATAGTCTACTGAGTCAGGTACAAGCTGCAGAGGTTGGATCCCTCTGTGATACAGACGCAGGGACTACAAATATTTCAGACTGGGCAACATGGGCTATCAAGCAGTCATCAAGAGATGGCTTCAGGCCTTCACCAAGGCAAACCAAACAGGAATCTTTCCTCTGCTTGCCACAGACTCTGACTCAGGCTTTTGCTTATCACATTCTAGCAATGAAATCCTGATTCTACTGAAGGTAATGGTAAAACTCTTGTTCAACAGGGCCAAAATTTTGCCTAAGTTTATTACTGACTTTATAACAGTGACAAAATCTGATATTCTCTTACCAAACTCTTAAGACACCAGCTGCCTTCTTGATTAGGATCATGTGTCAACATAATGTTTTTTCAATTATTAAATAGATATTTGTAGCCATAAAAAGGAAACCAAAGAAGAAATAAAAAAGAAAGCAAAAACTAAATAAAAGACAACTGCTAACAGTTAGCATATATGTTCTAAGTACAACAAATGAATTTTCCAGTGTAAAGGCACAAATTTATTACCAAAGTGTTTCTTTCCTTTGGCTGGAAACTAAGTTCTCTTTAGTCTTTCTTTTCTTTTTTATTTTATTCTTTGTTACAATTCATTATCATCAAATTTCCTGTAATTAAGACCGCTGAATTAAAAACACATGGCTGCTTGTGAAGCCAATACTTCTCAACATAACAAAATTCCAGAATCATGTTTAATCATGAAAGAGTAGATCAGTTTTCATTATTGTTACAGGATTTATTAAAACTTAATATAGTACGGCTACAAGTTCTATCTACTGCCCTATGATGCAGTTACCATACCTGCGAGTGTATGTGCTGCACAATCTGAAAGTCATCTCACAGAGCACAGAATCATAGAATCATAGAATCATTGAGGTTGGAAGAGACCTTCAAGATCATCCAGTCCAACTGCCTACCTACATCACCACTAAACCATATCACCTAGCACCACCTCCAGACGCCTCTTGAACACCTCCAGGGATGATGACTCTACCACCTCCCTGAGCAACCTATCATGACATTGTAATGTAAAATTCCAATTGTCAAAATGCATTGCTGATTTTACTTCCAATAGACAGTCCATATAATGATATCAGGATATCCATTATTTTAAACTAACTCAAAACCACTGACTTATATGAGACAATATTGAGGAAACACTGCTTAAACAATATATTTCTAGACCTCACCAGCTCAATAATTTTCCAAGAATATAGTTTACCTGCCACTTCCATATTTTTACATGGTTTGCTTTATCATTTTGCAATTGTAATTTATAATGCATTATTTACCCAAACCTGCATCTGTCAGAGCTTTGTTTGGCTTCACCTTCCACCTGTGGACCTAAAGAAAAATTGTTTCTTTAAATAATTTTTTTTTATATCACAGTAATGAAATACTAGATAATTCTTTTCAAGTAATATGACATCTTGTTTCAAAGAAACAGAGAATCGTGCTTAGAGAAAGATGCTGTATAAAGATATTGTAAATACCTGTGCTCACAGCTTCTGATAAGGCCATCTTCATGTGAAATGCCATTCTTCAACTACACAAGGGCATTTCAGACTATGTCCGTTCTTCACCTCCAGTCCTATGCTCTGATACATAATAGATTTCTTCATATAGTATCTAATTGACATTTAGAATAATGCATTACAGTAGGTTTTGAAGGATGCCATTTGTATATTCATCATGAACAGGAAAATAAAGCTGGAATTAACTTTAAGTACTGTGTGAAGAGCAAAGGACAATCCTTTCAGTACAACCTCCTTTTCAACTCTCTTATTTTATATGCTCAGGTTATTTTTTGTAAAAGACTCCCACAAAAATGGCAGCTTTTACATCCTTCTTATAATGAACACTGCACTGTGTAAAGGCACCAGGCAACTTCTGTATGTAGCTTCATCCTTCAGATATAATATTGGCATTTTCTCAGATTTATAACAAAAGCTATAATGATTTAAGAGTAAAGAATAAAACTGACTAAAGTGTATCCCCAGATATATAAGTAAGTGAGAATTTGGCAACATACAAAATTTCAGTAAATATCACAGGGCGATATGGTCTCTGTGACACAGAACTTGTTCTTCCCATATTAAAATACCATTAAAATGAAGGATCATTGTTTGGAGTCATGCAGCACTGTCCATAATGAAATGGAGATTTCAAAGCATAAGAAGACTGGGCACTACTTCAAACCTTGGACAGAGAGTGAGGTGGGAATTTTGAAGTTTGTTTCGGATCAATTATGAGAATCCTTCTCTAATTTTCCTCAAGCTTAATAACCCACACTACAAGCACTCAAACCAAAGGGCAATGATTTTCCTGTTGCTTGACTTCTGGTACATAAACTACCTCAGTTAAGATGACACACTCCCCTGCCCTAAATGGGCAGAGAGGGGCTTTTCCAGAGGGAAATCCCAACTACCTTTTTTCTGAACTGTTTTTTTACATTGGATGAAATAACCCCAAAACTCTCCAAGAATGGATGTCTGAGAACCATGTCACAAAATCAAAGGATTCCAATGAATGATTATTAATTTCTACTTCTGTCTGCTTCCACTGAGGGCACAGTAAGTGGGTTCTATCTCTATCCAAGAAACAATAGGAAATGCTTCAGAAGCTACAACTGAACTGTAAGAGTAAGGAATTAATGTAAACTCTTAGGAAATACTGTGCTGACTGAGTAAAAACAGACCCAGATGAGCTAAAGCACTGCACTGCAAGAAAAATACACTAGGATCCATTTAATCACCTGCATAAATATAAACCTGGAATAAGTTAATTGAACAGAAGAACCTTATGACATGATGCCACTTCTTTATTTTAAAAAAGACACTACACCTCGTAACCAGTATTAGCAAAATCACCTCTCCCATGAAGACAGGCTGAGAGAGTTGGGGTTGTTCAGCCTGGAGAAGAGAAGGCTCTGGAGAGGCCTTAGAGCAGCCTTCCAGTACCTGAAGGGGCTACAGGAAAGCTGGAGAGGGACTTCTTGCGAGAGCAGGTAGTGATAGAACAAGGGAGAATGGTTTCAAACTCAAGGAAGGTAGATTTACACTGGATTTTAGGAAGAAGTTCCTTAGTGTGAGGGTGGTGAGACACTGGCACAGGTTGCCCAGAGGAGCTGTGGCTGCCCCCTCCCTGGCAATGTTGAAGGCCAGGTCAGATGGGGCTTGGAGCAACCTGGTCTAGTGGGAGGTGTCCCTGCCCATGGCAGGGGAGTTGGAACTAGGTGAGCTTTAACGTCCCTTCCAACCCAAACCATTCTATGATTTTATGGTAAAAGCTTTACAAAAGCAACAATCAAAGGCTAGTAAACAAACAGACAAGTGTCCAGTGAATGTGTGATGCAAAGGTTACCTTGTGTTTCCAACAAGGAAAAATAAGCAGGAGCAACACTGGGAAGGAACAATAGGAAGGGGCGGAGCAGAACTGACCAAGATAAAAGCAGAAGTCACTCTGGCACAAAACTGAGATGGCTCAAAATGGCTTTACAATGAACACTGGAGTTTCAAAATCCAGCAAAGCAACTTCCAGACTGGACTGCAAAATGAAGAAGTAGCCAATGGAAGTAACTCATGTGTGTTGTGCAGCTTTCTAGTGCAACAAGCTAGAATACATTTTGAGTACACTCGCTTTTGAAGGAAGAACTCTACATAAAAGTATAAAATAAGACAGTGCAGTAGCTAAACCAGTAAGTGACAGGGGAAAATTAAAAAAAAAAATGTCATGGAAAAAAACATGAGAAACCCACACCGAAAAATTTTATTTCAAAACAGAATTCTTAATTTCAGACAAAAGTCCATTTGAAATTCAGTTAGGATTTGTGTTTGCTTGCTGTTAGTAAGGTAGTGAAAATCACTTTGTCACCACATTGGTGTTGTCAGAGGTAAAGATTGAAGAGTTTCACTATCAGTGGACCCAAATAAATGAAAAGACACCTGTATAACAAGACCAGTATTCTTTTCTAACTTCTTCTGAAGTAACATGTTGGAAGTCAATCCTTTGAAATTTATTCTGGTATATTTTCCACCAGGGTATGGTGTACACAATTTTATACAGTCCATTTTGCTAACCTTTGTGATATCACATTAAACTGCTGAGAAGAGATGGGATGTTGCAGAGTCAACAGAACAAAAAATTCTGAGCCTGTTTTCTTGTTTTATCTGTGAGGCGTTGAGTATGTATAGCTTTCAAGAAGAAAAAACAGAAAGGAGTGTAGATGACTCAAAAATAAACAGACAACTGCTGAACTAGTACTGTAATTCTAGGATAATGGGCCCTGATGCCCCCCTTTTCAAAAGCCATTTCCCCTTCTGTTTTGTAAATCTTTTTTCAAGTATTTCATATATTTCCCATAGAAAGCTGGGTTTTCTTGTTCTCTGTCATGCCTCATTACCCATGCTGTGTATAAGGAGGAAAGTGACTCTGGTCTGTCTGGAAGATGTTCTGTGAGATGACACATGATTCACTCCAGAACATTTTAAAATCTGTATATGTGCAAACAATATTTACATTTAATTTGAGGGTTTGGATTAAAAAGCATATTTGGGGTTCTTAGCACCAAAAATCTTGTTTGATATTGTTTTCCAGAAATGTCATCTCACAGACGGAGTAAAGCAGTAGTCTCATTTCTAATTTCATCTGTCAGTTATTCTGATTGCAAAGCTGTACATCAGCAGTCTCCCATGCTACCACAAAACCATGAGTTAACTTTCTAGACTGCATCATGGATTCCTCACTGCTCACTGGCTCATTATTCATGATCACACCCTACCAAATTACTTCAGCTTTAAACAGATTCTTCAACATATACTTCTCAGCTGGAATGTTGCATTTGTTTGTAACAGGTAAAATGTCAGGAACCACAGAGATTTGATTTAGGTATGCTCTGAAAACTCTGAAATCTTACCCAGGATTATCTACCTCCCTGTATCCCTTCCTCCTCCCTTCATACCTTCAGGTCACAACGAACCCCCATTATTTTCCTTTTCTGCTCTTCGATTTCCACAATCTCATCACAATGTGGCATCTATTGTAGAGATATTCTTATCGAGTTTCCTTCAACTCCCAGTGCAAACTCAGATTTCTTAATCCTGATTCCTTTAATACTGATCCTCTGTGGGAATTTTGGCAATGACAATTTCTCCCGCCAGTATCTTAATTTTTAAAAGGAATATAAAAATAACTGTTTACCACAAAAAATCAGTTGTTTTGTGCTCAGAAAATGAATAATACTTTGAGTGAAATACAAGCCCAGCATGGAAGGGCAGCAGAAACGCCAAATACTGCTTAATTCCTACATTGGTCCTATCATTATTTTGACCTCATTTATCATCTTTGAAGTGATCAAATAAATGTTCTTTAGCACGTCAGCAGACCAACCACACACCAGAAAAGATCATGGTACAGACAACATTAAATGCATTGTCTAAAACCTGCAAAACTAAAAAAGGTATGTTGAATTCAGCAGTAAAAAGCCGAAGATGCACCCTGGAAAAGCATGGGAAGACTGTGGCTGATTAGGGATCAAACAGTTTCTAGAAGGAAATAGGCAACTATACTCTCCTCTGAAACTTAAAAATGGATGGGATAAATGCTGCAGAAAGAGAAGTTTGTCCGTTTCTAATACATGTCAAGATATGTAATTTGGGTGTTGGTTTTTGGGGTTTTTTTCCCTCTTTTCTTTTAACCAAACCCAAGGGAAAAGAAACTTTTCTACTTGAGAAGATAAAAATAATGAATTTTCAAAGTCCACACCACTCAGGTGAATTACACTATTTAAAAATAGCAGTCATTGACTAGAAAATCTCTTCTCCAAGATTCCTCTTGACATATTGCTGTACTACTATAAATTTGCAACCAGATTAATTTTATCAAAATTACCTCCAACTATGGACCAGGAACCACAGTGAAAAGTTGTCCATCTTTTAATGTTATCTAGATGCATCTTTAACTGTAAAGAGTTCCATATGCCTTTGAAAACATTATTTAGTGAGGATGATTTTATTCCACACTTCTGACTCAGTATCCTCACTGTTCCTAATATTTTTTGATGTATTATGGAAACCTGCTTCTACCTAAATTTGCTTTCTAGAATCCTTACCTTGCTCACATCCTTGCTATATTTTCAGACCATGTGGTTTTTACTCCATCAAGAATTATATTCTTGTTTTACTTTAGCACCTTCTTTCCTCGGTTCCACATAGTTGGATTTTCTTTTTCTTTTTTTCACTCATGCTGAACACCACAAACTAGAATTTTATTCATTTTTTTCAAAGACAAAAAACATCACCAACACCCCTTCTGCTCCCTTACTTCATCTATTTTTGTTGATGCTTTCTATTTGCTCTAACAGACTTTTTTGGGATGTCCCAGTGTATTTTGTCTCCAGTTTATGTTTGCTTTCCAGCTTGAGATCTTCCTGGCAGACAGGGGCAAACAATCAGTGCTTAATGACTAAGATACCTGGCTGTTCAGGAGGAAACAAACAGGTGTTTTTCACCATGTTATGAGACACATTCTGTCATGCAAACTTTCCAGATCACATCAAAGGAGAGAATCTGAACATTGAACACTTCTGACAAGAAATTACCGATCTACCTACATAAATTTGATTGTATTTGATGCGTTTGTCAGTGTCCAATACTCATCATCTTTTAAGGGAATATAGAGCAGTCTACTGCATCTATGGCTGTCATAACAAGACTGGAGTTTACAATCTTTTATCAAGAGTTTATAATTTGTTTGTTCTCCAACCTTATTCATAGCATAGTATTGAATTCACTGGCAAAACACAGACTCCATATACTGGTCTTTTGTGTGTGAAAATGGATTTTTCTAGTATTAGACACACATTCTCAGCATTGTACATGTCTGTTTCTTTTAGTGGTAAGAAAAGGCTAAAGTAAAATCCAAACAAAATTACCACAATGCTCAAACCCCAATTTATCTTCAACTACCCTGTAAGTAAGGGATCTTCCTGTAGGCACTTTCTTAGCCATTTAGGAAGACTGTCATCCTGAAACTGAAATAAATTACAATTTGTTAGTGTTTTTGGTTTCAAATTTTGGGGTGTTGGTGGGGTTTTTTTGTTGTTTTGGGGTTTTTTGGTTTTGGTTTTATCTAGCCACAATTTGCTAGTAAGAACCTCCCTTTATTTAAGCTTTACTAAAGTGGGGCTTTCCCACTGAATTTTCAAAGGCATATTTTAGATGCCTCTGGGGATAACAGATCCACGGGTGGAGGAAAAACAGCACAGAATTTACTCCTGGACCAAAAGCTCCGAAAGAGTTGTTCCACCTCATTTCAGAAAGCAACACATGTATTCAGGCACTGTACCAGGAAATGTAACTGCAAAAAGAGCCATGATGAAGGCTGAAGAGACTTCTTTTCCCAAATGTCATCCACTAAAGTAGTTCTTGCCTTACAAATCAGTTTGCTAGACATGAAATATTATCATAATGATAGAAGTTAAATTTTTCTGACCAAATCTTTACAAGCTTAATATCAAGAAGCTTTGTACACAAATTATCTCAGAAATGTTAAAAAATTTATACAGATATAACAGCAAAATACCAAGGGATTTCAGCTTGATTAAATGGAAGGCTGATGGTGGGTGAAGGTAGGTTACTAGAGTCACACAGCTGGACAGCAGAATATGGGGCCTCCATGGAGACCACCTTTGGTTTCCCAAGGACTCTGGTTTGCTGCTACTCACACTGCAGTAGGTAACAATGTTTTGGCTACAGATGTGTACTGCACAGGTTTCCCAGGCACTGGAGGAAAGCTTAAAGGATATGAAAGCTCAGGGCAGCAATTTACTGCATGGCTGTATTCAAGCTCTCTTTCAGCGTAACAGCCTGTGTGCAGGTCTCATATAAGGTACATTTATAATGGCGTAACACATACTGACCTTGAGAAAAAACACTACACGCACAACTTTTGGTGGCTTCAGTGGTCTTATTTACATGAGTGTATGAGGCTTATCCACAGCCAAAGCCTTTGAACTAGATTTTCCATATGTTTCTGCTATCATCTACTTCATTCTCTGTAAGAAGGAACAAAGCCAATTGCATGGGGTTTA
The DNA here is from genome assembly GCA_013398125.1 of Aegotheles bennettii. Taxonomy (NCBI): domain Eukaryota; kingdom Metazoa; phylum Chordata; class Aves; order Caprimulgiformes; family Aegothelidae; genus Aegotheles; species Aegotheles bennettii. Next base: position 579,753 of record VZRW01004199.1, on the reverse strand, counting down.
ACAAGGTCCTGCACTTGGGTCACAACAATCCCATGCAATGCTACAGGTTTGGGGAAGAGTGGCTGGAAAGCTGCCTGGTGGAAAAGGACCTCAGTGTGTCCTGAAACCAAGACAGGGTGTTGGTCAATAGGCTGCTGACTATGATCCAGCGGCGTGCCCAAGTAGTCAAGAAGACCAACAGCATCCTGGCTTGTATCAGAAATAGTGTGGCCAGCAGGACTAGGGAAGTGATCATCCTCCTATACGTAGCACTGGTGGGGTCTTGAGTATTGTGTTGGGCCCCTTACTATTAGAAAGACATTGAGGTGCTGGAGCATGTCCAAAGAAATTAAGCTGGTGAAGGGTCTAGAGAACAAATCTTATGAAGAGCAGCAGAAGGAACTAGGGTTGTTTAGTCTGGAGAAAAGGGGGCTGCGGGGAGACTTTATCGCTGTCTATGACTACCTGAAAGGAGGCTGTAGCAAGGTGGGTGTTGGTCTCTTCTGCCAAGTCACAAGTGATAGGACAAGAGAACATAGCCTCAAGCTGCACCAGAGGAGGTTGGATATTCCGAAAAATTTCTTCACTGATGGGTTTTCAGGCATTGGAACAGGCTGCTCAGGGAAGTGGCCGAGTCACCATCCCTGGAAGCATTTAAAAGACATGTAGATGTGGTGCTTAGGGACATGGTTTAGTGGTGGAGTTGGCAGTGCTAGGTTAACGACTGGACTCGATAAAGGTCTTTTACAAGCAAAATGTTTCTATGATTCTAAGAAAACTCACAGCTTAAATTTGTTAATGCTCCACATTGTACAAAACCACAAGCACAAAGATTAAAGAAATATAAAATATATGTTTGTCACATGATACAGTTAGCAGGAAATATTTTATACAATTTTCCCTCAGAAAAGGCTGGTTCATTAAAAGCAAAGTTATCTGCAAAGAAATGTGTCAATTCATTTGCCTTTAAAAAGCCAGTGATTGTTTTGAAATTGCTCAAATATTCCATGCAGATATTTTCAGGATGAAAAAGTTCTGTTTTAAAGTTCAAAATTATTTTTTTTTCCCCCAAAGACTAATATAGATATGTAGAAAACCAAACCAAAATTAAATACTTCAAAATTACTGATATTAAGTATTTAAGATGATCTGATTAACCTTCCCCTGGCCTTTATTTATAAAATAATTGATAGTTTATCTTTTTTTACTATTTTAGAGAGGAGAAAGTTCTGCAACACCAAAAAATATCTTGACACACAATAATTATTTTTGATCCATCTTCAAGTCTTGTAAAGTCATTCAATGAAAATTTTTGAAAAACATTTTTTTAGAAATATTTTGAATGTCTTTCTTTCTCCTTCCTGAATTTTTTCATCATTAAGCATATATTTTTTAAAATAGTCTTAATATTAAAGAGTCCCCTTTTTCCATGGCTTACTCTTCCCAGGGCCTTAGTCAATGTTTTCTAACATTATAGACAATTTTCTTATAGCAACTAATCGTGAAACCACAGACAGAAGTCTTTAAGGTGAAGAACAGGCATCTGGAAGACATAAGAAATTCTGGCAATAATCCTGATTTACAAGAAAGTATTAAAATCAACAACTCAAGGCCCAAGGCAAAAAAATGTTCTAAATAGAGATAAAATGCAATCTAAAGCAGGGTTTTCAAATGTTCTTGGGTGAAATAGGGTGTATTGCACCTGTTGCAATCTGGAATACTACCAGAAACAAGGATATAGATATTCATAAAAGGATGTTCCTGCAGAATTGGCAAGAAATAACAGCAACAGTATCATATATACATAACAGTTTCTCCACTCACAGTCATCAACTCACTGGCCTCTTAGAAAATTGTACTCGGTGTCTGGTAGAGGCGTATACCACAAAATAGTATTGCCTCAGCTGTTTCAAGCACACTGGACAGGTTTATGCACTTGAGGGGAAATATGTCCTTGGTGGCTTGTCTTCTGCATCTGTCAGTCAAGGCAAGTTCTTTGCTGTCCAGTAAGCTGCCTTCTTCACGCCTTGTGATACACAGCCCCAAAAGACTTTCTGACAACTCCCCCAAGTCAGGTCAGCATTTTACTTTACATGTAATAAGTATACAATCAATCAACAAGCACTCAAAATTCTGCAGTTACCAAGGATGTAAACCCTCCAGTATTTAAATAATCCATTTTTTCAGTACTACTTATTTCGTCTAACCCATCCGAACTTCTGTGAAAATTGACCCTTTACCAAAAAAAGGTTACGTACAAAACTGTGATGTAGGTTGTGGGTCTGGGCAGACCTGGTCTCTGACATGCATAGCCAGTCCAGGGGAGTGACCACTAACAAGTCTAATTGCAACAGACTGTGAGTTAAGTGCCTAGGTAGTGTTCACTTTGCACATTTTCACATCTGAATCTCTGTATTTTTGTAGACATTTCTAAGTTTGATGCAGGAGGGCATTTTGCCAGGAAAAATAAAATACTTTTAACAGTTGGGTGCTAAAATCCTACCTTATGGTCAAACCATGATTTAAATGTGATTTAATATTATATGTATGTGCATGTGTTAGTAAATACATACTTGTAAAAGCGTCACTAGTAGCAGAAATTTGAAGTCATTATATTAAGATAGAACATTATATCCAGTGATTACAATGCAAAATAATGGTCTGCTGCATTAGCAGCCAATTATTGCCGAAATCAACATTTTCACTCTGAAGTTATTAATAACCCACTTATTGATTATCATCTGTTTCATTGCATTCTCAAGATACACAGGCACAGATCAGATGTCATGTGCTGATCTGGACCCTCTATCTCAGAGATGTGAAAATGTTCTAGCCAGAACACTATTTTACCAGCACTACAACCTTACCAACTTATGTTATTACAGAAAAAGAACAGAGGACAGTTTGCTATCTTTACTACCAAGTCTGCATTTTGAATCACTCACTGAATCTGTCAATGCTTTTGTAACAATTTACGATGTTTCATACAGAGAAATTAATCCAAACATTTAAGTATGGACTATATGTTAAGTTTCATATTAAAAATTATTTGGTCTGAGCAGCTGTTTTTCTGACTAATTCAATCTTCTGCAAAGTATTCCAATATTTACTCACTTCAAAAGAGGGTTTCAGTTCTGCTTAGTCAAGAAAAAGAGATTTAAATGAAAAAAAAGCAACTTCTATGTGAAAAAGTCCAACTAAGAGGATACATACAGAAAACATTTAATTTACTCAGTGCCAGTATTTCTCTAAAATAAAATGCTAGGGATTAGACTCTCACTTGACAAGGAATGCTGCAAGTCACATCTGCATAAATAAAGGAATATATACAAAGGTCAGGCAATATCACATATAATATCTCAAAAAATCTTCTCTTCTTATTTAGCAGCCTGGTCAATAGTCCAAGACTCTCAGGCTAGTAGGTCACAGCCTTCTTTTTTTTTCAGAATTAACTGCAAGACATAGGAATCAGTAATTGTTGCAGTGCTAGAACCGTTAAGAAGATGACAGGGACAGCCTTCTTCCCTGGTGCTTGTTCCAAACAGCAGCAGTAACTAAAACTTCTGGAGTTGCGAAAACTTTCTTCTGAAACAGGGATTTTATTTTAATAACATTTCCAGGGAAATACTAGTTTTGATGAGATCAAGTGGATTGTAGGACAAACAGTTTGTCCTAAAAATCTATATTTAGCTATATCAAAAGATCTGTAAACTCAACTCAAAAATATTTTAAAGCCTAGCACCTTTTCTGAATTTAGTTTTAATTTATTTTTTTTCCAAATAGTTCAACTAAGGATGCATTATGCAAGCCTATAAGCACAGAGTTTCTTCTGTTTTCTGCTCTGAGACAAATTAAAGGTCAATATTCAGCACATTATATTTTTCTTGTTTTTTGACTATCTACACATCTTGAAAATTAGAATAAAGGAACTGAAATCCAATGTTTTAGGGGAGCATTCATTTCACTCACTGAAAACAAACAAACAACAAACAAGCCCAAACTTGCTGCATCTATCTAGTAGCAAATAAAATCGCTAGCAAGGAATCACCTCTCATGTTTTCATGAAATAAATGTTAATGTTTGTCCAGATAGATTTTGTAAATTTGCCACAGCTCATCTATGAACTAGTCACAGAAAGTTCCAAAAACACACTGTGAACATAACATGCTTCTGTCTGTTGTCTAAAGAGATCTCAGTTTTACAGCAGGGTGTTGATGCTTCCAACCTTTTTATTACCTGAAAACCCATCAACAGCTTTATAATGATGAATGCAACACAGTTCAATTTGCATTTGCAAATTCACTTTTAAAAACAGCAGATGTGTGCCAGCACATCTGGAAACCACTTTTAATTATACTCCCCTCAAGTGGGAAAGCAGTAGCTTGTACCCATAGTGAAGCTTTTATATCTGACCACACAAATGCTAGCAACCACCTGTGCTTCACACTGATTTTCATTATAGAGTATATCACATTACTACCCTATTATTCCAGAACAACATTTGAAGCTGTTGTGTGACTAAGCTGCAGCAAGTGTGGTCTTGAAAAGGTCTCTACTCTACAAAAATGTAATAAACTTGATTGCAGTTAGGGTACTTACCACTGAGGATATCACAATATGCATGCTCCTAAAGTTGGCTTCTTTTGCTCTGAAAGTCATAAAAGATATACATTAACAATCATGATTACCGATCTGGGAATTGGAATTTAGCAAACTAATATATGCACCCAAATGAGATACCTGGTAAGCATCTGGATTTCCTTTCCAATATTTGTTTCTTTCTTACACCTAATACAGGAGTATCATAATTGAATACTCTGCTGCTTCCGATTGTTCTGAGATTACAAAAAGCAATTTCAGCTGTGACCTGTCAGCCTAACAGTATTTCAATTCTGCCATAAATATTTGCATAGGTTGCAAACTTTGTGAGTTACAGCAGTGGGTTGGGTTTTCTAAACTTAACCTTCCTCCCCTCGTCCCCCCTGCCCCACCCAAATGTAACCATTTTTTTACATCATTGTTCCTCCACCCCGACCAAAAAAAAAGATATTTTAGACATCTGTGGAATTCTTTTCTTCTTTGCAACACTCTTTCCATATTTTGGAAGAGTGTAATGTAGACACACAAAATTTTGTGTATCATAGTGAAAGAGAAATGTTGAGCATTGGTAATGCACAGCCCTTGGGAGACCTTGCATGCCCAGGGACAGACTCGTCAGAAATGGACGCCGGTGTGTGTAACTTTGCAAAATGTAAAGTACACAATTTTAGAGACTGGATTTTAGCATAAGCTGCTACGCTGACCTGCACAATGTGTGGATAACTAAAAAAACCCCAAACAACAATTTAGCATAATTTAATCTGCTTATCAGTTACTATGCTTGAAACAAAAGTTTCCACACAGTTATACTTCTAAAAAAACACATTCACCTGTCTCGTATTTTCTGCCTTTAACTCAGGCCTTAAGTTTTGTAGTAACTCCTGAAGATCCCTCACTGGACTGAGCCCTCTCCCAGTGTGCTGCCCATGTAACTTCTCCGAGTGCTGCCAAGAGCTCTGAGGCTGCAACTGAAATTAACTTGTCCTGCTTTGAGGACTAAAAGCAGAACTTAGCCCAGGACCCTGAGACAGCCACTAGGGTCCCTCTCCACCAAGCAGAACAACAACTGATCTGTGCAGTTGCAAGTACCTTGGCTTCACTCCTGCCCTCCCACCGCTCCCCCCTGCCAATACACACAGTCACACTGAGGCGCAGAAGCGTCCCAGTGCCGCTGTCGCACACCACCCAGGAGAGCAGCTGCTTCTGCAGCAGGCAGGACTCTCTGGGTCAGCAGAGAGGGAACAGCAAGATCTGCTTAAATGCACCTTTTTTTGTCATCTCAGAGCCGGTCATGTGACACCTGCTAGGCACTTAAACATTCACCCAAATATTATGCATTAAAATAAAGTAGGAGGTGTTCACTGGGATGTATATATAACTTTTGCAAAAATGGTCATAGTATTTTAAGAGATTGAATAAGTTAACAGTCCATAAACCCCTGCTGTCAAAGCAGAACTGGATTTCACATTGCAATAACATTTATTATCCATGCAAAGAAGACATAACATTCCTCCTCCTATTCTATAATCTGTGGTAACAATTTTAGATTGCTATAAAAAAAAATGTTATTTCTGTGAATTAGGTAGACCTAAAAGAAAAACATATCACAGTCTACTTCAAAACATAGGCACATTCAGAATATAACTTGTTAAAGGTTTTCCAACTAAATACACTTACAGGGTAAACAAAGACTGCAGCACTCTATGATACTCTATAAAAGACAAAAACATGCTTTTTATGTTTGAAGATGAAGGTATCCTGAAATCAACCTTACTAAAAGAAAACTATGTTTAATTATCAAAATAATAGACCTAGAATGTAAATGCATTCCATCTTGGACATACACTATCTAATGCAGCATTTAAATAGGAACACACTAGAAGACAGGTAGTTGCACTTTCTGAACTGTGCTTGAAATGGTGATACGAATTGATATAATCAAGGTCAGCCACAAGAGTCATTTTTAGAAGGGGAGAAGGATGAGGGAAAAGACCGCAAATGGGCAAAATAAGCATTTGGACATCTACTTTTTTAGAACAAAAGAAAGGCAGGTTCAAGCCTTTTTCTCGGTAAACCTTCCTCTCTGAAGAGTGCCAATGAAGACAATGAAGCTGCTTGAGGATGATAGCAATGCCTGTCAGGTTAGTGCAGTCAGGAACTAAGGGAGAAGAGGCAACTTTTAGCATCCAACAGCAGCCAGGTCACAGGGTGCTGGATCCAAAGAGATGCAAAGTCAGGAGGATTCTCTCTGCTGACTGCAACAGGCTCCAGATCAGCCCCTTGCCCTTACACATCTTTAACTACCCTACTCGTAACATTGACATTGTAAGCTTAAGGATGTGACTAGGAAGGAGAGCAGAAATGTCTTTGAAGTCATGAAATACATCCAAGATCCTGGATACCTGCCATTTTAAAACACTGAGCCGAACACACTCGGCCTTAGGAGAAGGTTAACGGTCTCCAAGCAAGGAGCAAACAAACAGAAAAAAGACTCCACCATGGATGCGTCCTCCCTGTCTAACTCCCTCTGATTGCAGGCATTTTAGGTGCACCCAAAACTAGCTGGTCAGGCAGACTGCAAGCCTGCAGCCATGATGGAGTCCTCCCATCACGCTGTTGTCCCCAAAACCTGATGGGAACCAGCTCCAGGGCTAGGGGCTGGTGCTTGGGGCTGCAGACATCTGTAGAAGAGAAAACACCTGGGCTTATATACAGGGTGCCGAGGAGGCTGAGCAGGCAGAGGGATTACTTCCAGAGTAGGGTACTGCCGACAAAGCCACAGCTGTTTTCTTCAGAGCAGGGTTGATGTTGTGCCCATTCTCTCCTATAGCGACTGAAAATACTAAAAAGTCTTTGCAATCCTATTGGTCCTGCCAAGGGAGCTTGATTGGCAGGACAACGAATCTTTGTTCTCATTTAAAACATTTGGGTGCAATAATTATTTAAAAGCCAAGAGAAATATGATTTTGTGATTATAACCACAATTTGTGAATTGAATTTCAAACTATCAAGGTTTGGTGGAGAAAGGAGAGGGAGTAATAAAAAACATTACTAGGACTACATGTAGCCTTCATCCAGACAGCACAATTCTACTTGTATTCTGAAATCACTGTAGCATAATCACAAACCAAAATCATAACTGTAGTGAAAAACCACATACGGCAGGCTGATATGGAGGGATTTCATTAGCACGTTACTTCACTGGATACTGCAAGTAGTCAGTCTGCTATGTTCTGCTTTTTGTAAGAATACAGAGCAATCGTGGCTATTTTAATACAGAAAAATGGGAAGCAGAGCAAGAAAGAAATAGAATTTGTGTTAAATTGGATTTTCTTGTCTCACTTTATCACCCACATGACAAAACATTATCATTAGCAGTTTATACCAAAAGTTAACATTTGCCCATCGTTTTCTATTTTCTCTAAACCACAAAGGTTGGAGCCTGTTATGCACTCCCCTTATCTTACTCTGTTACTTTAGAATCTAAGAGCACACTGCGCACATTAATCTTTCATGGCAGAGTTCACTGAAGTTCTGCCAAAATTCAATAATTATGTTCCATCCAATGCAGCAATTTATCTATCTCATTGCTGGAATTTTGAACATATAGAACAAAGTGCTCAGTTTATATGAATGAAATGCTTGCTAAAAAAAATCCATAAGACAAAACAAAATAGTCCTGTTTCATTTCTAAAGTTTTAAAACACGCAGTGGAATCTAATGAGGAGTAAAACTATTTTTACAAGACCTCATGTTTTCTTGATAAACTGAAAGTGTTCTACAATATGTTTAGGGTTTTTTTTCATATAACAAAGTATTTTATAAATACATTTGTAACTTTTATTCAAATATATAACAATATGTACCACTTACACTGCACTACTAAACCAGGAAATATTAATGTCTAGCAGTCATTAAAAATGCCAATTACAAAGCAAGAATTTGTATTTTGAATGGAGAATAAGTTGGTTTACTGCACTGAAATGGGTAACTGGGAGTTCAACAGTTCTATGAAGTAAAATCTAAGACACAAAATTACAACAAAGTTGAGCTTTATAATTGCACTCTTTCATGATATGTTTGCAAACAAATAGAAAACATAAAGCCCTCCAAGTAGGAAGATTAGAGACATGTTATTCCTGAGGGCTGTTAAAAATAAAAATGGCATAATGTAGAATACTTAATATCCTTCACCTTTTGTAGTCTCAGGAAAAGTAGCTAAGCAGCTATTTATTTACCTAAATAAAAAGAAGAAACACTAAACTACTGGTTTGGGATTTAAAAACAGAATACAGTACCTATAAATTTTAAACTTCATACTTATGAATACAGAAAGCCGATTTATCTAATGGAAACACAACTTCTTTGTATGTTCATACAGACAATACATTTCTTGAAGGAAAATATTAATTTAATGTCTGCAATCAAAAGCCATATTTATAATGTTTTTAGTATTTAAGCAAAACTCTTTGTTACTTCATATACTAGATTATACACTTCAGGCATGCTATCAGACAAAATTTGACTCTGGATTTAGAAACCACTCACAAACTTTTTGGAGCAAAACTTGCTGTGATTTATAACACAACTCTTCACCAACCAAAACAGAAATTAAAACCTCTAGAAGTAGTGCACTAGCGTGTGTTCATTATTTCACAGTAAAACATTCTAGATAAAACTAGGAATATCACAGTAAAACATTTTAAATTAACTGAACCTAATTTAGTAACTTAAGATAAATTACTTCCATGCACCAGCAAATAAATTCCATAATGATTTGTGAAAATTCTACTGTCACATTTACTTTTGCATCCAGTACGGTAATTTTCTTGCAATGCTTTTACATTTAAATAGGATTCAACTGTGATGTATTTTTCCCTGATGTAAAACTTTTTAAAAATGCCAGAAAAATGCAATTAAGACCTATCAGTTTTATTTTCCTAATATTCTTCATCTATTATTTTCAACATGTTAATCTTGTCTGCTTTCTTTCATTGTAAATACGATGCATTATAGTTAAACTCATAGGAGACTTTAGAGTATTGTAACTCAGTGTCCTGCAACATAACAATGAACAAACTCTCCCAGGCAAGTTATATGAAAGTACAGATACTGAAGAGTCTATAAAACTCGAGTTTTTTCCCAGTCTAGCTATGCCTTGCATTATGTAATAGAGGAAACACACACGCATATGCACACACACAAGCACCTTACAGAAAATGTACGGTGTAACAGAAGAAGGACAATACCTGTAAAGCCCATTTTAACAGCAGGAACTACTGCAAAAGGGATCAAGGCTGGGGGGGCAGGGGAAGGTGCGAAAAGGCTGTTCCACATCGATATTGCTGCTGAAGTATGGTATTACTTATAAGTAAACAATACAATAGGAAGAAACAAGAAACTCCTTGGCTATAGCCACAAGTGCTGTTATGTAAAATAAAAATACCTAACAAAAATGCTGCCTAACACATTTTGTCTTTACATTGAATGCACATGGAAAAGACACTGGGATAGAGGATACACAGCATATAATAGGAGGTCCCTTAATTTCCAATTGCTGGGTTGCTTTGTTAAATACAGATTACATTCACAAAACGTTCAAGTGTACAATAATAACACATTCACTTACAGTGCCATACTTGTTTATATAATATCAGCGAGGAATAATCATCCATTTATTGCACTGGTGATCTCCACAAGTTTCGAAACTCTGAGCGCACTTGAAACATGAACTTTCGCAGCTCCTTATTAATGTTTAGACTAACTCCCTTTTCCCCTTTTTAACAACAAAGGACAACCCAGCTCCTGCTCCCTGTCTCACAGATCAGACCAATAACCAGATTTCAAGGAATCGGGATAAATCCAAAGACACATCTGAGTTTTTCCTTGCAAATTTCCCCCCGATGGATCTAGGCATATATTTTTTAAATAGTTATATCAAAAAGCTTCACTTGTACAATTCAAACAAAGAAACTTCTCGAAAATGTCATTACTTACTGTTCACTGAGCATAATTTACTGAGATTAAAAGTTTAAAGATTCATCTGCTTTATATCCACAAGTATTTTAAACAATCCCTAAGACTGTATCCTGCTTAAATGTGACAATTAGGGCTGCTTCGGCATGTTGAAAAATATAAAGGTACCAACGATCCTCATTACGCCTTAGCTCCCTGTAGCCTGGTTTTTGGAGGTACATAAGCTACAGAAATTTAGAATGATAATAGCAACAATTTGGTACACGAGGAAAAAACAGACACCCCCCCTCCAAATGCTTCAGATATACTGTATAAAGTCATTTTGACATGCCTACACAACTGGTTGTGGCAGCTTTCAGACATGATTCCTAATCACAAAAAAATGCTTCAGGTTCTTTTAGAGAAAGCTTGCCATTGGGAAGTTGATTTTGGCCAAGTGCCAAAATCATGTGCAAAAGGGGCCCTCATTACCAATTCATGGCAGCCTTCAGCGCTGACAAAAAATGTGACCCAACAGGCTAAAGCAACAACTAAAATTAAAAAGTATGAGACAAAGACAACTTACTTAATATTCCTTCCATCGCCACATTAAACTTTTCTGTAATTAAACCCTTGTTAGTTCAAAGCAGTTTTCAACTACTTTTAAATGATTCCACAGGCAGTCTGTAACAGTTGAAAGCTTTCCCTGTAAATTCTCCCCAGCCACTCCAGTTTTAACAGCATTTGGGTCCGGCAGCAGAACTTTCTGCCGCACGCCTCTGCAAGAAACCCCTCTCCAAAAAGAAACAAGGCGCCCACATGAATTTCAGTGAAAACTAAGAAGATCATTACAAGATTTTGCAAGCATTAAAGGCATAGGAGAAGTGAGGAGGGGGGAGGAGAGAAAGAGCTCGATATGCGGGAGCAGCTATTTCCTAAATTTTCTAAAAAGCTTATCAAAACGGGCATGCAAACATTAAGCAATCACAATTAACAGCACTCGCTGTACTAGTATCCCATAAAAGCAGATTTGATACACAGCCTTACCTAGATGTCGTCTGGCTTTTCTGTGGATCAAAAAGTTTCCTGCCTAAGCACACAGATATTCTTTCACAAACCATAAAGGCCCCTTTTATTAATCCAGCACCGTAACAGCCTGCTTTCTACACCACGTTGAGAGCAGGATGCGGCAGCTTTCGAGAGAAAAACAGTCTTAATACACAATTAATGGCAGATTGTATAATAGTGGATTTATCTTAAAGAGTGAAAAGGCATTTTTTAAAAACCAAAGAGGGTGCGGTCAGATGTTAGGCTATCCCTGAGAAAAGGGGCCTAGGCTGCACTAGTACCTAAATACTAGCAGAAGCTTACTGGGAAGGGAGCCAATGGAATGACTTTGTTTGACCCAGCTGCCAATCTCTCCTGAAGCACTGCGCCAGACTAAACACTGACACTATTTTAACTCAAATCAGGCTACAGCAGCTGTTTGCTTTCCGGCTCTCAGCTATGCACCATGGCAATGATGACTCTGCACAGCACATATGATAGAGCTGGGGCACTTCTGCTAAAATATGGTCCGTGTTTGGACTGGTGGAATAGAAGTGGGGGCTAGAGGGACTGTTGTTTTGGGGGG
>VZRW01004199.1:557095-567574 GCA_013398125.1 Aegotheles bennettii | reverse complement strand
CTTTTTCTTTTTCTTTTTCTTTTTCTTCTTCCTTTTCTTTTTCTTTTTCTTTTTTTTTTTTTTTTTTAAACATCCCTGCCTCCATTTTCCCCAAAGGGAAATAAAAATGAGATTTGAGGCTCGCAGAAAATTCAGCAGGTGAAAGGAGAAAAGCTACTGCTTGGGATTGACAAGAACCAGAATACATTGTAAAGGTGTGCATCTGCACGTATGACTCCAAAGTCCATCTAAAAGTATTTGTTTTTCTCTTGCTAGTTGCTCTAAAATTGTTCAGCATAAAATAATCAACAGATTCTCCTTCTCACTCATTTTAACTGTAAAGTGGAAGTGTGTGTGTGTGTGTGTGTGTGTATATATATATACACATGTAAGAAAGCAGGCATTACATGCATGCATATATGCACACATCTACAGATGCATCCATATTCTGATCTAAATTACACCAGGGCAAATTGCACTGTAAGCAATGGAATTATTACAGGTTAAAACCGAGGGTGGAATTTGATAGCCAATTTACATATGAAAGTATAGGAGACTGAAAAAAATACATAAGCACTATTAGTAATAGGTATATGGTATGGAGGTTGGCATGTCTTCTCTAATTAAAGAAAAAGTCAAAGAAGGGTTGCAGCAACAGAAACAAAACACACTTTAAAAATCCAATGGAGGCTTCTGAGATACAGGGTGTGCAGCACAGTCCAACACAGCACCTATGTTTTTTCAGCATTTGCACCTAAACTCAGTCACAGTACTTAAGCCAAAACTTTGTTTCCTCTCACCCCAGCATGGAGGGTTGCTGGCTATTCCCCCAATAAATGCACATCATGATAATTTCCTTGTTCAATAAAATACCTTTAAATACCAGCAAAATACCTCAACCTAAAACCAAAAGGCATAGAGAGGGAACCCAACCCTTTTTATTCAGTATAAAAGTGTGTGATTTACCTTGATACAGTGTAAAGAACAAGGGGAAAACCTGGCTCCTGACATCCGAGTGCCTTCAGTAAGCACTGCTAGGTATCTCAAATTCAGTATGTATACTCAACAGAGATAATGGGGGAAAAAAAAGAAAACAGAAATGGAAAACAAAACAATCCAAACTGTGAGACCTGAGCTTGTTGCTCTGTCCTAAGTGGTTGTGCACTGACCGATTTCCATGAGCTTTTCAACAGCCTGCTACCAGAAGCTAGTGGAAGTCATTGATATTGCAAAAGTTCAAATCTTGCCAACTACCCACCTCTCTCACTGGTCCTCAAGTATATTAACAGTTTAAGAAAATATCCCCCAAAAGACCTTAAATAATCCACCATAAAATGAATGAGGATTACAAATGGAATGAGTAATGACTAGCACAACAAATGCCCAATGTTCCTGTCTAAGGAACATGTCTAACATAAGAACTGAAATGGAAGAGGAGACCTGCATTATGTCTGAAATGAGACAAGAAAGAATGTACAATTACATTTACACCAAGGAGGAAATTGTAAGAAAGTTACATACACCGGAGAAGTCTGAAAGTCTAAAATGGCTGACAGGTGAGACAAAGCCAAATGTTTTCACAGTCACCCTCTTTCTCTCTTTAAGGAGCACAGCAAGCATTTATCATGAGATGAATTTGCAGGCCCCCTAAATAAAATGCAAGTCCTCAGCAAGGAGACCGTGTGCCCTATGAATTCACTCCTTGCGTTGAACCAGACAAGAAAGGCAATACTGTAGTGATAGGTCTAGAAAGACTAACAACAGTGAACTTAGCAAGGCTGGAAAAGATCAAAAGTACAAGATAAGAAACAAAATATAGGCTGGAGTGAAGCTTTGCCAGCTCCTTGAGGCAGAAAAGAATATGGCCAGATCAACAGACAAAGCATTTAGTATCAAAATTAGAGAATGACAGGAAGGGAATGATGCTGTTTTCAGTGAAGTCAGCAAGGAACTTATCCAAGAGAGGACAAGATCAGGATGCGGATAAACCATGGCAGATAGGTACTTAAAACACTGGCATAAAAAAGACAAGATTATATGCTTAAAGGTGGAACAGAAAGGTTTTTCATTCAAATACAGTATAACTAGCAGAAAAACCATGCAACCTTCTTCATGGAAAGCTAATTGAAAATTTATTCCTGTTTCAGTTTGTGAGGGTAGGTCCTCTTGGCATCATTTTGATTTGTAACTTTGTTGTAGATGTTCCAGGTTGGTTATGGGAAATGGAGGTGGTTTCTGGCATTTCTTTCGTTTTTAAACAAACGTTTGTCAGCCTTGGGCAAGGCATGAAGAAATGTAGGGAAGCACTGGAATAGGTAACTAATAGAGCTTTGCTGACAAATACAAATACTTTTCCTTCTAGAAAACTGTTTAGAATTCTTATTATCGTATAAATGAAGCATTAGCACAGCTAAGCATATTTGCAGTTCCTGTTGTAGAAAATCTCTGGTTGCTTCTAAAAGGCTTCTCTGTTAGAAATCACACATTCATTATTTTTACTTCAATTTTGAGGTTAGGGAGTTGAGTGTGTATGTGATTACGCTGTGTGCATCTATGCCATCTAAAATCTCTTCAAAACTTTAGCTAACATTGATCAAATTTAAGATCAGAGATTTCAGAAGATATTTTTGAGGAACTCAGTAACTTTCAGAACTACATCCCATAACAAATATAGGTCAAATGAATAGAGGAAATAGAGTGAAATTTTGTTGGCATCCCCCTGAGCAAATATGGAAAATTTTTAAAAAAAAAGAGGAAAAAGACCTTCTAACTGCTTCTTTACTTCACAGCAAAATCTTCCATCAGATCCACACACTATTTTAAATATCAAAGTTCAATTAACCTCAAGAAAAGAAGTCAAAGAAAAGTAGGCTTCACTGGTAGGCTTCACTGGCTTCACAAGGGCAAGTGCAGAGTTTTGCATCTGGGGAAGAACACCACCATGTACCAGTACAGGCTGGGGGCTGACCTGCTGGAGAGCAGTGTAGGAGAAAGGGACCTGGGGGTCCTGGTGGACACGAGAATGACCATGAGCCAGCAATGTGCCCTTGTGGCCAAGAAGGCCAATGGCATCCTGGGGTGCATTAGAAGGGGGGTGGTTAGTAGGTCAAGAGAGGTTCTCCTCCCCCTCTATTCTGCCTTGGTGAGGCCACATCTGGAGTATTGTGTCCAGTTCTGGGCCCCACAGTTCAAGAAGGACATGGAACTGCTTGAGAGAGTCCAGCGCAGAGCCACAAAGATGATTAAGGGAGTGGAACATCTCCCTTATGAGGAAAGGCTGAGGGAGTCTCTTTAGCTTGGAGAAAAGGAGACTGAGGGGTGACCTCATCCATGTTTACAAATATGTAAAGGGTGAGTGTCAGGATGATGGAGCCAAGCTTTTTTCAGTAATGACCAATGATAGGACAAGGGGCAATGGTTCCAAACTGGAGAATAGGAGGTTCCATGTGAATATCAGGAAAACTTTTTCACTGTGCGAGTGACGGAGCATTGGAACAGGCTGCCCAGAGAGGTTGTGGAGTCTCTTTCGCTGGAGACATTCAAAACCCACCTGGATGCGTTCCTGTGTGATGTACTCTAGATGACCCTGTTCTGGCAGGGGGGGTGGACTAGATGATCTTTTGAGGTCCCTTCCAACCCCTAGGATTCTGTGATTCTGTGATTCTGGTCATGAACTACCTTTGTTTTGCTGGGAATCTTGTAGAAACCATATCAGACATATCATCCAAAGGCTTTATTTGTTTGGTTGGTTTGCTTTTTAGTTACAACTATTCAGTTAAAGTTACTTCTTTTCGTCCTCATTTCTTCTATATTTAGTACCATAATTTTGGTCCATTATTTTATAACCAAATGATTCCTGACTTTAAGTCAATTGTAAAGCTCTAATTGATTTCAAAGAAATTAGGATTTTATCCTTTCCATCCCCAAGCCATAAGTATATTGCCAGAGGGTCCCAGAAAGTGATGCACGTAGAGTACTGTGCATCTAGCACTGTGAAGTGATAGTAACTTTCAGCCTCCACTTCTAAATCAGCCACTATTGGAAGAGACAATACCCAAAACTATGACATAACATTGCAAGTCATATATGTCACTCTGGCATTGGAGACTCTGAGCTCCTATAATGCAGTGCATTTGTTCACCTACTGAGCCTTCTACTACCTGAACTTTCAGTAACTATCACTGCTAAGTTGGAAGCCTTTCACCAGTAAGAATCACTGGAGAGAAGAGGAAAAATAAGAAATTAAACATAGAACAAAACTTGCATATCAGTATTTTAGATACTTCAGATGAACAAATTATGTTTCCAAAACTGAAACTGAATTCAAAGAACTTTATTTCCTACCTGCTCCATCAATACATCACACACCACTAATTCTATTAATACGTTTGTTATAGTTTGAGGAGGCACAGGACAATTTTATGGTATCAATACGAAAATCTAGAGAGAAGGTTTTTGGGACCCTGAGGGATCCAGAGGGCAGAACAGAGAGGGGTCAGTATTCCCTCCCATCTCCTGCCATACTCTAAATAAAGCCAGGAGGACAGGAAGTCCGTGCCTTCCTGCTCCCTAATTCCTTGCTACTTTGTTGCTCTTGGAGGTCTTAGAGAGAGGATCTTGCTCTTTATTATTGGCTTGCCACATGCTCTGCAGGATCCAAATTCATCAGGTGCTGGGAAGAGCCTTGGAACATTTTTCCTGAGTTGCTTCTGACACGAGGGACTTTTGGACACTTATATCACCGACCACTGAAATTGGATTTTGTATATATTTGTATATTTGTTCCTTATCCCATGTGTTATTCTCCCTTCCCTGTTCTGTTAAACTTGTTCTAGTTTTAACTTTCAACCTAAAAGTCTCTCTTCCGTATTCCCCTTCTATCTTTCCCCTGGGAGGGTGGAGGGGAGTAACAGAGAGCAACTCTGTTCTGTGGGTCTTGGTTTGTCCTGACCACTAAACCAAGACAATGTTTAATTTATAATATGCTTATTTTAAGTTTGAGGACAATGGTGAAATACAAGGGAGAAAAAAAGAAAAGGAAAAAAAAGCACAAACCAACCAAAACCAAAAACCCAATCAGAAATACATGCTATATTTCCTATTAAATAGTGGGAAAAATAAATAAATTCAAGAGACAATCACCTATTCATGGTGAAATGGAACCCAGATGCTAACAGCTGAGAAGAAACTTGCCTCAGAAACGCAATTGCATAAGTATCTTTCATGAAGGTTTTCATAATCCTCAGAGTAAGCCAGTGCCCACTACACCACTAGCAATAGTAGTGCATTAGACTTTTCTATTCCATTTGGTTGGGAAAATCTGGTATTGCCATAGTTCATAGACATCTTTTAAATGAGCATAGAACATGGCAGTTGCTTTTGTAGCTATGGAATTCATTTAATTCAGACTCTAAAATTAGTCTTACACAATCTCATCATCTCCAGATGCTCCTTTATACCCATAAATCCACTAAAATGTTTATATTGTCCCATGCAAAGGGGTGAATGCCTGCTGTGGATTGTTGCTCCAAGGCAGCAATAACTTACTATGTCTTTTCTGTAGTAAGTTGCAGTGGTTTTTTGAAGTACAATCTATAGACATTTGCTCTTTCCATCACACCTCCCACATTTCCACAAGCCACAACATATTTGTGCTTCAAGACATCTTCTGGAACAAATAAGTTTTAGTTTTGTATTAGAATACGGCATGACATGAGACAGATATAGCTGGGGTTTCTCCTAAGAATAAATTTGTATGCTTTTAGAACAGAGACCAAGCAAACATCAAGCTTGCATATATGCCTTAACTTCCAAGCCAAGGAAATAGCTACCATATGTATTAAAAAGTCAGTATCACATAATTAGATTAGATATAACACAACTGGGCCCCCAAAGACCACCATCCAATCTTACTCATTCAGTCTTTGGGACCAATTATCATGTTATTATACTGAGAATCCACGAAGGAAGAGGATCCTATTGTATTGCCAAACAAAAAGGCAGTTCTTGCCTCAAACGTCATCCTATTTTTTTGTCAGTCAAATTCAGCCTTGGTACATATGATCCCTTCTCTGAGCCAGGTTATCTCTCTTCTTCCATCACCATAATCTCTTTTGTAGTTCTGACTACTAAAGAAGGGAGATATAGTCCAGTTTTTCCTCTGTGGGTAAATATCTTCTATGGATTTAATTTCTACTATTTTCTTTAACAAGAGGTTAAAAATACAAGGAAAGAAAAAAAAAAGAAGAAAAAGAAAATAATGAAGATTATTCTTGGTAATGCACCCCTCCAAATATTAACCTCTCCAAGCATTAACAACTGTTTCATTCTTAGCACTATCTATAAAAATAAGATGGACAGCAAACAATTCCATTTACAGTATTGCATGCTACTGAGGTGCTATTAAGTCTAGGAATGTGATACAGCAGTTCAAGGTGACTAGAAATCACGATTCTTGGCTTTTATTTCTGACCCTGTTCCTAGCTCAATGGGTACATAACTTAACCTCCTCTGTCCCAAATTTCAGCTGATATAAATTCACAAGGCTCAAAAGGCATGTGAAAGGACCTGCACAGTCAAGCCTTCAGTCCTCTACATCCTAGTTTCTCTAAAAGTGGGGCAGATAATATTCCTATTTATGTTTAAGTAATTAAGAATATATTAATATGAACGCTATTAATTCTGGCTAAATGGTTTGAGATCCACCTTTGCAGCAATGGTGAAATAATCAAAGAAAGCATTTCATCATAGCTTAATGTAAGCTGAACTACAATTTCTGATTGCCTGTAGTGCTCATCTATAGTAGAAATAAATATTAAACAAGTCTCTATTGAATATCCAGAATAAATCTGTGGTTAGTTGAAGTGCTGTTTTTATGTAAATTGGAGAGACAAGGCATCAGATTCAGTTTTTCACTGCATGCTTCACAAAGATAGTCCTAAGCACTAATGCCTAGAGTCTTAAACTACCTGCTTCACTGCGAAGTTTAAATAACCAATCACTCTGTCAATGCGTATGCCTTTAAGTCAGTGCTGTGTTGACTCTTTAAATATTTTCACTTTTTAATATAAACTTTTCAGACAAAAATCTCTCTTAGAGAAACAAGGACCCTACACAACCAAAATGGAGAGAAGTTGCTACTTTCTTTTTTTTCAGTCTCACCTGTTTAAGTACAGCTGGCACAGCACAGATGCATGCATTACTCTAGTCTGGGGGATAGCCTGTTTACCAATCTTTAACAACTTACAGTTGAAATTGCCTCATTTAGGAATCATGATGGTATTGACTATTAATGTGAAGCAGAAGAGCCTACCAACAACACCAGGAGTCTAAAAATCTGTGCCTTGGGTTCTATTCGAAGCTCTGGAAAGGAAAAAAGAGGCAGGTGGGATTTGCATACATTAATGATTTCAAAATCCTGCTCAGCATTCATTTCCATTGCTACACACTTGGACACAACCTAAACCAAATCTGGCAGTAAGGGAGACATTCTTCAGACCTTTGTGGATCCTACACCAAAACAGTTGATTTTCCAAACTATTTCACCAGAGGGTTTGGAAATCAAAGTCTTCATCTGCGTGGTATAAATCTGCATATTATAAATCCACCTATAAATGGCCTGCAGGCAAAACATAACATGAAACTGAGATAACATATACAATACTATCATTGTATTTTTCATGCAAAACTGTATAGAGTTTTGTCTTTTCAAATCCAATACAAGACACGGAAGGAACATCTTTAAGGATCATTTACTCTTTGCCAGTCAAACAGCTACCTAAATAAAGAAGCAATAGATAATGAAGCTTAGTTATTTTCTGCTATTATTGCACATCTATGAATGTCCAAGAGAAAAGACCATCACCTAAGGCTTCTTGAATATGTTAGGTAAAAAAACAAAATATTAAAGAGTTTTGGTTAGAGTTCTGTGATTTAGCAGAGTAGATATTACAACATAAAGTAAAGCAACATATTTGCGATTTTTTTTTCATCTAAACAAAAAAAATACTGTTAGAAAATGTACTTAATAAGTTTTGTCATACTATTTTGATGTTCTGATTTTTTATGACTGTCACTAACTGTCAAGTGAAAGTTCTGTGAAAGACAATATCTTGCATAGATTAAATTAGGTAGTTCCTATTCAATGCTTTTCAGTTATTCACACAAATGTTAACCTCTGCACAGAGACTACCTTTTTGATAAAATCCCTCCTTATGTCTAAAACCAGCCTTTATTCCACTCCCAGCTGCATTTTATTAGTTTTAGACAGCACATTACTGTCACTGGAGAAGTTTCAAGTTTAACTTAAGACAACTTTTGCATCCCAGCTGAAAAAGTAGCAGTTATGAAAAGTAATTTTCAGTTAGTCACATCATCACAAGTTGGTTTACATTTACACTATATGAATTTAAGTTACCATTCCAACATGAAACCCAGAAAACTGGAATTCACTTATGGAGAAGGCCTTGCAAAGCAGAAACTTTTTTCAAGTTGTGAGTATGGTCTGTCACATCTGCTTAACATGTAGAGTTTCCATTATTATTAGAGAGCTGTATGTAAGTACTGATGGAGAGCATACACCTATTACCTTAGTCTCATGAATAATTAGGTATCATGAACAGTCAAACATATAGTTTTTGCTTATTACTCTGTGTAGATTTATAATATAGAATATTGGTATGTAATGATCCCTACAACATCAAAACATTTGAGAAAATATTTGAGGAATGAGTTTAACAAACTTCAGTGCATGCCAAAACTCTCTCAATGTGTTCTCTAAAAAAAACCAGTAAAAAGACAATAAGCAGACTATGATCAGTTTGAATTCACCTGCATTCAACCTGATGTTGAAAATGATAGTGCCTCCAGGTACATGTGGTTTCTACATATGCTTAATACATTTAACAAACACTACTTCAAAACTTTGACAAGTTCATGCAAAGAGCTGCTTAGCAAGCTGATTATTTTCTTCAGTTAAATGTTGTTTTAGAAGCATTAAGAATCCACTGCTCAACTGACTGAGAAGCTGGAATAACAGTCAGGAGAGAAGACAAAGAAACAGAAGGAAACAAAACTTTTCTGGGCTTCAAACAGAAGGATATTGATGTTTTCACAGCTTTTTGGGGCGATTATTTGAGACTCTGTAGTGTGGACACGAAGAAGCATTTCAGCTTAAAGGAGTAATATTTGATCTTTTACCATTTGGTGTGAAAGACAAGCAAACTTCTATCAAACATCACTGCAGTGCTCATGGGTAAAAGGACCTACATTGGGGTGGTGGAATGAAAATGACAAGTAAGAATTATTAATAATACCAAGAAAATGCAAAAAGAAAAACAGAAAGTAGTGGGTTAGGAGGAATAAAAAGAGGAAGAGAAAATGAAAGGGACTTTTTTTTTCCTTGCTCATCAAGTCTGTAACCATGGGATAGGACAAACAGAAACTTTAATTCTTGCTACTTCAAGTTCCATTGTTGGACAGAACAAATGATGGACATCTCACAGGTTACTCAGCCCTAGAAAGAAAGCAATTTGTAAAATCATAGAAAAGCTTTTCTAGTAAAAGGCACTTGCCAAGTAATAGCAGCAGTTGTGTCATTGGAGATTCACAGATTTCATTAAATTTTGGAATCTCTCTTAGTATTAATACCTAGAGGGTGTGTCAGCACATGAATGCTTTTAGTACTCCTATAAGGAAAGTGACTTCAAATATATCAGGAAAATATCTGTCAATGTAAATTCTGTTCCTTCACAGTAACACTGCACTAGCACAAATCCTATATGAAGCTTTATATGTAAAAAGATTGCTGTGCCTTACAAATTTCTTTTTAATAAAATCTATTGAATATAGAAAACTATAATAAATGAATCATCACAAGCTTAATGATGACTGAAACACTAATAAAAATGGACAAAATTACAAACTGTTGATTTTTATTTCAAACCTGTGTTAAGCTAAAGTATGTTCCTTTAAATCAATCAGGTTTACCTCAGAGATGCAGCTGTAATGGAGAATTGTGGGATATAAGAGAATCTAGCATTTTGTAGAAATCACTCTACCTTTTCACAGAATCACAGCATCACAGAATTCTAGGGGTTGGAAGGGACCTCGAAAGATCATCTAGTCCAACCCCCCTGCCAGAGCAGGGTCACCTACAGTACATCACACAGGAACGCATCCAGGCGGGTTTTGAATGTCTCCAGGGAAGGAGACTCCACAACCTCTCTGGGCAGCCTGTTCCAGTGCTCCGTCACTCGCACAGTGAAAAAGTTTCTCCTGATATTCACATGGAACCTCCTATGCTCCAGTTTGCAACCTTTGCCCCTTGTCCTATCATTGGTCACTCTATCACTGTAAAAATCTTTGCTCCATCATCCTGACACTCACCCTTTACATATTTGTAAACATGGATGAGGTCACCCCTCAGTCTCCTTTTCTCCAAGCTAAAGAGACCCAGCTCCCTCAGCCTTTCCTCATAAGGGAGATGTTCCACTCCCTTAA
>VZRW01004199.1:463596-556778 GCA_013398125.1 Aegotheles bennettii | reverse complement strand
CATTCTGTACCCTCATCCAGGTCGTTGATGAAGATATTGAACAACACCGGTCCCAGTACCAACCCCTGAGGGACTCCACTAGTTACTGACCTCCAACTAGATTCTGTCCCATTGACTACAACTCTCTGACTTCTTCCCTTTAGCCAGTTCTTGATCCACCTCACTACCTGATCACCAAGCCCATACTTTATCAGCTTATCTACGAGGATGCTGTGGGAGACAGTGTCAAATGCTTTACTGAAATCGAGATAAACCACATCTACCGCTCTACCATCATCTATCCACCTAGTTATTTCCTCATAGAAGGCTATAAGGTTGGTCAAACATGACTTACCCTTGGTAAAACCATGTTGACTACTCTTAATGACCCCCTCATCCTTGATGTGCCTAGAGATAGTGCCAAGAACAAGTTGTTCCATCACCTTTCCAGGGATGGAGGTGAGGCTGACAGGTCTATAGTTACCCGGGTCCTCCTCTTTAGAGGAGTGCATCTGATACTCTGCTAGAGTGGATTTCCATGACAATCAGGCTATGAAATTTTATATCAGCTGGAGATCAGCTCCCAGACATCTTCATGACAAATGACATGAACTAGTTTTGGATTCAGAGTTATGCAGCAACAGTAAAAATCAAACTAATAGTGAACAAACAAACACACAGTGTGGGTTTTTTTCTTTTCATGAGATATTTTCTTCTAATTAAGCTGTAATTTTGGAGGAAAACAACACAGGTATATATAATTAAAAAGTCATTATCTCACTACAGAAAAGAACCAGTACATGCTAAATCTTGTACTGTAATTTGGGACATGAGAGAAAAGTGCCCAAAATATTTGTTTAGCATCAGAGGCAGAGAGTCTATGATTCTAAATATTATATAAAAGAGAAGGAACCAAAAATAGTAACATATTGTTTAATGTTCACATACAGAAAACAAAATACAGCAAAACAAATGAAGATGTTGCTTAGCCATGCCTTAATAAGTAAGGCATGCTTTTTAAAAGATGTAATAAGCTGTTTTTTTCCAAAGAAAGAGTTAAGCAGTAAGGCTATTGAAGCAGTTTTCTCAGCACTCAGTACAGGACTAAAAAGCCTGCAATTTTCAAGGTGATTTGCAATTTCCATTAATTTGTTGAAGGTTTTGTAGCTCAATAATGAGACACTTTCATCAGTTATTAGTGAATCAGAGCTGTTTGCAGCTTTAATTCAAACACAGTAAATACAAATGCAAATTTGTATATGATTTTCTATTATCATTTCTAGACAGTGAAAGAAGGCAAATGATCTTCATGAGAATGGGGGTGTTTATCATTATTTGCCTAAAATTGTTTAACAGCCCCATACTGCTGAAAGTAAACTGGGAATTGTTGATGAATGCCAATATTTGGGTTGTGATAAACTGCAAATGGTCATTTGGTGCTTGGATGTTGTCTTTACCTCCCCGAAAACCAAAAATCTTAAGGTTTTGTCTACTTTAAAAGACACAATTGTTGTGCTGTCATATGGTTTTATTTATTCTTCAGCTTCTTGATTCAAGGGAAAATTTCTTGAAGTTTAGGATCCATGTTAATTCTCCCTCCTAGATTTAGTGTTTTAAAATCCTTTCCTATAGGCTAGAGTCTGTAAGCCTAAGTCTATAGGCTAGATCTGTATTGTGGTATTCTGGTAGAATACAGTAAAATGGGACATTAAAAGGGAATAGTTCACAAGGTGACCAGAGAGGTTCCTAACGCCTGTTGAAGCTAATGTAAAAATCAATGCCAACACAATTTCATGTCACTGAAATCCCATTCTTTTAATGCCTCTTTCAAAGAATCCTTGAGCATCTATCTCTACAAATCTGGTCCAGAGAGCAATAAACTTAATTTATTTCTGTCAGTAGCAAGTATAGCATATTTTCTCCTTCTAAATCAAGCTCTTAATTAAAAACAAAACTAAAATGGATGTGGACCTGTTGGAGTGAGTCCAGAGGAGGGCCACAAAGACTATCAGAGAGCTTCAGCAGCAGTTTAAGACAGGCTGTGAGAGTTGGGATTTTTCAGCCTGGAGAAGAGAAGGCTCCAGGGAGAGCTCATAGCAGCCTTCCAGTGCCCGAAGTAGGACTACAGGAAAGCTGGAGGGGGACTTTTTTCAAGGGCAGGTAGTGATAGAACAACGGGTAATGGTTTTAAACAGAAAGAGGGTAGATTTAGGTTAGACATCAGGAAGAAATTCTTTTCTGCGAGGGTGGTGAGACACTGGAAGAGGTTGCCCAGAGAAGTTGTTGCTGCCCCCTCCCTGGCAGTGTTCAGGGCCAGGTTGGATGGGGCTTTGAGCAACTTGGTCTGGTGGGAGGTGTCCCTGCCCATGGCAGGGGAGTTGGAACATTAAGGTAGGTCCCTTCTAACCCAAACCACTCTATGATGGTTCTAAAACAGAGGTTTTACTCAATAGCCACTTGATGGCAGTGTCCTGTATAAAAAGATTAGATTGTGAAGTTAAAACTTTTTAAAAAAACCTCAATAACAGTAAAAAGCCAATCCAAATGACACCTTGATTACTGCAGACTATTACGCTCCTAATAGAACTCTTTTTAATAATATTTTGAAGGTCAGCAACTAAATCAATAAGTAAACCCATAACAATCATGAATTTTAAACTTCAAAAATGTTGCTATAAAGGTTATTCCTTTAAAATCAATATATGAAACATTTTTAATATGTATTATGAATTTGATATTCACTCTGGCATGTAACCCTCCAAAGATAACTCATAGTTAATTTCTCTGGGAAGAAACAAAAGAAGAGAATTCCATGAGGATTTACTAAGAAAGAGTACATGAGCATTGATACAGTAAAAATATATGACACGAGTGTTACCAGCACAACATCATTTCTGTAGCATGTAACTATGAGAGTGGTTTATGTTTCCTGCCAGCAGGATGATCCACATTCTTTGGTCATCAAATACAGCCAAACAAAATTAAGAGAAGAGGGAAAGTTGTTCATGGAAGGATACAGGTCAAGTTTAAAAGCTGTCTTTCTCTTCATCTCCTGTCTAACTCATCTGCTTGCACTTCAGCCTGGAGAGCAAATCCAGACTAAATGTTTCAGCTTAACAATGAAAAAGGCTAGATCCCTGTACTCTAAGTGAAAAACCAGTTAGGATTTGCCTTTGCCTTCCAGGATCTCTAAACATAATCTAACCCAACTTTGGACCTTTTTTACACTTGTCTGAAAACAGATCATCCCCAATAGGCAATGACTGCTCAGCATATTAAAAACATTGGTCAATAACAAATTGTAATAATGCAACTGCAAAGACAGTTCTGTGAGGATCATATTCTACCACCAATTCTCTAGAAAACATTGGTTTGCAGTACCAAATATGTATGTAGTGAAGAAAACACAACTCAGTTTTTCCAGTCTTTTAACAGCTAAGCAAGTCTTTAAGACTAAAATCTGTCATTCTTTTGATTTATGACTGGAACTTTCATTGCCACTGACAATTCAACATACTGAGTGAAACATGAAGAAATCCTCCAAGCGGTAAAACAAACAAAAAGATCAATGTTCACAAATATCTTCTTGAGTTATAGAAACACTAAATGATACCCTGAGCTCATACAGAATTAATGTCCACAAAGTTTTCTTTTTTCAAATCTGGGGGCAAAAGGCAACTTCATTCCAAACACTTGAGCTTTAATGTTAGTTTTTCACCCAAAGCAATTTTTTTCTGTCAAGTCCTTAAACTGCTACAAATATGGTTTATAATGGAAGCTGAAACAGAAAGTACACCAAATGCAGAACCACAAACAGAAGCAATGTTTTAGTTCTAAAACTAATGTTACATTTCTCATTACTTTTGTGAGCCACAAAATTCATATGGAGGAATCTCAATGGCTCAGTTTTAAAATTAGATAAATGTCTTAGGAATCCCAGAAAACTTAAAAAAGAAAGTACTTCCTGCTCTTCATCCACAAAACCATTTTGTATGAGAAGAAGCAACATTAAAAAAAAACAAAGTTCGTTCTCTGATGGTTTATCAAACAGGACTCAAAAATGCAAAGATGACAAAATCAAACAATTCTGGGACCATTCTTCCAACACTATCTTGAAAAGATATTTTTCAGGTTTTATGTATTTAAGTGTGATTTTATAAACTTTTGTTGATGTTGTAGCTCATTCAAATTTATATTTCAGCCATAAACACTAACTTCTATAAACAGTTTACTGGGACAGGGGACAGAGAGTGTGACTGAGGATGAAGGAACTGGATAAAAAGAAACACCTGTAAATTCAATTTCAAAATGTAGCATTATTGTGTTCTTTCCTATTCCATGTCCTGCACTATATCAGTCTTAATTTTGATATTCAACAAAAAAAGACAGAAAAATATAGTATTCTGAAAAAAGCTATTTCAAACAAACTTACAGAATAAGAACCACATATGACTGAAATACTAGCATACTTATAGAAGAAATTACTTGTCTTCGCACAAAAAAAATATGCTTAGGCTGCAAACTTACTGATTTAGTCAGCTGTATATGATTTATATACTACTCTTTTTCCTGCTAAAGTCCAAGAACTAGATCCTTCTAAACCTGGAAAGCAGCTGGCAGAGAAGGCTTTTGCTTATTTATTAAGGAGTATCTACCTCGATATTCATTTTTATAGAACTTTTTTAATTGCTATAGGCCAAACATCATCAGGTCGCTATTTGGAAAATATACAAGCAACATTACCAGGATTGATGGATTCCCGACTAAATCTTACAAACGGGTTGTTTTTCAGTCAGAAGGTGTACTCTTTCAGCACAGTGGCAGACACATTGAAGTTGTCCTGGAAAGCCTAGTAATGAAGAACATGGAAGACCATTGCTGCAGACCATAGTCAGATAAACTGGATAGCTGATTATAATCACTAGGTCACGGAATAGAATCAAGACCAATAAAACCAAGTGATTTTAAATTTTAGTGTTGAAATGGAGAAGTTTCATTTGGTTGGTACTTCAATTTCCTTGTGCAATTTATTTTTATTCCTTGTGAAACACAAAGCTATAAAGCTTACTACTTTGGAATTAAAAGCTTGAAGAACTGTCAAACTTTGCAGTAAATGGCAGTTCAGTGTTGGCAATGAGATTATGCATTTTGATAGGGGCTGTGCAATAGTGAGTTTAAAAGTATTTCAAAGTAGAGATTGTAGGTTGTTGCTGCACAGGAGTAGCATTCTTACTAATGGAAGGGAGTTATGCAGAGAGTAGAATGCATTGGCTGAGCAAAAAATGTGCCATGATATATGCAGCAACAAGGTGGGGAATATAAGCAAGGTAAATTGATTCAGAGATACGCTGGAATGGTGAAGAAGTCTATGAATGAGAAGTCTGAGAGTTAAGGTGTCAATTTTAGAAAAAAATTCTTTCCTAAAAATGTCATAATTTCATGTTAAAGATCTGAGAAAATCTTATTTTAGCCTAACCAGTTACCTTTGATCAGACTTCTTTGCATTTGGGGTTCTTGGTTTTGGTGTTTCGGTTTGTTTTTTGTTTGTTTGTTGTTTTTTTTTTCATTTCATTTGACATTAAAATGACCTTTAAAAATATTTGTTGGTGAAATAAGAATAAGATACTTGCAAATCTTATTTTAGCTTTGAAGCTTTATATTGTCCTTCTCTTGGCCTGTTAAGTAGTTAATATTTCATACTTAACCAAATGGTTTAGATTTCCACATGCAAACAGTTTCTCTCTTTTCTAGACAGAATTGGTGAGCAATAACTACAAATTTTAGATATCTTTTAAATATTTCTTCTTAATGTTTTTTCTAATTACTTGTTTCTTTTCTTTAGCTGGTCTTTAAAGAATCTTCTTGCTTTGGTCAATGTGAATTGCTTAATAATTAAGTGGGAGAATATTTATACAAAAAATATGTAAAAGCGAACTACACATGCAATTTCATGAGAATACATAAAAATCTTCCTCTGTTTTTCTATTAGTTAACTACTTATCAACACAGACACACAATACTGGGAAAATAGTTCTATCTTTACTGGAACGGGATGGACAAAACCAGAAAACATGACAAAGCCAAATTCATGATTTTGTAAATTTCAGATCAACTGTGTGTATACATAGAAGAGAATTTAAGATTAGCCAGACTGCTTGATCCAACTTTTTTTTCTTTTAAAAATTGATGCAATTCCCAGATTTCCCTTCTTTCTAACTGAAGCCAAAGAAACAGAAGTGTCAAATTGCATCAAATAAATCATAATATATGCTTAATAGACAAATATGCTTGTTGTTTTTCTTCTACTTGTTAATGACCTCCCCAGACTTAGTTTTTCACTTAGAAGCTG
Source organism: Aegotheles bennettii (assembly GCA_013398125.1). NCBI lineage: Eukaryota > Metazoa > Chordata > Aves > Caprimulgiformes > Aegothelidae > Aegotheles > Aegotheles bennettii. The sequence continues at coordinate 550,450 of VZRW01004199.1, read as the reverse complement.
CTGGTCTTGTTCCAGACTATCCTTTTGCAGAATATTTTACCATTTGTATCTTCATAAGCACTGTGGATGTAGTATGGTTGTTATCAGTGATGCTTGGTTTCAAATTTGATAATATTCTCACAGTTTCTCTGTGCTGTTTGATAAAATGTGCATGGAGAGTGAATTTGCTACTCATGAACAAAAAAATATTTCACATAATATCTTTTAATATAATGTGAAACTTGTCCCATGTGTCTTTGTTACTTCAAGCCTATTTACAAACTAATTTCTCATACTAAAGAGCATAACTCACAAGAATTTGTAAATTAAGTTGTCATCTTTAAGGAGGAAAGAAAAAAAAGTACTTCCTGGGGCATAAAAATTATGCAGATTATTTTTTTTACACTCTTTTTTTAAAAAAATCTTTTTTCCCCACCTCTTATAAGTATATATAAACCTTTTCTTCACAAATAATGCTATACTGCACTGAGGGTACTGACTGATATCATTGCTTAATTAATTTGGAAACATACAGTGAAGACCAACTACTTTTTCAATGGGAACAAAGCACAGTAGGATTGGACCTATGGTAACACAACATAAAGGAAGTGTTTTCTAGAGCTTTTGTTGTTGTTGTAGACAACTTAGAGCTCAGGACTTACTAAAACGCTTCCCAAACCTTTTCATTTAAACTCTGATTTAGCAAGATACTTTAGTACATTCTTTACAGTATGTGAGTAGTCCAATAAAGAATTGATTTGAATCTATCTGAAAAATATCTGAACAATATATTAAAACATCCCACTAAACCTGGAAATGAAAGCTGTTACTACATTTACTTCAGTCTATTTTTTTTTTTTAGGTTGCTACACTTGCTATTCTTTTACTATGTATAAGAAATATTACAACAAGCTTTTACAAAATGCCAGTTGTTTTTATGGAGAAACAGAAAAGCAGAACTTTTACATCAATTTTAAGCAAAAAGACACGAATGAAAAGAGAAGAGTTAAATCTAAAACAGTCTACAATATGCAGGAGTCAAAATGTGCCTTTGGGTGCCTATTCCATTGCTCAGGCTTCTTTTATTTCTAAATCATGTGCAAACGTTCAGTGATGTTTAAACTAATCTTTAAGGTAAAGAGAAATACACAGGCAACTACTTTTCAACATATTAAATTAGTTTAAAAATAAATTATCTTGAAAAAAAACCCTTTCATGACAAGATTAATTAACATAATGACTTAATGTCAGTTTCTGAAAGTGTGGGAGGAGTTTGCTTTTTATATTCAGTTACTATTTGATGCTGTCTAGTATACACAAGTTCCCACGTTGTACAATAGTCTTGCGTGTCCTAAATTATAATGTTTTTGATATTATATATTTAAAAACTGAGAGCAATCCTAACCAGCTTTATACCAAGCAACTATGTATGTTTTCATTTGAAAAATAAAAGACTGTTAAATCCAAGGTGTTTGTAAAATAATTTTTAGCACACCTTTTTCATATCAATTTATAAAGTTGATGATGCTCAAAGAAATATTGAACTAGTCAAATGTTGGCAGCAGGCTAATGGTTATCACAACTAAGATGATGTTAACTCAAGAATGACATCAACATTTCTCCTACCAAAACTGATGATGCTAATCAAAATGTGGAAATTACACAGCCACTTGGGATGGATGGGAAACTTTAGGTGTGACATCAATGGAGTATGTGTTTCAGGAGTGACAAATCAAAGCTTTCAAGCAGCTGCAATGTTTTCAAGTAGGAGAGGCTGATAAAAATCACATGAGGTGAAACAGAGATCTTCACAACATACAATTGGCCTAAGGATGAAAAGAGACAGAAACAAAATTTTGGTCTGAAAGCAGGGGGAACCTACCAAAGAAAAAATATGCTGTCTATCAGAAAAAAGGAAAACAAAACCCCACTTTGTTCTTAAAGAGAAGGGCTGGCTGCTGTGAACATTCTTCTTTCTAGAATGGTAACATATGAGGTCTGAAAAGGCTTGAATAATTTTTCTTTTTTCAAAAAGAAAAGGATCATCATAGGAATACTTGTTTTGGAAGAGCCATCAGCCAAGAAGAATATGTAGTTCAGTGGTTGTTTAACCCCCAAGAACATTTATTGCAAGTGGATATCAAAAAATGGTTGAGATTTGCTACTGGGATACCCGCTGGTAGCCACTGAATTCTGTTGTGTAAGTAGAACTACACATTCAGCAACCTGAAGGTTAAACTATTGCAGGAAGTTTCAAAAGTAGAGTAAAAGGTAAGGTAGAATACCAAGGTTAGAGCTGATATAAAGAATTCATATCTATGGAGATGTCCAGGACCAAAACTGGAACCACAACAAGTTCTGTTTTGTCATACCATTTTCCATGTTGGAAAAAGATGGTGCTTTGGTTGGAGAAAGCATGTTGGAGAAAGCAAAAGCAAGTTGTGTTTTGCAATGGGAAGTACAGTCCATAAAAGGAAAGAATTTAGGACATGTAGCTTTTCAACAGTATTTTTACAAGAGAGAGACTCTCTTACTAAGGGCCTATCCAAATACATGCACAAGCAAATTATAATGCACTGTGGAAAACACTACTCCATGATACTCCATAGGTAACTATACCATCATGAGGCAGACATCTATATATAGTGAAAGACAATGACTGTGATGGCTAATCAGGAAGCATGCTAGGAGGCATTATCTAAGGAAGTAAATCTCTTATAATTGTGGTGGAAGGACATTGGAAATGAAGGGCAACAAGCTTTGTTTTATGGATAAAAAAAGAGTAGCTACCCAAAATAAACAGCAAAGTACTAAATCCAAGGAATTAATCTAAACCAAATTATGCCCTCCAGGATTACACCTAATGGCATTCTCTGGTCACTTCTGGGCACTCAGTCACTGGGACCAGAACAGAGCCAGTCTGAAACAACCCCCCTGCACCCCGATATCCCTACAGTGGGGAAGTGGGATCCTCAGCACCAACTGTTTCACTCTGCAGATCAGGTCCTATTGCTCCTCACTACTTGCTAATGTAGACATAGTCAAACTGTATTTATTTGGAGTCTGAAGCTGGGCTACATATGGAGTATTTCACCTTTGACAAGTACTAACTTCATTTACATTAACACCTGTCTAGACTGTTTTCCTAAAGTATAAACATAAAAATCTCCTTAGTGTATTTGGGCCCTTCTTAGTTAATTAACCATATGTGACGTAAAGTGATACAACCCAGTTAAAGGTATGTCATTGTTGATAGGATCAATTACAGTCAGACATAAGTATTCGTTGCTTATACCATCTGTGCACATCTCCTAAGTGCAGAACCCTGTCAATGAAAGTATACACAGATTAACTGTATTCACTTTCATTAAAAAACACCAATCTGTTTTGTCAGCTCTAGACATTTTCTGTTAAAAACTTGCAATGATATAATGCACATTCACCTCCTCCTTCCAGCATACTGTGGTTAGTGCTATACTATTTGAAAGGTTTGGAATATTATTTGAGACTGTTCTGCACCTTAAGTGATTTTATTCTTAACTAGTTGCAACTGTACTGTATTCCAAAACTCCATTTATATACCAGCCTGGGAAATCATTGTGGTCATAGTAAGGAAGTAAATCTTGCCCATTCTGTTGCATGCTCATCAGCATTTTCTAAGGCTTCTGTTTCTCACTGCTGTTCTTCAATATTACAGGATCTGATCATATCACATTTGAGGAGGAAAAAACCCAAACAGTAATCTAAGCCTTGTAAGCCTCCAGTTGCCATGTAGGTATGTCTACACACAAAAACACACATGTATATATACAGCAGAAATACTATAACCAATTTCATACCTTTGATGTTAGCCACAAAGAGAAACTACAGTTAGATTAAACCAATACTCCTAAAATTAATTAAAAATTTAGTGGATCAATTTTATACATAAGAAGCTATAAGATGTATTCAGATCTACATGGCTTGGAATGGGTCTTATTTTCATCCCTACCATTATTATGAGAGAATTATTTTTATTTAAAAATGTAATTATAGGATAGACAACATTGGTACTGGATGGGTGAGGAACAGGTTTTAAGGGACCAGTTTGGAGAATGGGAAAATCTGTTTAGAAATTGAAAGTTCTAAAAGTGGGTTGAATTACAATTTACATTTTTTCCTCAGAACTGGGGGAACAAATGGGATGGGATAAAATATGTTTCTAATCAGGCTCCCTCCAAAGATGACATCTTCAAGGAAGATTAGGAACCAGTGTTCTATTGCTGAACCCAGCTCACTTGAGAAAGCAGGCTGTGCATCTAAGCACATTTCTCTCTCACACGAGATTTGAAGGCCACACTTCAGGATTCTCATGAGTAAAAAGCAAGAAGGGATAAATAAGGCACGCTTTTATTGCTATGGTTTGCATACTGGTTTTATATCTCTGTGCTTAATTTGGACAGGATTTAGAGGCACATCCATGTGGGAAAAGTCTGGTCAGTTTAAAACAAAAAAAAAAAAAAATAGGCCTAATCAAAAAAACAACTTTTGGTTGATGAGGATTTCTCCCTGTGTTTATTGTAAAGTCTAAGGGCTTGGTGTCCAGCTGTTTTACTCATCACAGATACTAAACAGTGCTGATGAGGATGCTGACCAACAGTTTTATAAAATGATCTAGAAGAAGTAAAACTATGGAGAAGAGTTTGAATATGCTAACTACAAAACTGGAAAAGTTTAAACAATGGCATGGAGACTTACGATTATCGTGGTCATTTATTTAGTACTCAAGAGCTGAAAGTAAATCACGCTTCCGAGTGTTGTAAAATACATATAATAAGGAAACATTTATTTGAATTCTATAGCAGGTTGCCTAGAATATTTTTATTATTTTATATAACACCATTGTAAATAAAATCCTGTTTACAGCACCTTTTAAATATAAAAATAATTTAAAAAATTACAACAAAAGGAAATTTTGCCACAACCTTCATCCTTCATCCACTCAATGGCACACATAAGAAGTAAAGGAAGCTCAGATTATGAAAGGATGGTACTTGCATTCCTCCGAATACAAAACAAAACATTTAGAGTAATTAGCAGAAAAATATCTCAATTCATTTACAAATAATTACAAAATTTTAATGTAGTATTCAGTAATATTTTTATATGTTATATTGATAAAACAAAATCTCACAAATCTCTACATAGAAGGACCTGAAATGTTCTTTCCCTTTTGGTCTCTATTCATAATCTCAAAATCTTTTACTTCTCACCCGTAACAAAATATACAACTAGTTCTATTGGAACATAGACAATCTGACTTTCACATTAATTTCTGACAGATATACCCTTGAAGAGGAAGTATGGTTTGAATCTCACCTGGAGAACAAGGTCAAAATAAACTAAGCAGAGAGATTTGCTGTAATACCACTGAACAACGGTTAAATGATTATGTGAAGCTGTCAAAGTTGGCAGGTTCAAAACTCCAGTATAGAACCAAAGAGCTTACTTGATTTTTGTAGCCAAAGAAGTTTTGTAATAAGAAATTTGTTTCTGCTGGGAAAACATTCTCTGCACCCACCCTTTCATGTCTTCAATGAGCATTTTTCAAAAGACAAGCAGTGGCATATTTGTCTTGAGTAGATGTTTTCTTACATTAGATAAACCAAATGCACACATCTGAAAGCCAAAGACTGTCTTCTGTACAGTGCAGAGACGTTATGTAATATGTTATTTTATTACAGATGCTGCATGGTAAAGTATGTACACATACTACAGTCTGTGTTGTACCATTTCAGAAATGTGCATTTTAATTAAAAGTATGCGTTTGATTTAATTGCACTTGTTTTTGGCTCTGCACTGAAATATTTGGTGAAGACTTGCAGTTCAGATATCTGGTTGAAACACTGCACACCAGAGATGGCTATGCAGGGTTTGGTCTGGAGAATTAAGATAAAAGTGTTAGATAAAGGCCTCAGAAGTTAATAGTGTATGCTGCTCAGCAAGTCTCATCACACTAGCTCAATCCTTCCTCTCTCCTCATTAAAGACAGACCAACTGGAATGTAGTACAACATCAATACAACTGTAGTGATTCTACTGTGTTGCTTTCAGAAATGAACTTTATTAACAAAAAAATCCAGAATTCTGCAATTCCTTTTCAGATAATTACATCTCTTCTTAGGAAATACAACTAAATAGCTCTTAGGTGTGTTATGTCACTCACCCTTACAATTCATGTATGCTAAAGAAGACATTTTAATAACCATTATGTACAACAAGTTAGGGTTTCAAATGTAACAAATTTCTTCATTAACACTATTATCCATAATGATCACACTTCAGGAGAAATTGCCCTGGGAAACTTAAAATATTAAGGCATCATAAGGGGCCCATGCTGAATTTAAAGTGGATTCAGATGTTCATCTAACAGTTTAAAAAAGGTGTGGCAAAGTTTCTCTTACTTCCCTAAAACAACAAAAAAGCTGTCTACACTATACAACTTCTTATTGAAAAGTCAGGTAGTTCTTCCTGTTTCATCATGAAACACTACATTTCTTGTAAAAAAATAATAATTTGAGATGCACAATGTTAGGAACATGAAAAGATCAGAGTCTGCTTTTGGAAAACTGATTCTCTCCACTTGGAATTTTTTCTGTATTCTTGTCTAGACAGATTCTTGAATTAATTGTTTAGGCAAAAATTTCTACTATATACATTAGTGAATTCAATCTAGAAAACAATTGCCAAATCAAATGGCTATGGCACACCAATTACAACATTTTGATACTAATTTTTTAGGAAGAATTTATGAACATCACAACAAAAACTTAAAAAGAGTTCTTAATGGGAAGGGTACCAGCCTTGAAATGGCAGATGTAGAATGAATCCCTCATTCCAGCCCAGATCACTTTATCAACTCATAAACTGAGCTGACCCCTGGGCCACAGATCCGCAAAACCAGCAAGGTACCCAAATGTTTCTGATGGATGGAAGTTGAGTACTTTTGAAAGTCTTGGCTTTGGTCTCTCTTTTTATTGCCTTTTCTGTACTTTGATATAATGGGACTAGTAATTCTGTCCTAAAGATTAATGTAAATAGAGGGGGGAAATATCCACAAATAGCTTAAGTAGTGCAAAATAGGCAACCCTCAGCCTGCACTGAAAGTCTGGAATATGGAGCACACAGCAAACTGCCAGACTGCTCTGAGAAGCCTATAAAAACATTCGTATCAAGAGTTGACAGTCTGTCTCTTACTTCCCTCATACAATGAATTTCTGCCTCAGGTCTACCTTTTTCCTCAAGAATGGTCTTGGCAATCACCAGTACTCTGTGTGATTTCTAGCTGTATCCCATCAATGATATACCAAGGACTTAAAAAAAAAAAAAAAAGAAAAAGAAAAGAAAAAAGAAAAGAAAATAAAAGGTTCTTTGTTTATTCCTAATTTCATGCAGTTTCTACATTTCACTTTCTACTCCTAGTTATCCAGGCTGATGTTCACTTCTAAACAGTAGTTTTCCCATGATTGTCATTACTGCTGTTTCAAGTTTTCACTATGTTTGATTTGAGTGAAATATCCTATTTCCTATTTCAGTTCTGCTTCTCCAGCACTCTTCCTACCTATGTTTTTTAAACACTGTAACCTCAAAACTGTAACACCGTAAGCTTCAGATGGTCATCTTGTACTCAACAAGGAGTTCAAAGACGAGATATATTTCCAAAATCCCTCTGGACAACGTTTGTGATCTACATATACAAAAAAAGTTGAGGAGACAAAGGATAGGGAACAGATGAAAACTAAAACTGGAACAATACAATACTCATAAAATGCAGTGATACAGAATACATCTGCCACTCAGTCAGTCAGTCAGTCTTTGCATTTATGTCCTTAATGCCCACACATAGAACAGCCAAGAGTTCTTTTCATCTTTCTTGCTGCAAGAGACTGCAGTTGGCTGACTTCTGCAATACCAAATGCCAAGACCAGTCTCTAGGATGGAAGTGACCCCACTAAATTGTATCATATCATAGCACAGTGACACAACAAATTTAAAAACATTTTATGTACAACTGACATCTTATATTTACTCTCCACAGTTTGCATTGTCTCTTCAACATGATCTTTATACTCCTTCCCTTAGAGATCCAACCTCCTTGTGATTACTGAGTTCAGAGAGGATCCTGGCTGACACTGCTCATTGCCTTAAACAGACCTCCTTAAACCAGAGGCTATAAAAGCGGTTCATAGCGTTAGCTACATCAGTCGCTTTCAGAACAGTCACACGAGGATACATGCATCAGTTAACTCCAGTTATTTCTACAGTATTATACTGAAAATCAGTTTAAATATAAAGAACACAAAAACATCAGTGAAGCAGCTGAGGCTGTTCTTTGCTTTGCTACAGTAGAATATCATACTTGGTTAGAAGCTGAGAATTAATTGGATAGGCAAGCAATAACCAGGAACAAAGTAATCTTCCCGTTCTTGTCGGGACCANGGGGAGTGATCCTAATTATTTATATATAGTTTATATATGCTTAATACAGATGAACAAGACTCAAAGTTTGGTATTGGTCTTTCAGCCTCAGCTTCAAAGTTTTCAAAGATAGTATATAGTTAAATAAAAACAAATGCAGTTAAATTAATACTATCTGATTTCTTATAAAACACTGAATTCTTGTGCTTTTTGTGGTTATCTGGTATGCACTTCCAATAACTGAAGCCAACAGAGCTCAGATCTGGAAAATTAGTTTTGCTGAAAATAGGCAAGCAACTCTTCTCTAACATTTACACTAACATCGTCTGGAAAAAAAAAATGGCAATCTTTTGTGCTGCATTTGAAAGGCTTGAATAAATGTCAGTACCAGGCAATTTTCCCATTCTGACTAGAACTGGCTATCTACATGAAAACACAAAATTACTTGTATATCAGATTGTTACTTACCTGCTCTGTTCTTCCTTCAAACTGCCACCGAGTACTGACCCACATCTCACTCTGTACCATTCCCCAACAGCTCTGAATGAAGATGATTGCAAAGCAAAATAGAAAAATACCATAAGGTTTAAAAACAAACTATTTTTTTCTCATTTAGCAGTTATTTAGAATTTCTTTTGTAATTGCACCTACTCTTCAAGGAGACTGTTTTACTCCAATGGTCTTGTCTAGTCTTCCTAACATTAAGGAGTGTATTTTTTTTAGTCAGTGTAAATACTTCTTAGCTTATACAAGTGTTGATGAATCCATTTTTATTAGATGTCTCTCAAACTCCACCTGGCTTCCAAGCAGATCAATCAAAAATGGACTAGATGTCACTCACATCAGTGAAAAAGCAAAAATACACAGCACTCTGCAGAGTGTACATGGAGACAGCCAGCTTACAACTCACCTACTCATGCCATCCCCCATTCTATTTAATCTTTTAGAAGAAGCATTCCTTTTAACCAAATTAAACTCATACTACTTTTTCGTTATCTCTCTATGAACATCTGGCCATCAACTCAAGCTGAGTATGGCTGAAACAAAATTCTGAGACTTAGTCTCACAGAAGTCCCTTCCATAAAATGTTTTCCAATCTTTCTAAAACCTTTAACATCTGGCCTTCACTGATAGGACCCATGAATTTCCTTCTGTGTCTTCATAGGCATTTCCTTATGTCATCAGCCATATGTATGGCCTTTCCCACCTACATCATTAATCAAATGCCTCTCTCCTGTTCTGAAAATAACACTTCTAGATTATGTTAAGGCATTCTTTTCTGGCTTTGACAAACCTATATGCTCAAATCCATCCAAGTTTTTTGCTGCAAAGATAATATTCCTAGCCCAAGAGTTTATGCTGTCCTTTCTAGCTCCCTGGTCACTGCCCTAGGGCAAGGTGTTCCTGATGTTGTTCTCCAGAGTGGCCTACACTGACAGTCTTCATTAGTACACTTTGGAACAGGAATTACTGTGTTACTTCCCATGCTTTCCATCATGCTAAGGAGTAACAAGTGTAAAAGTGTCTTTAACTATGTGATGCTTTGGTCTCCTATCACTTTCCCAGACTCTCACCACAGCCTTTCTCACTAAAATATATGTTTTTTTCTTCGACATTTTTATATACCATAATTGCAAAAGATGTGAGAACAGCTGCACCAACTGGATGCTCAGCCTGCCTATAACACTAACCCATGCTCAGCTGTATGTCCTCTTGCATCTACATTTGTGTTTAGATTACATTTAAGCCTGTATGACTTCAGATTTGTAAATTCAGTTGCCTTCCATGAAAACAGCTCTTCAGCAAAATCATATGAATAATCAAAATCTCCTGTTCTTTCTGCACTATGACTTCTTGTGAATGAAGAAGAAATAATTCACACACTTTGGCACATCAGTTACACTGCCAATTTTCACCTTACTTTGGTTATAAAATTTCTCAATTTTTCACCTAATGTCCAAATCTGTTAATGGTTCCTCATTTTTCTTCATGACCTATTTTATGTGTCAGTCTTCATTTTGGTTTCGCAAAGTTGGAACGCCATGTCAGTAATAACTACGTAGATCATTCTTGAAGAAGACAATGATATCTCTGGTATATACCACTGGATGAGGCATAGCACATAACAAAAAGCAATGAGCCATTTATTTGTAGAGATTTAATAGTGTGCTGATGTTACAGCATATGTGATCATGTTGACTTTGAAAACACCACTTTAAAATTAAATTAATAATGCCTTTCACTATGCTATTTGACTGATGTCCATTGTACTACAACTATGCTGAGTTGAATTAAGTCACAAAATTTTAAAGATGATTCATACAAACTTTTCAGTAAGGAACCTTTCTGGAAGACTTGAAAGCTCTAAAAAAAAACCAACAACAACAAACAAACAAACTTGTTTTGTCCCAAATTTTCATCTGACATTATATTCAGCCATCATTTATATAAAAAGATTCTCAAAATGAAGCCTGCTTAGTGAAGTTGATCAAAACTCCAAAGGATCTTGGAACAATATTTATGTATACAGAACATTTAGAAAGCATATTCAAGTTCGAGTGCCAATATAATACCATGAGAAGAAAAATTGGTGTGTATTGAAATATTTGATATATTGAAAAAAAATTAAAATAGATTACATATTAATTTCCAGATGTGTGTATGCAAGTATTTATAGTCTACCTACTGGTGCTCAACATTGTAACCTCAAAGTAGTTTCAAAATATGAGGGTTAGTTATTTGGTATGTACACTCAATACATATTTAATATAGACATAGGTTTTACTATGAAAGTACATTAAAAACAAAAACCAATCCTGAACAGTAAGTCTTGGTTTATATTCTCATTAAAAAGTAGTTTTTATATGACAATACATCATTTGTAATCTGAACAGAAATCGCTCAATGATCAGAAAAGACAATTGTCATTATCTAAGTAGCCTTTCAGCACATCTTTTTGGTCTCATTATTCAATGTTTAATCTACTTTAATGAAGGTGTTTTTCAGATCACCTAAAACTTAACATGACATTATTAGTTTCTGAAAGGTTGTTTCTTTGGCAAATACTATACTCTTCAAGCACTTCATAAATCTTCATCACTCTTTTAGCTAAAGAGCACAACACAGGCATACATGAGACCACGGTGAGGAAAAGTGCCATTAGAATTGTTTCAGTTTAATGGGCAGCTGGGTACCCAAGCCAAACTTCTTATGGGCTGATGTTTTCCAGAGTAGCTGTTTCTGTACATTTAAAACACATCTCACAGTTGTGAGAGTTCCTAGGTCCTGCACTGGAAGCCACAAGTACCTCCCCTAAGCACTCTGGAATAAGGAGCATATGATAGCAGTCCCTCTGAGCAGGAGTATGTATATGCAGTATATACATGACCTGAGTGGTGTGACAGGCACAGGACTAGGACCCAGCTCTCAAGGGCACCAGTCACCCATTCTAAACAGATTAATTTATTTCTAGGGGAATAAGTATAGGGCTGATCCAAACAGAAAGATGTGCTGCCATGCCGTGGGGATCTCAGATGTGAAGTAGTAGCTGCTGCTTGAGGGATCCAGACCCTCCCTCTGTCTCCAGTCCCCTCCGGACCAGATGCATATGCAGCTGTGAATCCAACACATCAGACACACTCCAAACAAAGTGTCTAATTCCATTTGGGGTTTTTTGAAACTCTATTCCAGAAAACTAATACATATGCTCCAACACAGGGGCAGAAGATTTAAAAATTCCTTAACAAAACAAAACAAAAAATAAGCAAAAGTAAAGCTTGCATATTTTAAATGTTCACCAAGGCAATTCTCATTCTGAACACCACTAAGCACTTAAGTAGTCTGAAGGGAAGTAATAGCCCAGAAAAACAAGGCTATAGGCCCTGTGTTAATATAACCTGCATAATAGATGTTATAAGCAATCCTATATCTTCCATTTTAAAGCAGTACATAAATGAAACACTGATATGAAGCATAAAGACCATTCTAGATTATGATACAAAACTAAACAGCAGGCAAAATTAAAACCAATTCTTTACCAATAATAGATATTCAAAACATTGGCATTTTATTATTATGCTGCATTACTATAGCCACTCAGTTACCTCCTCACTGCAGCACCATCAGTTTTCTGTTGTCCAAGGTAACAGCAGTCTGGATTCCCAAGAAACCGGGGGCACTGGGGGCTGAAGAGCAAGAGGAGGGAAAGGTAATGGTGGAGAGGTAATACAGATAGTTTTAGAGAGAATGCCAAGACTGAGATGTAGCTCCACACAGCTGGCTGTGACGCAGCAAAGCTCTGCATCCATCACAGTACAGTGCTGCTCTGAGTCTTTGCTTCCTGGAGGGCCAGGCACCATGCAGTTCAAACAGACTCTGCCAGCGTGAGTTCAGTGCTGTGCTCAAGTTATTGAGTGCTCTTGCGCTGTTTGGGGAATGCAGAGAAAAGGCATTGTAGTGAAGTCTGATCTCTCAAGTTTACCAGCTCTAGGCCAGTGCTGCCTCTCAGTGCTTGCATGTTTGCTACATCTAACCTAATAAGACCTTTAGGAAATGGAGCAGGAATAAGTGTTAGCAACTGCAAATAGATTCACCGACAGTTAACATTGAGACCAAACTGATGATACCTGTTGTGCTTGCCTCTGCATATATTTTCTGTGTTCCTTATCCAGGAAAAGTGATGTAGGGACATTCAAGCTAGGTCTGTGTGCAGCCTGTTGGGTTCATACAGGGTTTTCTAGTTAGGGGTCTATGCAACACGAAAGCAGCTAATCTGTTTATGGACTTAAGCTGGTTTTATAATTGATACAAACACATTAATACGTCATTGAGATCTGAGGTGTAAAAACACAGACCCAAACTGGCTCTGCATTTGTGGCATGATTAATCCAAAAACTGAATGACAGCAAAATAATGAATGATAACTGTTGCTCAGTTGTTTATCTTGCTTACTCACTGCAAAGGATATTTGTATTGTAGCTGATCAGATTATGCTATACATAAATTAAGCACTACACGGCTCATTGGTATTTCTTTGCTTATTATAAATTGAGACTAAGTTCAAAAATACAATGGGTCAGCTTTCTTGTTGGTCAATTGTGTATCCCTCTCTAAATGGAAGGACAACACACCAGGAAAAGGAATACCAGCATGGTGGTATGTTATTGAAAATGATTTTTCCCAAAATGTAATCTAACCACATCTGTAGCAAACATGATGTCAACTTACAAAGTGCTCCTTGAATTCAACTAACCAACACTTCTGAATAACTTGAATTTTCAAGTTCTCCCAGTAAATAGGAATAAAAAAGGCATGAAGTTCATAAAAGTTTGTTTTACTTGAGATATTTGTTCAAGAGCCGCCAAAATTGCTTAGTGTGCTAGGCTAAATTACTTTTCTACCCCAGAGAGAGGGTGTTCCCTTTAAACCAGAGATGACAGCACAAGAATTTCAGAAAGTATTGTTTGCATTTTACTGATCTTCAGATTGCTAACACAGAGAATTTGAAGGAACAGTACTGGCAGTCTGAAAGTTGTAAAATATTTAAATTATTTTGCTTTAAAAAGCAAATAAAGCATAGTTAAAAATCTTTACTATTCTATTATTAGAGGTGTAGTCTTTTTACTGCCTTTAGCACCAGGTTATCAAAGTATCCTCAGTAATCCATTAAGAGCTAGAAGTAGTGCCCGTCATAGTTGGTTCATTGTCTCTTTCCCTAGGAGGAATATTAAGTGTAAAATATAAAATTTTTATAAGGTTTAGTTTATTTTGTTATTTTTATAAATGCATACACATACTTCCGTGTTTGTGTCAGACAAAGCCACATAAAAGAATTGTGCCTTGCATTTGAAATTCCACAGGAAGTGGCTCCCACCACCCCAAATAATCCTTAGAAAGGCTGAGGAGACAAGATATACAAAAGCAATAAAAAGTTTCAGTATGTATAAACTGAGTTCATTATAGTGATTTTCTACCTCCAAATTAAGGCAATTTTTTTTAAAGTAACTTCAGCCACTTATCACCTTCAAGATAAGAAATAGGATCTTGTACTGAAATCTCTATTCTTTGGGAAGATCTTGTCCTTGGAAGGCTTGATTTCATATCTTGGAATCACAGAATAAGTAAGATTGGAAGGAATGTCTAGAAGTCAACTAAAAACTCATCCCCTGCTCAAAGCAGGTCTAACAGCAGGTGCCTCAGCTGCTAGTCACATCCTGAACAATTCTCAGGATGGAGATTCAAGTATCAAATAAAAATATCACATCTAGCAGATTGTTCCCGGAGAGGCACATCCACATCCACAGAGTTTTTCAAAGCTAGATGGAATCACTATCATGCTCTGTTCTGATTTCATGCATTAAGAAATCAAAGAGCTGAACTCAGTCACTTCTGCACTAGCTTCTCATTGCATAAGGACATGTCTATAACCAATTTTGATTTAAAGACTTGAAATTTCAGAGACTTCAATGCATTCCACACTCTAATGTATAATTTGTATCATATAACATTAAACTCTATCCCATCTAGAAGATGGTAATTTCTGGTTCAGGTCGTTCCAACCTTGTCTTGCATTGTGTCATCTTTCACTACAAAAGCTTCTCTTACATTTCAGTTATCCTAAACACAGAGAGCAATTACCTTCAAGCTACCAAACTATTTATTAATCCCAGGGAGTATAAATAAATATTTGTAGATATATAGAGGGCAGGGGGAAGAAGGGGAAAAGAGAGGGGGGAAGGGGGAAGACACACAGACAGACAAAAAGAAAAAGACATTCCAGAAATCTTGCATCTCAGTCCCACCATGATTTCAAAGAACAGTTAACTGCTGGTCATTTTATCAGCAGCAGTGAAAAGGAAAAGCAGCCAGTTTCATAATCAAGAACTAATCGACTTAGATACTTCTGTCATACAGCACAGAGTAAACTTTATGTTGAGAGTTGAAGTCTGGAAAGGGAACCAGGGATTATTTTCCTTCTGAAAGCTGTTCCACTTTTATGTCTTGTGCAAACTAGACTGACTCAGAGGGAGCTCTTTGCATTGTATGGTTAAAGCTGTGGTCTTGAGTTTGAAGCACTTAATATGTGGTCATGTATCACCCAGCACCCTTACTGTTAAACCTTTCCAGTAAGAAGAGGCTTTCTGTGAGAAAAGTGTCTGTCTCTTTGAAAAACAATTAAGCAATTACTTTGTGAAGTCATGAAAAAGTTCTTCCTCTACAACCTATGAAGAAATCAGACACCTGCATGTGCAATGTAGTCTTAAAAGCAGAATGACAGGATTACAAGGTCAATGGTTTTCCTTTTGAAAGATGTTATCTGGGCAGTATTCCAGCTCCCAGACAGTTCAGAAAAAGGAAAAAGACAGAACACAAACAAACAAGTACAACAGGCAGCAAAAAACAACCAAGTGAAAAAGAATTTTAAAAATAAACAAGATGAGAAATATTTTCTCTTCAACCATGTTTAACCCATTCAGTAACATCTAAGAGATGTACAGAAAGTCCGTATCATTAGGGTTTTTCCTTAATTAGATTCAAGGATGAAGGAATTCACAAAATTGTAGGGCTCCTTCACCTGTTGATTTGAAAACAGTTTTCATGATGATGAGTAAGAATATGGCTTTCGCACAAACCAGACTTGACCAAGCACTTTGTAAATGTATTAAACAAGAACCTCATAAGCTGCTCATAAGCAGAATCCCAAATCTTATCAACCAAGTGAGTTCCTGCAATTCAAGCTAGTTGGTCTACAGGAATGTAGACAATCAATAGGACAAGCAATCAGACAAGCATTCAGCAGGTCTCTTTGGGATGTCACTGTTGAGGCCAGTTAGCAGCAAAATAAAAATAACATACCTCTTGTAAGAAAGTACAGGATGACAGCATTTAGTTATCCCTTTAAAGAGGAATCTAACATTATCTGGCACTGAATTCTGCCTGTCCAGCTCAGCATAAGGTATGATGTTCACAAGGGCCTCAGTGAGCCTCCCCAGTGACCTGAAATTACCAGGACTCAGAGTTCAGGGGCCTCAACTCTACTCAAGTCCTGTGCTTAGTGCTCATCATTAACCATGTGCCACTGAGGGCCTGGAGACAGTCCAGCCTGAGCAATGCTGAAGCAATGCATGCCTCCTCTAGCCTTACCTCAGACAACTTCAGCACTTGGACACTGATAAAACCTGGGCTGCCATCAGAAGCTAAGCATGCAGCTGGAAAGCTTTGGACAACACAGCAGTGCTGGAAATTTGACTGCAGCACTATGCACCCCATGAGACTCTTGGGTCCATCTAAGTTTTCTTTGATTCTTAGCAGGAGCAGAAGCCAGCTGAAGATACACTTTTGATATAAACCTAATAAGACATGTTTTCTTAGTAGAGAAAATGGCAATTCATTCTGCTGATTAAGAGCAAAGGAACACTTCTATTGCTCTCTACCAGAAGAACACACAGCATACGACAAGGACAAAGCCTATTTAATATTTGTACTTAAAGCAGACCTAATCATATTTGGAGTCTTCAGACACTATAATGATGAAATAAGAACAAGTTCTTGGCACTAGTTATTATTCTCATACAGTTACTGAGCAATTTATTACTAAAGATAGGTATCTGACACTGAATGTCTCGTCTTCTATTACAGCCTTGCCTATCATTCACTGCACTGTTACATCTAACATAAGAGTGTTAGCTCCTTGAGAAAACGACCTAATTAATTTTATATGTGTAAGATGCCCCACAGGCTCCCCTGGTGCACTATTCATACAAATCCATTCCTATTGGGCTGATCCTTCAAGAATCAAACAACAGTTAAACACAAGTATGTGTACAGACTGAAGAAGGAGCAAACTTGCTGAACCAAAGAGAAAATCTAAGTAAGGAGTGGAGCACTGAGGCAGAGCTAGCCCCAGTGTTTCCGCAGCAATAATTAGTGGTCATCTCTAGCACAGGAAGTGTTACACAAAACACTGCACAAAATTTAAAATTTTAAAATTTAAAATCTCCAGCGGTACAATGTGCAAAGGAATCTTCTGGGGACAAGTTTTGTACTTGAAAATTTAGGTTAACCTAGGCCAGAAGTGTAAGTGCACTGGCAGTACCCCAGTATACATTTTACATGTCTATTTGCTCTACCTTTTATTTTTTACTTATCACAGAATCACAGAATCACAGAATCACAGAATCTAAGGGGATGGAAGGGACCTCGAAAGATCATCTAGTCCACCCCCCCTGCCAGAGCAGGGTCACCTAGAGTACATCACACAGGAACGCATCCAGGCGGGTTTTGAATATCTCCAGTGAAGGAGACTCCACAACCTCCCTGGGCAGCCTGTTCCAGTGCTCTGTCACTCTCACAGTGAAAACTTATTTTTTTTCACACATTTCCATACCTTTGACTGATATCTCACTCAGAAGGCCATTCAGTATCACTGAATAGTTTAAAATTCTTTTAAAATTGGCCCCAAATACTAATATTATAGATATATCTATATCTATTTCTATATAGGTATGTGTATATGTATGTATTTATACGCATCCACAGGCACATAAAATATTCACATCCATACAGAGAAAGTAACCCTACCATCATTGCGCCCAACAGTAGTGATATAACATTATTTTCACCACCAGATGGCAGTAACTTCAACTTAATATGAACCACACTGGTTGCCACGTGTGCAGCAAACAATGGCATTATTTATGTTTGGGTTTTTCCATAGGAGGGAAAAGCTGCTTTTTTCAACATCTACAGCTATTCCAGCTTCTTTTTATTTGATGACAAATTGGAGGATAAAGTTGATTATTAACGGGTAAGCTCAACTTTGATTGGTATATCCTACAAGGTTTTTTTAAAACATATACCATCCCATATTATTTTTTTCAGTATATTGTAACTTTGCTAAATTTGAAAAATATAGGTGTTATTTTCAGTCATTGTCCTTTCAAAAAATAATTCCGAAACAGAAATGTCTGGGTAACTTTCAATTTTATAATAAACTTAAAATATATTAATGAAATATAATAATAATAATTAAATTGACTAATAATTAAAATTACTAAAGGAATCCAAAGGAGGGGAAAAATGGAAAACATCTTGTGCATAATTGTTTGACAAAAATATACAGTGTGCAAACTTCTTGACTTATGGAAAATTCAGGATATCATCTACAGCAAAAATATTGCAGGCAGAACATACTATGTAACTTTTAAGCTAAATTGTCTTTAAGGTGGGAGCTAACAATTGCTTCTACTGGTAAGAGTAAGAAAGTTTTTATCAGCATAGTCCAGGTATGGTAAAAATAATGTAATCTGGTGGATGGGGACTGCTCTGTAGGATATCCAACTTTAGGAGTGACTCACGCATAGATTCCAACCAAGAGATCGTTGTTCTTCTTTTATTTCTTTAACTTTTCACTCTTTTTGAAAGAAATTTTCCAGAAGAAAATGTCGTATATTATAAAAAGAGGGCCTCACTCCTATTTAACTAATATTAGTATTCAGAATGATTAAGTGGGTTTATATTCAGCTCTATGCTGACTGCAAAGAAAATATCAAAAATGCACATTCTTATTAATAAAACACACTCATCTTTCAATAAATTTATGACCAAATACACAGTCTGTTTGGACAGCTGGCTTCCACTATCCTACAAGTACAGACTCAGATCCTTTATTGTTTCATGATTTTTAGTTTTTAGGTAGAAAGACAAAGTAGAACAAAATTTTCTCCAGATGCAGAAAACAAGTGAGTACAGTGATGGAAAGAAAAGGCCATAAAAATAAAGCAAAAAAAATTACCTGGATTTTATGAGTGACCAGAACTTTAAGAGAAAACAAGGACAACGAAAACGTGTCTTAGACACATAAAAAAATGAAAGAAAGGAACCAAGACCTAAGAAATTATATACAGTGAAGGGAGGAAACACATGCAGGGGGAAAGAAATTATTGTGAAGCCTTTGGGGAGAGGAGGAAAGTAGAGGAAAGCTAAAGAGTCTTGTAATCAAGCCTGGCTTTAGAAGCACCATTGCAGTGAAGCTCAATTTATTTCAAAGAAAAGACAGGCCTCTATTACCTGCTCCAGTTCAAATATGCTGGTGAATTACTGCTTTTCAAGAATACAGTGATATGACTACTTTCTACTACTTCTAATTGAACATTACACAGCCATCCATATTTGTCATTCACATTTATGGCTAATATTCCTGAACATTTCACTTTTCATAGCCAGATCCTCTACAAAAACCAAAAATGTAGGTCCAGTTTACATGGGTGTGTACTAGATGGCCGGCATCACAAATCAATGTCACTTGAACTGAGGACAGTCTCTAAATACAGTATAATTCAAAAGACCTTTTCGTAACTTTTCATTATGGCGTGATATTCTTCTGAGATCACACATTCACATCAGCTGGAAGTATAGGCAGAATCCACCATAAAAGTAAGTTATTCCTAACATCTGGAGGAAGAGGAGAAGTAAAGGTAACAAGGAATTTTTAGTATGCACCTAGTCAAAATGGTTTTAAATTGAGAATGTAAACCTCTGTGAATAACCATGCACTCAAAATCCATCCTTAGATCAGAAAGATAAAGTGCATGTGTCATTGTTGAAGTGTAGAGAGTAAGCACAGGGATCCACCATTCAATACAAGTTCTCAACCTAAAGAGTTTAGTACAAGCCTGTGATGTTCAAAGTGCCATTAAAGGAGGAGTTACAGGCAACTGCTTTTTCCTTGAGCTGCAGTATCAGTAGTAATCCTACAGCAATGTTTGGAAATTCCTGTATATTTTGAAAAGGATATGGGAAAAATAGACAGAGATGAAGGAAGAACAACAAAAAATGAATACTGGAGAATATGTGTTACAGTGAAAGTCTTATGAGATATCAGATCTATTTTAGCTGACTTGAATAAATACATAGCAGTGATTATAGGAAAACAACCACCATCTGTAAGTGCCAGCAGGAAACAATGGCTCAAAGCTGATATCAGTCAAATTTAAATCAGGTAAAAGGCACAATTTTTGGCAGTTTGTTTCAGGAATTAATAACTCTTACTATGGAGATAAATAGTGGATTAAATAAAAAATAAACCCTTTTCTGCTTCAAAGGCAAAATACAAGGGAGTAATAGCACAAAACCTAAGAAAAGAGTTTGGTCCAACGGCACATTCTGATTTGAAACATTATTGCTCTCCAGGAAAGGCATGAAGTAATTAGTCACATATGTAAGGAAAAATATTTGAATCACATCAAGGTGATCCCAGCCTTCCCACAAGTGAGAGGATTGCCATTAAATCTTCCTTATAAACTCATGAGGCAATTTTCATCTGAATAATGACAGTGACAAAACTCCCATCAAGTGGAATCTAGCTGGATTCTAGATCCAGTTCTGGCCCCACCAGAGCAAGCCTTGGGGCCCTGCCCACCCCTCCAGCTGGGCTGAAGCTGTGGGTGCTGGCCACCGCAGCAGCTGGACCCTGCCTCCCCCACAGCAGGGCTCAGCCTGGCCTGGAGTGGAGCCCAGTGTCTGGTCCCCAGCCCGAGGGACACCTGCCCGGCCAGCTCCAGTGCTGCGGTGGGGGCTGCCCCATCTGCCGGCCATGGCCTGCCCAGGTAACCCCAGTCAGCCCAGGTAACCCCAGAACCTCACTGGGAACCATTTCAAACACAGCAGGAGTATCTCCTGACTCCATCCCGGGAAAGCCGCCATAGGATGGAGAGCAGCAGTATAGCCTGTGGTACCCTGTGCCAGAGGCTGGCCACGGTGACTTGGCAACTGAAGCTTTGGGTGACAGTCCCGAGGCTTACCTGCAGCTGGTGAAGCAGCAAACATGGTCCTGCTGCTGGACAGAAAGGCAGCTGCTGTTCACCTGGAAGAGACGCAGGGCATCAAAACAGGGATACGGACTCGTGCAATAAACTACGTGAGACTCTGAGTTTCACCTGGTTATGTTAAAATTAACCCCATTTCAAAGAAAAGCATAAAGTTATAACCCATAATTATAAAATATACTGACAAAAAAGAGTACTTCTTTCTTTTTTTCAGGGTTTGATGAACTTCAACAGGTTAACAAATGCAAGGGAATTGCCATGGACCAGCAGATAAGTCAACAAAACAAGCACAGGGTGGAGCACCTGACCCCTCGCTCGCCTGGCACGGCCGTCCCAGCAGCGGGCAGCCCGGGGCCTGCCCTCAGACCTGGCTTCTCCAAGAGCTGCCGCAGATATAGGCAGGGAGCAGGCCACAGGGAAGGCGAATTATTACACACCCCCCCACCTTCCCTCTCGCAGGCCCCACAGGCTCCTGTCGTATGACAAACTGGCGGCACATTCAATTATGTGTTGAGCTGTGTAGGCAAATAAAGTCACAATTTTATTATCAACTGCATGTTTTAGACTGTATTTTAGCACCTGAAAATTCTTCTTTCTCTTTGTAGATTGTTAGAGAATATCGAGCTTGAATTTATGCACAAAACCTGTAATTTTCTCATTTATACTATCATCTCCACAGCAAACATGAGTTGTGTTTAGTAGAACTTATTAGGAAAAGTATTAATCTATAATCCCATTTCTAGTAAAATAAATATAATGCCAAGGGAAAACACATGTAGCAGAAGTACTATTCTGGCAAAAGTTGTTTAGTTTATGCAGTAAGAAATCCTCTAAGCTGTTTGTTATCACCAGATCTTATATAGGGCCTTCAGTTCATTAACATGGCATTTTTCAAGAAGTGGGATAAGTTGATAAACTGTTGTTACATTCAGCAAATGCATGGGGTTTTTAAACGAGGAACCCTTTTATTTCTGAGAGTTCAATTAGTATTAATTACAAGTTTAAAGAAGCACCACAACATATTCACACTGATAGTATAGGCATATCTACAGCACAATTACTGTCACTTCATTAAGTGCAGTCATGCATGCACATCCCCTTCTAGGATCAAAGTGGTGGCATATCGAGTCCAGGCTCCTGCTATCAGAGCTAACCGTGTTTTACATTCTCTTTCATAAATGTATCATTTTCCACCTTGTAACAGTTAGATATGTGTGGAAAATCAAAACCTGACCAACTTATTGGGAGGCTTCTCCAGAACACTACTGCCTCAATAGCTAGAAATCTGTCAGTCTGATTTTCTGCCAGTTATTTCTATCCCATCTCTGTTCTTCAGATTCAATGATAGTTCTCCTTTGCTTGCAATTGTCTTCTCCCCACAGTACATCTTTTCTCTGGTCTTTATTTTATTGAAGAGAAATAAAGCTTTTAGTATCCTCACAATTCTCTTCCCGCTATTCGTTTTACTAGCCTTTCTCTGTTTGTTACAACTAAGTTCATGCTTCCTACACCTGGGTGCTTTGAATGCTAGGCAGTATTCTGGGGAGGTTGTTGCAGTGCCTCACATGAAGGCATTAATAATTTTATTTCACTATCTGAGAGGTCTGACTTGATACATTTTAAAATAGCATAAACCTGGTTCATGGACCTATCACACTGGTGTCTCAGTCATTTTGGATGAAATTCATCTCACCTAGTTTTAAGCAGCACCTCTGAGCTAGTCACCACAGGCCCCTTTTATAATCAGAGAGACACTTTACAGCATGATTCATCTGATCTATTTTTAGAGATTCCGACTGTATGAAATCTGCTGTGCCCTTGAAATACTCTTCACTGTCCATGTCTAAACAAATACCTCAGATGGAGAGATCTATACTGGATCAACCAAACAGCTTATTTTGTGGTTTATTAATATAATCAGCTCCTTCACTTCCTTTTTAAAAATCACAAGATATCAGATAGTAGCAGAAGTAATCGTAACCACAGATGTGTTTATGTTTTCAGACTTTCACTCTGTTTCTATTCCTCACAGTCTCTGAGTTGTGAAGTTTTCTCCGGATTATTCCAAATCGACAGTACTTTTGAACTGCATATTGAAAAATGGCTCTTCTCGTACACCTTTAAAACTCACAGTAACTAGAGGTAGCACAATTTCCCATCAAAAATCAAATGCTTGTAGAATGATTTGACAGAATTAGTTTGATAACTGATACTCTAGACTAGAACATGAGAAAGAGCAACAGGTGTTTTAAAAAATCAGATTGTCATAACATTCAGAAGTGAAAACAAGATGCTGAATTTTGATTAATCATAAATAAAAGGATGTCGACTAGGGGAGGTAGGTAGGATGCTTTTTGGCAGTCCATCTCTATCAAAGCTCCTTAACTACATGTTCTAAGCAAGAAGCTCGAAACATTTGAATAGTAAAAGATGAACATCAAAATCAAACAAAGAAACATAAATACATATTTCTATAATCTTCTTCGCCAATGAAACAACTACAGCATTTTGCTTCACAAAGAACTAGTTACAATCAGAAAGTAGTGGATACTCTCCCTCACCTCCATAGACAAATCAATGTAGTTACCATACTGTATGGTCTCACAGTAGATTAATTTTTAAAAATTGGCTACTGCTGAATCTTAAGAATTTACCTTAAGTCCTCCAAATATGAGCTATGCAGTGGAAACTGATATAGTGTCACCACTATATCAGTGTTTGTTTGCTTTGTGAGGGAAGTGCTGGTACAGATAAATAGATTTATCCCAGAGGTTTAGCAGCAAGTAACAGGCTGGATAGAATATCTCACGAGTTTTGATTTTGACCAATACACACTCATGAAGGTTTTCATCACGTCTCACTAATCCCGTTTGCATACAAGCATTTGAACAATTCTTTGTGTGACACAAGTGTTTGGACAAAATTCCTTATGACGGGATAACTGGAGAAAGTGTTCATTCAAACCGTTGTCAATCATTAACTAAATAAAAATTACAGAATATTTGTGAGATTACTGAACACAGAAACATGAGAACAATTCAAAGCTGTATTATTTACTATAGCAAAAGTCATTATGAATACTTTTCATCTTACTTGGTGCTCAGAAACCAAAACTCAGGAAACTCAGAAATGCAAACACATAACAGCTTCATTCCCTGAATCACAATGCCAAAAGAATTAGCTTCCAGATAATTCAGGCTTAAGGACAATTTCATGGACAGAAGGTCCATATACAGATATCGAAAGGTACAGCAGGGATGTCCCTTCTAACATCACAAATGAAAAAACTATGGATGCCAAGGGAGTACAAGTGAAATGGACCACAGAAAGCAGGGAGGCCCATGTGCTCTCCCTAAATTGCTTGCCCAGTAGCCACTGTCATAGAACAAGCACCAGGATAGATAGATGGACCATCAATCTGGCCCACAAGAATTGGGGCACCATTTCTTGAATTGTCTTGTTCCATGAATAAAATACACGTAGACTTAAGTATCACCTTGAGGAAAATCAAATAAAATTGTGGGGAAAAGATATTTGTTTAAAATTGTTAAACGCTGTGCCCTAAGTGAGATCACCTAGTCAGAACTAATGAGTGAAGAAATACTATTAGGTTTCTCACATAACACGTATTCATACCCAAAATCCCAGTCATAACAGGATCATTTCACAGGAACATGTAATTTCAGAGAAATATGAAAGATTTCAGTAATTTCAGATCTTTTTAATGCCAAACTATGAGCCATCATGCCTCTGATAAACCAAAAAAATATCCAATTTTCAATTCTCTATGAAAATTCTCTGTTCTTAGGCCACAGTTCTCATAAACATGTCCTTGACAGTGGTATTTGTTAAGCGCATATGCTGACCTTTTCAAAGTTACTCTTTGAAATGACTGTCCTCATCTTGCATTCTGCTACGTAATTTTTCACATTCAGTCGAGTGAAAACTTTGCATGTTTGCCCTAGTTTGCAAAGTTCTTTACTCATGAGTGTACAAGTATTACAAGATTTCTTTCGAAGTTTTTCTTGTCAGTAATGTAAAACTTCCAGAGCTCTTCAACAGATACAAACACAGGGAAAAATTCCACCCCTGTTTCTGAAACAGGATGTAATAATTCTATCAAAGGCATATCTGTATATAAAATATTCCAGAGAACTCCCTCTTCCACAAATACCTCTTTGGCAAAAATCAAATTTAAAAAAAATGTGGTCAATCCCCAGACAGCACAATATTTTAAAACCAAGACTAGTAGCTTAGACATACTCTGGTCCCTCCTAAGTCCCGTTTGGTTTTCCATAAAGTCATTATATAACATACAAGAGGAAGCAAATGGCAAGAAGTCATGTTTTGCATAAGAAGGATCTCTGTGGTGCTTTTCTAAAAATATTAGAAAGGCAAAAACAACCATGTTTTAGAAAAACTTGCTTTCTACACTATGACAATTCATCTTCTTGCGGCCCAGAAAACCAATCATATCCTGGGCTGCATCAAAGGAAGTGTGGCCAGCAGGCTGAGGGAGGTGACTCCCTCTACTCCACTCTGGTGAGACCCCACCTGGAATACTGCATCCAGCTCTGGGGCCCCCAGCACAAGAAAGATGCAGACCTGTTAGAGTGGGTCCAGTGGAGGCCATGAAAATTATCAGAGTGCTGCAACACCTCTCCTATGAAGAAAGAATTAGAGAGTCGGGCTTGTTCAGCCTGGAGAAGAGAAGGCTCTGGGGAGACCTTATTGTGGCTTTTCATTACTTGAAGAGGTTTGTAAGAAAGATGAAGAGAAACTCTTGACCAGGGTCTGTAGTGATAGGACAAGAGGTAATGGTTTTAAATTTTAAGAGGGTAGATTTAGATTACATATAAGGAATTCAATTTTTTTTTACAATGAGTGTGGTGAGGCACTGGCACAGGTTGCCCAGAGAAGCTGTGGCTGCCCCCTCCCTGGCAGTGTTCAAGGCCAGGTTGCATGGGGCTTTGAGCAACCTGGTCTAGTAGGAGGTGTCCTTGCACATGGCATGGAGGTTGGACTAGGTGAACTTTAAAGGTCCTTTCCAACCCAAACCATTCTATGATTCTGTGACTGTTTGGCATGATTGGCTTTTTGCAGGAAACATTTTTGCCATGGGATTATACCACAAAGATTGTAATCTTAAATTGGCCAGGGTCTACACAAGAACAAACCTTTTGTTGCTGTTGTTCTGCTTGTCTCTGTTAAAAAACTACAAGAAATACCAAGTTACTTCAATTAACATTATTTCAGTAATGCTAAGCTTCCATTTCTATAAACAGAACAGAAACATTAAAGGGACTTCTGCTTATCAGTATCAGAGGCTCAGAAAATGACACTACTGAAATGAATTTCATACACTTCAGATGCTCCTGGAATCAGACAAACTTCCATTTCAAGGACAAAATGTCATTGAACTATGCCATTGAGTGAGAAAATGTGTCTTTCTGGTCATTTGACTCAGAGTTTATCCTGCATCTGTTACACATATTCAAAGCATTTGGAAAGAGACTAGGATAAGGAGCAAGGACTTAAGTAGGCTTTATAAGGCTTTTTGTGGTCGTGATTATATACCAAGGAGAATATTCAACAGCCAAAGAGACTTAATTTGCTTTGTATATTAAATTGGAGCTGATGCAATTAATCATTCCCAAATTTATAACAAAGGTAATCCACATACAGTATCTAAAGCAAACAACTGTAATGGTTACTGGCATAAATCATCTATCAGGTATCTTAGTTTTGAGAGGAAAAGCCTACACAGTTTCACATACTACCAAAATTCAAACAACGCAGTTTTAGGCTTTGATGATTCGTTGCTAAAGGGCCTTCTCCAAGTCCTTGCTTTTAGCAACTCCACAGTCAAGCTTGAATGTTCTCTGTCATTAAGGAAATGTAGAAAAGGATGATCCTGGAGAAGCAAACCAAAGGATTTTTCGTGGGGATTAAAGCTGGCAGCACATTTAGAAACATTCAAATTTTAGATAAATATAACTCCTCTTGTACCACCAGACTAAAACTTTGGGTTCTCTTCTGGTTTTTGCAGCCTCTAGTTTATCCAGTAGATTATTAGGATGGGCAACATGATAAACTCCTGTCCTTGAAACGATGACTTACAATATTGTTGCAAAACATTATGAAGTGCTGGTGTACAAATTGCTTAAAGATGGTACCAAGCTGCAGAACCCTTACTTTCACTGAGAAAGAGCATGGACTCTTCAGGGCATTTGCTTTGTTTTGGTTCTGTATGCTATGACAGAGCTGACACTTCTTTTCAAAGAGGCTTACTTGGGTGACTCAAATTAAGAGATTTTTGGTAATATAAGTATCTCTGTTAGAAAACTTTTTTCTCAATTGCTCAAGTCTTTGTAGGCTAGATGTTCTACATTGGTTCAGCTATCTTAACAGCTCTCCATAATTCTTTGTATTTCTTCAGGGAAGAAAAAAACTGGAGGGAAGAAAGTGTAGAAAATCATGCTGCTAAAATTGGTACTTCTCTTAATCCAAGTGACACATTGAACCTTCTCTATAGCATACTGTGTTAAATCTTTGTCCACCACTTTTGTGAAAACAAAGTAGTTCTGGAGACAACAGGGGCATGAATTGCATTGATTATGAAGGAAGTTGCATCTGATAATCCTTGCTATGCAAATCACAAAACTTCACAACACCCATGATGTATTTTCAGTATAAAAAAAGCCCTCCTCCTCCCTGTTCTCAGACCCAGGGATGCACTCCTTTTGTTCAGAGAAGCTGAACTGGCTTCTATATCTCAATGCTTCTTGAGACCTTTAGAGCCCTGATATTAAAGAAGGGAAATAAAATGTTTAGACTGTTTGCTCCCTCACCTAAATTAATGGCTCAAAGGGGAAAAGTAAAGAGAAGTGTCAGTCTAAGAGTCATCACTGGCTTTAACAGAGTAAAATGACTCCAACTGGCAGCTTCAACTTTAGCTTGAACTAACTAGTTGCAAAGCTGGCATGTCACTGAAGCAACAGCCCAGTAAAATCCAATAGATCTTTCAGAACTTCAGTATCAACAATAGAAGAGGGTCAGGAGTGTACATATTTGGGGGCAACACATCAACACATGGCAAAATCCACCCTACAACAGCACCTGAAATATAACTTACTGGTTTCACAATCATGTTTTCATTGCTAATAGAGATGCATCTTTTCTCTTCAACACCAATTCTTATACATCTTTCACTGTAATGCTCTATGCTCAGCTCCTTACAGGAGCAGACTAATTATTTCAAGAGATTATCATGAATATAATTAAGATCAGATCCTCCCTTTGGTACACTGTGCAGACTGCTGTGAATCTAGAGATGACTTTCTTATCAATTACATTAAAATGAACAAGAGGGAAACCTTGTATTTAAAAAATCTTCCTTCCAGGAGCAAATCTGTCTCTCTCCCTCTAATTTTTTTAATTTGTTATTAACACTTAACCTGTTATTAGCATGAGAATAAGTGATTGCTGCCATTACATTGCTGAATTTCAAGAAGTATTGTGTCACCAAATAAAACAGCACTGTCTTCTGCACTGTTTATGCCATACATGTAAGATTGAGTACTTAATCTTTTAATTTATTGTTGAAGGTAACAAGCAAAAATTAAGAGAATTTCACAGTCTAAATAAAGCTTAAGGAACAGCACTTCCACATAATGTATGAATTTCTAAACTGCAGTCAGTATATGAACATATTTATCATCATTAACATGTATCTATAGTACAGCAGGAATACCACAATGTCATATGGTGTGTAACAGCAGACACAAAAGATCAGCAAATAGATTTTTCTCTGAAGATAATGGGACTAGTAAATGGACCTTCTGGAGAAAAGGTACAATTTGCAATCACGTCAAAGACTATTTGAAAACTGAATTAATATGCAGGATATAAATTATCCAGAATGAATACAACGAATCCAGATCACGATCATTTTAAGATAATGGGCTTCCTACTTTTGCTATTAATATTTAATTGTTTATATTACAAGTTTATATTGTCCAATGAATTTTTTGTTGTTTTTGTAGATAATTTTGGCCCATAAATGTGCAGGGTAGCCCAAAGACTTTTTTCAGAAAAGCCTATCACTATTTCGAGGCAACTTACAGTTGGTTCACATATACACTTTCATTTCAAATATGCAGTTCCCAGTTTAAAGTTAAATCAAATCATCCTATAGATCAACGGAACTTCAGAATACACCCTGAGAAACTACTCCTCTTGATACATTCATAAATATTAATTACATTTATAAGATAGCAATACAGATTCTCCCAAGTATGACAGGACCCTGGAGTTTCTGCAGAGTAGCAGAAAATACTGATGGAAATGACTGGAGTAATTATTAATGTTCCTGAAGCTTCAAACTTTGTTCAACAGTTCACCAGATATTTGCCACCCCCTCCCCTCCCAACTGTTCAATTTTAAGAAGAATATTTGGAATAAAATTAATCTTGTACTGATAATAAGAACACAAATGCTGTAGCTGGTAATAAAGCAGAACAACGTATAGTATGTACATAACAGAAGCTATTAGTCCTAAAGTAAACACTTCTAACAGTAAAATTCTAATCAAAATAGGAAACCATCAAAATTTCCAAACTACCACAAACAGTTAAAATTTCACAGAGCAGATTTAATAAATACAATTAATAAAAGAAGCACACTTATGCCGGAGCAAATACACTGCGTGTTTTAATTTTTCAAGAGGAAATGTAATACGTTGCAGCCAAAGGAATAACAAAGCAAAACAAAGTACAAACAACAATTCTCAAAGGTTAATGGCTTGTATTCACTGATCACATTTTTACCACCTATAGGCTGCAGATAATATTTTCCCCCTCCTCTGAAAAAGCTGGTTATTATGTGTTGACTTTTGTGTGCATTTTTAATTGTCTTGATAAGGGGTGCAAATCTCGAAAATTAGAGCTGTACAGCCAAAAAAGGAAGAAAAATAACTGGCAAAATATTGAAACAAAAAAGTTATTGCAGAGAGATAGAAATTCATTACTTTCATGACCTGTCAAACTTATAATAATATGCACTTAGAAAGAAAAGCAAAATCTTATTTTAAATGGCATTTGCTAAAGCTACGCTAACAAAAGGATTTGTGGCCCTGTCATGAAAAAACATTGACCCTTGACCTTTTTTCAGTTTAGAGAACAGTCAGAATCTTGTGTATCAAACTAATGTTTGTTTTGTATAAACATTCTCCCAATTTTCTTAGTTTGCTGCAAAAGCGGAGGAAAAAAAAAAAAAAGAAAGAAGAAAATGCCCCAAACGAAAGGCTGGATTCGACAAGAGTGCAAGCCTGCTTCTAAACAGTCATGTGACTTCTTTTTTGCTAACAGCCATGTGCTCGCGTATCATTTTACTCTGAAATAACTCTGCGGATTTCAGCTCAACCTGCCTTTGCTTATAATGCATGACATAGCCTGTGAGGGAGCCTGAGAACCATCCCTCTTCAAAAGCAAGGTTCCCATGCTTGGCCTGTAACCATGGAAGCAGATGCCTTTTTTGCTTACCCCTGCTTACCTCTTTGCAGCCACGAGCTGCTCCCTATTGTTAAAAGGGGTACGCCTTGATTTTTCTTCGTCGTGACCGAACTTGCCTCTTCTTCAAAGGGCATGATGCTGCAGGTCATTGGTCTAGACTGTTTGCACGGTCCAGAGAACAGCCTTGATGTAACCCTTGCTCCGTCTGTGCCACACCACCAGCCGTGCGACTGCAGACTGTAGGGGGACATCGGAGATCTGTATTTGAAAAGAAGTCCGTCCGATTTTGCCATTGTGCCTTTTCAGTCATCGATCGAATGAATATCGAACCTTCTGTCGTTGCATGTGTGAAATAGATAGCTTAGCAAGCACTTTTGTGCCCAAACCTGTGCAGTGGGCCAAACTCTCCTCCTTTATTCAAAAGTATTATTGTTTTTGTAGTATAGTTATTTCTTAGGTACTTTAATAACAGTGTCCTAATGTTAGACCAGCCTCACAACAGAATCTCTTTGTTGTAATCTGCTTGATTTAGCACTTTATTTTATTTATTTTTTTTTAAAGGTGCTTTCTCTTTTAGTCGTTCCCAGTTGAACATCACCTTGCTTAAAGTGCAAGGGAGGCTGAATCAGTATGAATAACCCAGAATCATGAGGGGTTTCAAAACAAGATACTTACTGGAGGCTTGCTACCGTAAGGGTTTAAAAATAACACAGAGGAAAAAAAGTGAACTTGGAAAGCTTCCAAGGTAAAATCAAAAAGTAAAAAATCCAGCAAATATGGCACTTTTTTTTTCTTTTTTTTTGTTAAATACAAATAAAGTAGACAGTGGTAAGGAAAGACAAATATTGTAATAGATAAAATAACCTGACAGTGGTGTCTAAAAACCTAAAAGAATCCTGTCTCCCTTTTTCTACTCGATATACAAAGACAAATAATTTGGATATTTAAAATTTGATAACATGGGAGCTCTAAAATACTTTTTACTCTTCTGCACTATTGCACAAATATTTTTGATATCCACTGGCTAGATTTTTTTAAATGATGTATTTAATTTAAAAAAACATATAGATAAACGTCCAAACCATATTAAGAAATCATGAAAATTATGCTGAGCCACTGAGAAAACAGAGCTGAAGGGTTCAGTAGAGGAGTTCAACAGAACTCTAGGAATTTCAGGGGAGATTGAAGAAAAAGGCACTCTAACACCTTCAAATAGAAAGACAGAATTGTAGCTGACGTGGAAAATGATAAATTTGTGAAATCAGTCAGTAAGCAAGTTTTTACCCTTCTTTTAACAGAATGGAAAACTCTCTGACCACTGCCTGTCAAAAAACAATAACCTAGTGACAGCTATCAGCACCTACTCATTGTAAAATATGCCTGCCTCTACTCTGTTATAATAAAATTCGGACCGCATCGAAAAGGGCTTATATATTCTTCGGGGTGTTGCTTACCCAGCGTTGTCTGTATATGACATCAGTATATATATTTTTGAGATACCACTATCTCATACTTCAAGGCATACCTATTTTCTCTAATTGCCGCAGGCAAAGGGGAGGTGCACTAAAGAATAAAGAAGGTTATTGTGACAGATGAAACATAATTCACAATGAGTACTCTTTTCATCCAGCCTTAAGTAGCAGAGGATTACTCCAAGCTGAATTTTAGAGGAGTATGTATGATCTGATTTAATAATATGAGGACAGGCCACAAGCTGAAAGGCAATGTAAACCAATTATGCTTTTGCTGATTGTTTGGGGGGTTTTGTCGTTTGGGTTTTTCCCCCTCCCCTCTTCTCTGGAAGTAGAAGAAATGTTAACATGAGGAGGGACAGAAGAAACATGGGGAAAAGTAAGAAATGCCGAGAAATAAAAGTTGGGATTTTCTGGAATGGATATTGATAAATGATTACTCTATATTTCTGCTTCATGACACTTAAATGAAATAAGATCATGCCATTTCTTCAGTAAATATGCGCTGTGAAAGTAGGTAAACTAATTTTGATACACTTACTGAACTTGTATTGCTTCAGAAAAATTCATACTTGAGTCTTCTAAAAATGCTGTTTGATATCAAGTTTAGATGTAGATAACTGTGACAGTAAAATAACTTTCTGCTAGACATGTGTACATTGCTTTTCTGAGTCATTGTTTTAATATTTAAACAGTAAGTAGGTAAGCTTGCATGTGTATTTTATATGCTTGTTTCCTTATAGTGTGCTTTGGAAAAGACTTGCTTAGAATAAATGGCCGTATTACATTCTGAAAGGATTTATAATTTTATTATTTCAGTTTTCTTATAACAACTATTTTTATATGATCTAAAATTGCATTCACACTATCTGGACGTGTGTAGCTAGTTAAACTGCAGAAACTGCTAAGGTACTTGGCAAAAGAAGTAAACAGTGTCTCATTTTGTTTGTAGAAATGTTAATTTAGATTAAACACTTTTTTAAGCAATAGATAACTTTTAAAAAATCCGTTTTAATGCAAATGTTAATAAAGTAATCATTGATCTTCTCAAAGAACATTTCTATATATTTTGCATAATTTAGTACATGAAATTAAACCATTTTTAGATACAGATTCTAAACATGTTTTTCAAGTGTTCATCTTGTTTGAAAATCACAGACAAAAAACCCTAAACAACCATGAGTTAAATGTTTGCTTTCATGTATTTTGTACTTTTAATTACACAAAAACTGCTTAGCAGTCAGAGCTAATAAAACAGTGTTGCTAATTGAAAATAAATTATTAGTAGGGGTTGATTCATATCTTTCAGATTTCAGACTGAAATATAAAATAAAGATTAATTGGAACAGACTTTCTGTTATTCAGTGCTGCTATATATCAGACCAGCAAAGATGCTACAACAACACCAAATCTTACATAAACAAATAGCAAGGAAAAGGCATTAAAATACCCATGTGGAATTATTATCAATTATATATTCTAAACCAAAAAAAGAACAATGAAATTTTGTATTTCTGTAGGCTGTACCACTGAATTATTCTCTTACATAATATGATTTCATGCCATTCTTAAAAACAAGCACAAAACAAATACAAGTATTTCATAAGCATCATAAACTATTAGATTTTGGTGAATAACTGGTATGCATTAATCACACTGTGGTACTATACTTT
The DNA here is from genome assembly GCA_013398125.1 of Aegotheles bennettii. Taxonomy (NCBI): domain Eukaryota; kingdom Metazoa; phylum Chordata; class Aves; order Caprimulgiformes; family Aegothelidae; genus Aegotheles; species Aegotheles bennettii. The sequence goes on along the minus strand of VZRW01004199.1, from coordinate 516,534 downwards.
TAAAGAAAGAATGAACAGTCAGTAAACCTATCAGAATACAATAAGACAACTGCTAGATTGAAAGCATACAGTTTAATATTTTAGTTCACAAAGGGAGCAGCAGCCAAAAGACCATTCTAACCACCTGACAAATAGCAGCAAACAACAGCTCTCGAGTCAAAATATTTATTAGGGTGTCATGTCAATGTACAGGCTAGCATATGTGCTAAGGAGAAATTATTCTATTATCTGCAGCTGAGTGAAGTAGTAACAATGAATATGAAGATTTCTAAATATATATATATAGAACTGAGAATGTTTCTTTCAAATAATACAACCACTTAATTTTTGTTGATCCTTTAAAAATATATCAGAAAGTGTAAAATACAAGTTGCTTTAATCCCTGTGTCAATTTTTATCCAAATGTTATTGTTGCCATGTCACACTGCATTTGCCATCCATTGCAAAGTTCCTTAGTAAGAAATACATACTTAAGCATTTGTTTAAGGAGTCAAGTGGTATTTTTGCTACACTGAATGACATTAATTTAAGCAATATATCTTCTGCTAATAAACTTTCAAACAATGTATATTTAGGGGTATGTATATTGATAAAATGTTTTAATACTGAATCTGTGAGCACTTATCCCTTTTACAAATCTAAAACTATTAGTATTAAGCATTATTTTAATTCTTTTCTGTAAAACATACATCAGGCTGGCTGAATATATATCAAGTTCACTGCATCACTTTTAACAGCCAGTGTTTTTGTTTTATTAAAAAAAGGAGGAAAAAAGAGCTCTTCCTTCCCCCCCCCCCAAATTCCCTTCCCCCCGTCTCTGCAAAGAGCTTTGATTTTAATCGAATCTCAGTGTGAAGGTATATTTGTGTCATCTCATACCCTATAAAGCCTATAGAGCATTAAAAAACTGTGAATGAAATTAAGATTTGTAATATTTTGGGAGCTACAAAGAATACAGCGGCTGAGGAGACAACACTGGGAATGTACGAAACCACAGACTTTGATTCTATACGACAAGCTGGATAGGAGTCAAAGCTGCCACATGTGGTGTGAAAAAATGCCACCCCGGTGTGAACAAAGGGTTTAAAATGGAGTCAAGAAGCGTGCAAGCTCAGTGTCTAAGCTTTTCCTGTGAATTGTACTGCCACAACCTGCAGGATATCAAGTGGGCTGGGAAGAATGGAGTTCCTTCGGAAGCTACAATGGAGTAGCGGTGGCCGTCGGTGCGTTAGGGTTTCTATTGTTTTGATCTTGTTTGTTCATTGTTACAATGTGCTGCTTTACTTCAGTGAGAAATTAAACTCTAAGCACCAAAAATAAATTCACAAAATTCACCAAGAAACTGATGAATGCAGTAGCTCTGATCTTTCTTATTGCAGTTCTAGTTCACAGCTCAATGAGAGAATTTACCAACTAGATTGTTCATTTACTGGAGCCTGAACTGGTCTCACACATACAAAATCCAGAGTAATAAACATTGCTCATAAATATATCTATGGCCTTTTAATGAGATAATAGTTGAAATAACATAAACACTCACTGGGGTTTATTCAAATAAAAAGAAGGTTGCACCTTATTTCAATCAACAGCTTTCCTCCTTTTATTACAACATAAAGATGTTAGTCTGCATATTCAGTTCAGAAAACCCTAGCTTTTAGAAATAATCTATGAAAGTGTGCAGCAGCAACCTAAAAATGTGTGGGTCATATGCTTGCAAAGATGCTATACTAACAATGTCTAACAGTGAAGGTAGTGAAAAGCATAAATATTCTACCTAGATAAAGGAAAATGTCATGTAGTCAAGGCACAAGGAATAATAAGAAAGAAAATAGTTAAATATGTTTTCCCAAAAGATGCAAATAGCAAAAAGTACAAGTTCCTCAAAGAGAAAATGTAATACAGTTATTAGAATTCCTAAACAAAATCAATTAAAATCCAAGGAAGCAGGCCCACAAAACCCAATAAACAGTAAATTTTATAAGAATTAAAGAAACCTTCCGATTTCCTATATTACATTTACATTTTTTACTAAGGATTAGGTCAAAAGCCACTGATTTTTAGTTTATGAATGCAGGTCAAGACAAGAACATTTTTCTATTTACTCTATGTAACTCTGTATAGAAATCAATCTGTTACTTTCATTACAACCACACAATCAATTCCATTTAAAGTACAATGCAACCGCCAAGTCCAAGGACAATATGGATCGCTGAAAATCCTTCATACTATCTGCAGAATTTATTCGGTATGACTGGGATGATTTTTCTTCTCATTAGTATGCAAGAAGCTTTCACAAACAAACTTATCCTGGCTTTGCCTGGCTTTAGTTCAAAGCATAAAAAAAAGCAGAATGCATTAATTTACTGATACTAACACTGATGTGTAAGTATTGCTCTTCAGTAAGTAACACAAATCATCTATTAAAGAATAAGTATATGTGTGAAAATGTCTAAGTCACACTGAGTCATGATTGTTTCTACAACTGTAATAAGAGGACTACATGCTAGACAAACCATATGACATACATACATGCAGGCAGACATGATGATGATAGATAATGTATTTAAGCAGTCTGCCTTAAAAGGCTATATTTTATCAACCTACAAATATTTGCAAATATGCCACTCTCATTTTTCTGTTCCTTATAATGCAATTCTGAGGTTCCTAAGGGACACAAAGCCAAGGTATTTAAAAACTGTGAAATATTATCAATGTCTCTCCCTTCACACTCAAAGACTTTGGTATGATCACCTGGACAGATATAATTTAGTCATTTTAGTAAATGTTTTAAATGTTTCTAATTACTTTTACAGTCCTAGTTCAACATACTAAAATCATGGCATAATATCCGATTTTAAAACTGTGAACAATATGTACTTTGGTTTATGATGCGTTTCTGCAAGTTTATTTTGCTGGTTCCCAACTTATTTTCTCAACTTATTTTCTCCTGCCTCTTAGTATTTGTAGGGGGTTTGTTAATATTATTTTTTCCTTCTGCCTGCCTGAAATGTAAGTCTGTCAAATGCATATTGCTGTAAATGAACAGAATAGGCTGGAAAATGTTCTGTTCAGAGATTTCTGAAGAATAAAGCTGCTGTGGTTTTCAAGTAAAAACCTTATCTTGAATATTCTTAGCATTTGTTCCTTATTTGTTCTTTTATTGATCACTTTGTTCACTACATGTCTCCCTCTCCAGTAACATATCAGAGAAAATGAAAAATGAATCTTGAAATACTGCTCCAGAGCGTGCAATCAGATGTTTGCTGATGGCGCTGAGGCTGTGTTTCAATGTCCCTGGTTTCCCCAGCTTTGATAATTTGAGATGGCACTGATACAAAATCTCTGAGTGTTTCTTAGGGTGCCATCTACTTTCTAATCTGGTGTATGTTTTTAAGTCACCCTTAAATTGTTGTTTCTGCCAAGTAGTCAACTGATTAGCAGCATCCTCTCTTGGGTAACAAGATGGCATGCACACAAGCATGTACATACGTGTATGTATGTGAATGAGTGTATTCTGGCTTGTTATTTCAGCCAAGTCTCAAAATGGGACTCTCTTGCACCAGTTAAATTTACCTTTGTCAAACCTGACTACAAATTCCAGTCATAAGGAAAATTGTGTAATGCCGAATTTCTTACACACATAAAACAGCACGTAATTGACAAAGGGTTCACAACACTGTAATGAGAGAATCTGTCCTAACAGACTTGCATGTATCCCCATTGCAAACCTTAAATAAGCATACATGAACATCTTTTTCCTCTTGTTCAGCTGTGTTTACTTGCCACTGCTTCCCTCCCCTGACTTCCACCAGCTCATTTTCCCCCACCTCCTGAATCTGTTTATTTTCTCTCTCCTGACTGTCTGCCAGCAGTGGCACTGAAGAATCCCCCAAAAGCTGCAGCCCCACACATCTCTGTCCCAGGGGCACCCTGAGCATGTGAACGGGTTAATTCCATACAGGCAGGAGTAGGCATGACTCAGACCTAGAGAAGACGAAACTAGACTATCTGGAAGGATTGCATTAAATGTAAGACATTATCTGAAAGTGAAAGAGCAGGAATACTATTGAGAGAGAAAAATTCACTTTCCCAGAATACTCTCCATCTATTCAGACATTAAACAGCTGAAACGTGGGCACCACAGAGGTGAAGCTTGATAGCTGAGAGCAGGACACTCAGCAGCCCTCTCCTCTCCCTCTACTACACCAGCCTGGGGAGCTGCAACACCAGTTTTACCAGCAATCTGTCCCCAGGGGCTATTTTAAAACTGTCCCAAACCCATCTGCAAAGCTGACCCCAGAGAGCCAGCTCAGATCTGCTTGAAATGCTGCAGACTGGCTACATAATCCAGTTCAGAGCCTGCAAATAAGTGATATAAAGGATCCTTGCTGGCTTCTCACCAGCTTTTCCTCTACCTAAAATGCACACTGGACCAGGACAGTAATCACCTGCAAAATTAGTTCCTCCCCCACTTATACCAAAGGACATTTCTTTATGGCAAATCTCCGGCCATCTCCCAAAGCCTGCTGTATCTGAATGAGCCTCACAGGCCAGTCAAAGTGATAAAAAGCAAATGGACAACAGGCAGAATAGCATGTAGAGAAAACACAGACCAACAGATTGTCTCCAGTATAGGAACATGAAACAGCTGCTTTAGAGCAGTTGCCTATTGGTTGAAACTCTGTCAGTGTGTTACCAGCAAACATCAGGGCCCCTGCCACCCCCAAGAGCTTGGGTGCTACTTCCTTACCCTTTGCCTGTCCTCTGAAGAAGATGCTTAGAAAAATAAGTCAGGAAACATGCCAGGACAGGAAAACATCACCATTTTCTTCTGCTAGAGACATTGCTGAGCATTGACTACCACATGGGGTAGCAAAGGCAGTGCAGTTTTCCCTTTGTGCAAGTGCTGGAGGTCATCACTGGTACAAGGGCCAGAATGATTCTGATTTCTCACCACAGAATGTTGAATTCATGCTTCTTGACAGTTCAACAGGAACAGCATTAGTGCAAGCACACACTCCACCCTTTAGCCATCCTGCGATACTCAGGAATGAGAGACCAAGTGAAACATGAGAGTGTTCTCTGCTTGGAGAGAACTTTTCACTGTCTTCCTTAATTTGTAAACCTCCTTCTGTGGGTTTATTTTAGTACCCTTATTCTATTTGAAAATAGCTTATTATGATTTAATTTCCTCCTTTCTTTTTTTTTAAACAGAGGATGGAAAAGAAAAATAAATCTCTCATGCTCTCAGCATATAACAGTTGATATAATAGACTGAAATGGCTCCTTCTAATCACTTGGGGATTTTTAAGTGCATTTTATTGACATGATAAGCCATTATGAGTCCTTCAGACTTGTTATGGTTTATCATATCAAGGCTTTTGGTTTTAAGTAATATTCCTAATATGCATTCACAGCACCCACTCCAAGAGCTTCTTTTGTCTCAATTAAATACCATTAAAGATATGTATGGTACCTATGTATAAGTGGCATTAGAACAGTATTTATATGTACTAGTAACCAAGTAATGTTAAACTGGCTCAACTGCCTTCCATCTCATCCCATATCCAGGAGTCTTATTACTCAGTACAAGTTCATATGCAAAGGTAACATTATTCAGTGGACTCATGGGGGACGAAAGTTTCTGGTTCTGAGGTTTTTGCTAGGATTTCTTTCTTAAAATGTGATCCCTCCTGCCAATCCCCAGCAGCTGTCTGAACAGAACTTAAAATCTCTTGATACATCCCAGCAAAATGGAGGTCTAGGACAACATTTCTCAAAAAGAAATAAATTTTAATGTCAAAGGTCACTAGGGAGAGCAAAATTATAACTGCAAAGAGCACAACTCTGCAGCTATCCTGAATGGCCACATAATTCATCTATGTCTTCCCCAACCTGTGCCAGAAATTTATAGTCTAATTCTTCATGTGCTTTGTACTTCATACTACTCAGTTTCCTCTTTTCACCTTCCTTTTTTCTTTACATTCTTCTCCACAGATATGAGTCCCCTGCCCTTAGAAGAAGAAAGTGGGAAGCAGCAAAAAGAGGTCTTGTCCAAGGCAGAAGAGAGCTGCCAAAATTAGCATGGCTGTCAAACTGCCTAGACCTTATTTTAATAAAAGGCAGGGAGTTCTTCACTAAGAGCAGCAACAGAGAAATCTGTTAGAAGGCTATAAACCACTTAGAACCTAAGTGTTACGAATTTATGTCAATTATTCTGACTCTGAAATGAAAAAGGTGCAGCTAGTTTAGGAGGCTGAACTGGGGCAGAGGACAAAGCCTGACCCACCAAAACACAGTGCAAAAAAGGAGTGGGCAGCCTGGCGAGGCAGGCACCAAATTTGGCCTAAGTACAGATTTTTAAACATCCAAAGGCACAGTAGGTTGCCAATGGCCTATCTTGCCATCTGGTGATATCCCACGGAGGCCAAGGGAAAAAACCTTGTGAGGGACATAAAAACAGACCAAAACTAGAGTGTTCTTTAAATTCAAAAGAAACTAAGAGCTGTCACCTTGCACAGAGACTGGACAGTATCAATCAGCTAATGCTGTAGCATCTTGCCTCTTCAAGAAGAAGCACTTGGCACACTTGCCTCTAATTTAAGAAATAATAATATATATATAAAAGATTAAGAGCACATTTGTCATTTAACTAGTTATACCAACAGCTGAAACAAAGATATTCATGTTGCAAAACTAAAGGATGTAGATTCAAATTGTACTTGTAGTTATGGTCAGAAAGAATCACAATCCTCTAATTACTTTATGCAAAATAGCTGCAAAAACTGAACTAAGTTTTTCACTGATGTTTGGGGTTGGCCCACTACTGAGGTTGCCCTCAGTACAGAACATTGTGCTTCTCCTATAATGGATTTTAAGTTTATGATGCACTCTCAGAATCATTTCAATAAAACCAAAGGCTATCAAATGATTTCATAATCAATTAACACTACAGCTTAATTCCCAGTCTGCTACTTCCTTCAATGCTGCTTTGCCACATAATTGACTTCTAATTTGCCATTCCATACAAACAGCCTTGTTTATTCTCATTCCATTATCAGTAACTAGCTCATTATTCTAATGCACTCTGAAGTATTTTAAAAATAAATGTGAAAGCAAGTTCCATTCTATTCTATGTCCATTAGTTATCCTTCCAGGTTAGAAACCATGTTCAAACCATCATAGCCCTTTCTCTTTATAAATATGAAGTAACTCATTGGTAGCAGAATATGGTCCATATTTTAGGAAAGCTTGTTGAGGTAAAACAACAAAGCACATATCAACAGGCAGCAAGACTAATACATATTAATCCTCAAACAAAGCAAATAATTATAATTTTATAACTTTATTTTGATGGCTCAGCATTATAGAAACCATCCAAAAGTCCCTTCTAAGAAATCACCTTTTTTTTCCATTATACCCTTAATATCAATAAGTTTGTTAAAATACTCCAGAACAAAACCAGTAGTATAAATATGCATGTGCAACTGCAGCCTCACAAAAAAGAGCTTGTAGCAGCCATAAAACTACCACAGAAGAAGAAATCCACTTCTCTGACCTCTACCACAACCAAAAATTGAAAAGTGTGCCTCCTTGGTAAAGAGACATTCCTGTCCAGTTGTGAATTCACAGATGTCTAAACACCACCACCACAAAGATGTTAAAGTCCACTTTGCTTTTTTATTTGACAAAATATCATGCAGTACAGGTCAGTGATCAATGGCTTACATAAGCAGGTAAAAATTGATCAAATAACTACAAATTTCTACTCTGCTACCTATGGAAACAATTAGAGCTGGAATTATTGAACATGATTTACTGTCCACTTAAAGTCAGAAGAGATATGCTCTTGAGTCCCCTAAACAGAGCAGCAGTAGAGAAGTAGATTGCATATTTCTACATTGATTCAGCCAACTCTGAATTCAGGCAGAAATCTGAAAAGATGAAATCACTGACTAGAACCCTGGCTTTTTAAACTACTGTCCTGATCTCATCTATTCATACACTATTTTCTTACACTGTTAAGGACAAGTATTATACAGTCATTTTTCATGTAATACTTTGTCATTTAGCATTTACTTGCAAGGATTATTTGGTTTCTTAAAGATACATCAATGCTCTTTGATTGTATACACCCATTTCAAAACTCCATGCAAGGGGAGAAAGTTATGTTTTTTGAGGTAATCAATTACTAATTTTCATGTGATTGAACTCAATGATAAGGTATTATACTCCTGGACCACAAATGTTAAATTATATTAGATCATTATAATCTAGAAAACTCCTACCCACACCTTTTTTCATTTGTATTTTTTGGATTTATGTTGGGAGTCAAGGTCTGTTTTATACGTAAAATTAATAAAGGAAAGAGAAAGAATAAACAAAAGAAATATCATAAACCAACAATTAAGGATCTCAGACTTAAATGTGCCTTCACTGGACCAGGGGACCAGAGCTCTGATATCCATGCCATTTGGAGCACCTGATATCAGTATCTATATTCTCATTCCATTATCAACCTTCTGGAAACAGTCAGGAATCTTCATTGTTACATAGAACTACAAACTCCCTCTTTTGCAAGGACTAGAATAAACAGTTCTTGAGTCTAGCTGCTCTAGATCAACCGTTCTATAAGAGATTTTCCATCCCATCATTTTATATCTAAATATAACTACTTCAGGATTTTCCAATTTGACAATAAAGAAGGTCAACCATCAATTAGACCATCTAAAGTATATAAAGAAAATAAAACAGAGGAGGAAAGGTCTAATCTTGATATCTGTAATGATGAAAATTAATTCACCCAAGCTCTCCTTTATCTGGAGATGCTCCACAGAACTTTTGTCATCCCTGTAACTTTACCAATGTGATTTTTACTGTCAAACAGACTTCAAGTATTTCATTAATTTGAAGGAGTTTATATATAGTCTCATATATATTGAGACAAACTCATGACTGCTTTTCTAATATTGTTTTGCGTATTAATTTTTTGCCTCTGTGTGAAATAGAAACAGATACAGATAACATACAAGTCTGAAATAGTATTATGATCATAACCACAAATATTGACTATGATCCTATGAACACATTTTTGCATCCACAGGCACACCCATCCATCCATCCATCCACCCACCCACCAAAGATATTTGAAAGAAATCTAATGTATACAGACCAAGCAATGTGTAAGTTAAGGGAGCACAAAGAACTACTATTTTCATTTCATACTTTCCTTTCTCTGAAGAAGCATAGTCCTTAGTACTTTGGTATGCTGTCCAGGTTTCCTTAGAAGTATTTGGAATATATATTCAGAGATAGAAAAAAATCATCCAGTGCAGGACCTAAATAATAAGTGTCATCATGTGGCACAAGCAGGACAACAAGGTGATTAGGTTCAGTCAGCATGGGTTTATGAACAGCAGGTCCTGTTTGATGAACCTGATGTCCTTCTATGCCAAGGCGATGCCAGGTGAATGAGGGAAAAGCTGTGGATGTTGTCTCCCTGGACTTCGGCAAAGCTTTTGACACTGTTTCCCACAGCACTGTCCTGGAGAAACTCGCTGTTCATGGCTTGGATGAGTGTACGCTTTGCTGGGTCAAAAACTGGCTGGATGGCCAGGTCCAAAGAGTTGTGGTGAATGAAGTTAAATCCAGCTTGTGGCTGGTCACAAGTGGTGTTCCCCAGGGCCCAGTACTGGGGCCAGTTCTCTTTTATATCTTTATCAATGATCTGGACCAGGGGATCAAATGCACCCTCGGTAAGTTTGCGGATGACACCAAGTTGGGTGGGAGTGTTGATCTGCTTGACTCTAGAAAGGCTTTACAGAGGGACCTGGACAGACTGGATCAAGGTCAAGGCAAATTGTATGAGATTAAACAAGGCCAAATGGGGGTCCTGCATTTGGGTCACAACAGCCCCATGCAATGCTACCGGTTTGGGGAAGAGTGGCTGGAGAGCTGCCTAGCAGAAAATGACCTGGGGATGTTGGTCAACAGCCAGCTGAATATGAGCCAGCAGTGTGCTCAGGTGGCCAAGAAGGCCAATGGCATCTTGGCTCGTATCAGAAACAGTGTGGCCAGCAGGATGAGGGAAGTGATCGTCCCCCTGCACTCAGCACTGGTGAGGCTGCACCTCAAATACTGTGATCAGTTTTGGGCCCCTGAGTACAAGAAGGACACTGGGGGGCCAGAGCATATCCAAAGAAGGACAACAAATCCGGTGAAGGGTCTAGAGCACAAGTCTTATGAGGAGTGGCTGAGGGAACTGGGGTTGTCAGTTCACCAAAAGGGTTGTCAGGCACTGGCACAAGCTGCCCAGGGAAATGGTTGAGTCACCATCCCTAGAGGTATTTAAAAGACACATAGGTGTGGCACTTAGGGACATGGCTTTGTGGTGGAGTTAGCAGTGTTAAGTTTATGGTGGGACTTGATAATCTTAAATGTCTTTTCCAACCTAAGTGATTCTATGATTCTATGATATTTGTCTATGTAGCTTAGCAGTTTGACAGAATCTTATTTTTAAAAGTAACTTAAATCTGTATTCCCAGCAATTTCAAGGAAAGTGTTTCAAATATGAGATGGATATTAAAAACACAATGTGTTTTTTTTTTCTTTTCAATTCTCAGAAGATGGTCTTGGATTCCTTGGATGTTGCTTGTAGTATCGCCAAACAGGAAAGCAGGAAAAGTAAAAGGCCACTGATTTTTTTTCCTACCACTATGAAACTATCAAGAATAACTTATTTAATTGTGGGAAGATGACACTATTCATGGAGGCAAAATCTTCAAAACATAGCCTGAATATTAGGAAAGCAAACCTATTAAGAAGAGTGTGTCAAAACATGTTACAAATGACAGAAGCATCACACCAGTTTACGGATAGGCCACCTCTCTCAGACAGTGCCAGAACTCAGACCAGAGTAGCAGAAAATTAAATTAAACAGAAAAAAAATATCTCTCTCACCTCCTCCTCAGAGAAGCCTCTGACTAAACATCTAATTCTTAACAACAACTAGGAAACAGCTGTAGTTTCCTTCCAGCACTTACCCTCAACTCCTGCCTACAGACAATACTCTTTCATTTCAGTGGGACTTGGTGAGGTTCCAGTTGCTCTTTTGTCAGCTGTATATTCTCTATAATCTGAAATGGTAAACACACAGGAGAAAGCAGTCTGGCTGCACTGTTGCAGCTCTTGTGTGTCTTATGGTGGGGAAGTCATGAAGTCATTTAGGAAGCAGCAGTGCTGTTGGGAAAATGCAATGCAATATTCTTGAGCAACAGCCATTAATGTTGCCCACAATTTTATTCTAAAGCATTTGCATTTCTGTGAATTGGGCAATCAAAAAAGGTGTGGACAAAACTTCCTGATAATTTTGGACACATCTCCAGAACTACATAATACTATTCTTTCAGTCACAAAGTTATCCTGTGCTCCTAAGGGACTAACATTACACAATGTCAGAGAATGTAGCATTGCAAGGAAGATTAAGTACACCAAGTAGGGTTCATGAAAGAACATCATGTAACATTTTGTAAAGACTGCTATGAATTCAGAAAAAGTCAATAAAAAGTTCTCTTCTCTGGAAGAAAATTAAAGGAATATTTGGTCGTCCTCCAACAAGACAAGTAAGCCTTCATCTCTTCGTCTCCTCCAAGAACAAACAAGATATTTGCTGATCAGGGAAAGGTTTTAATTTTTACTGTGCTTTTTTTAAAAAAAAATAAATTATTTTTTGTTTGTGGTCCCTTTAAAAGTGATTTCAATATGTACAGTTGCTAATCAGTTTCCCACTAGCCCCACATAAAAATAACACTTAAAGGACTGCCTTACAAAACTGAAATTCAATTCTTTCTTCCTGGGAAACACAGAGGAAACTAATCATTAGAAGCCATTCTAAGCTGCATGAACTGTAAAAAGCTTCAAGAGTTTCCTTAAGAAATGTATGTAGTGATGCATTTTCTGGGCAAGTAGCCTTGAAACTTTTTCCTTTCAATCAAGAAATTGGACCTTGACAGGAAAATTCGTATCCATTTTATTAGAATCTAGACTTTATTTATCTATAAAGATAAATATTTTTATTTATCTTGTTTTCAAGTTCACTCTCCACATCTGACATTTCCTGGGAAGGTGTGATTCAGGTTTTTGAATCCCTAGTGCTAGAAGAGAGCTTCCAACAAAAGGGAGAATGTAAAAATTTCTATCCTGCCTTTTTAAAAAGAGACATCTTTACTGTAGTTTCAAAAGTGGACACCGCCTTTAGTCAAAATAGCACCACACTACCACAATTGTGGACAAGTGTTACATTCTACACACCAAAAGTAAGGAGGAGTCTTGCACAGAGACAAACGCTGCTGTTTTCCAGCTTAGGTGCATGAGCAGCATGTTCCTTGTTTAAGGGTCTTCAGCAAGTAAGGTTGGGCAGGTGGCAACAGGAGCTGCTATCCTGCAAAACTGGGAGTTACGTGCCATCCTGCAAGCCTCTTTGGTTATCACAGCAGCACCTGCAGGAGCTCGGAAGGAGCAAGGAACTACCATTTTGAAGGACAAAGGCACCACCACATAGAGTCCCACCTCTGGAGCAGAGTGCAGAAACACACATAGATCACTGAGAATTAGAGATGCTATATTAAAATACAAATAAAAGAGCAATTTTCCTTTCAAAATATAGAGATACAAAACTGGTAAACTGATCATTGCTATATTCCCAAAAATCACTAACGTCAAGATTGATAACATGACTTGCCTCAGTACTCCTCTCTATTTCCAATTACCTAGCATTATGAGAACTGATTTTTAAAATCGCATATACAAAGTCAGGCGTGAAGAGTTTTGTTCAACCCAGAAACAGATGATTCAATGAAGAAGAAGTCTTTGTTTGTCTTGCTGTAAGTTAACTCATCTGTACTCCTGACTTTACTTTAAAAATATTGGTAATCACCATGACCACATCTAATCATTATTATGACTAAATTCATAATGCATTCCACTTTTATTCATTGATGCTTTCCCAGATGAAATTCAGATTACTCTTCTCTAGCATATGCTTCTTTCCATATCTACCTTCTGACATTTACTGACAATCAGAATTAGTACATGAGTTAAATACGGAACTTCAGGTGGAATGAAAGTATAAACATCATTGATTCCTCTTTGGTTGGAACATTGTCTATGAAAGCCTGTCCAGTTTCTAATTAATGGGGAAGAACACTTAATACAGAAAAAATCAAAAGACAAAACCAGGGCTACGCTACTAACTTTAGTTTATTGGATAAAGTACAATGAATTAAAATAGTATTTATTCTTTCACCTCCACACAGAGACTGAATGAATGTTCGCCATACTCTGGAACCAAATGTCTCTAAAATTCAAGCAGACCCTGACCACTTCTCTCCTCTTCTCACTAAAAGAGCTCTACTTACCAAATAATGTGAAAACACTTTAGGCATTCTTTGTACACTGAAGTAATAAAGGTGAATTCCACATGGGAAAAACGTGATTGTCTACAAAACCACCTACAATATCAAGAAGTAGTAAAACCTAGGAATTTGAGAAGCCTCAGAATAATGCCAAAAGAAAAAGTAATTTTTCTTAAGCAACACTATTATTTTCTACCCTAATTTTGCTAGACATTTCTTGGTTAACTGGCAAATTCTTGCTACAGCTGCTAATAGTCAAAAACATAAATAACTCAGATATTCAGAGACTTATTTTTTTCTGTTTTAAGGCAAGCTGTTTAAAGCTCTGCCTTGTTGTTTGTCTTACATATTTCATCCTAATTCTCCATAAGCACTTGAAGGAGGAAAAAAATTGTTGCTCATAAATTAAACACTGAACTCTTAAGTCTTCAAAACACAACAGAGTATGACAAGATTTGATAGACTTTAGGGTTCTTTTCTCCTAGATTTGTATAGATAATGTCAGTTATAATTTTTCAGGTCCTTTTTAACTCTGTTGCACTGCTAACAGAACTGCAGCTGCTCTTTATTTATTTTTATCTTTTTTTTTTTCTCTCTGTTCATAATACACAGGCTGCCTGGCTCATTTTCAAGCTGTTGAAATATTTCAATGCTCAACAAAGTACAATAGGCCATAATCATTCATGTGCTTATGGCTAGGAAACCCTCCTTTCCTCTCTCCTCTTCCCAACCTTCTGTGTATTTCTAAAATCTGGAAACAGAACTGAAAATTCAAGTGGACAGCTTAAGACAGCAAGTTTGTATTGTGCTGTTATAGATGTTCCCTTCTGAGAATAAAATAACTTGTGGTACTACTTCTGGCACTATGAAATGCAGGTATCTACAAAAACTGTGGAACACAAAGCCAATAACTAAACTTTTACAAACTTTATGTTGTTCAGTTTCAGTTCAAGGGTTAGCTGTAGGTGAGCTGGTTTTATCCAAAAGTACACCTCAACGATCTTTCATCAGATCATAAAAACAGAATTTTGTGGTGGAGAAATGATACTAAAAGCTGCCTTGTAGAGCTTATTGATTAGTGTTGAATTTGGAGACTGGTTGTCTTTATTTTTCCTAACATTAGTTTATGTATGGCTATTGGAACCTGCTATACTTAAATGTACCACTGAAAAAAAATTCAGGAAAAATCATGGTCAACTTTTACATCAATTATAAATTTTTCAAATGGACACAGCAAGGCCCCTCAATCTGCTTCCTTAAAGTCACATTATTTTAAAAAGATATTTTCTTCTTTTTTATACCATAAATGTTTTCCTTCCTGCAGTGAAATGAACACTATTTGAAAATGCAAAATGATTCTGTATGTTACATTATGTGAGCCCGCAGAGCCAGGAAGAAGCAATTCAAGCCTTCTGTTTGGAGTGCAGAAAAAAACAGAAAGTATGCCTGTTCAGGATGTTAAGTGAGGAAATCATTTAACTGCTTTATGTTAAGAAGCTATACCAACAGCACTGGCACCCAAACCACTGGCTGTGTGACTGCCTGTAAAATCTGTGGAACACTGTTTACCTTATATGCATACTAACATTTTTTATTTCTTACCTGAGTGGTAAATGCAGAAGGGATGATTTATCAAATGGTCCAGTACTTAAAGACTCCTCAGTGAAGAGAGGATGTTGCACAAACAATGCTCTCTTCGCCACATGTTATACCATGATGTAACTTTAACAATAAAAACAATGTCACTTTTGGGGAATAGGAACATAAAAAGAGTCCGCCCCACTGTTTTTTATAAAAAGTTATTTCCAAAGATACTGGCAATGGAGCAAGTATTCAAGCTGCATATATTCAGTACCTCCGAGACTCCAGGAACTGCACATAAGGGAGTGGGAATTAAATACCTGTGATTCACCTAAGAGTCCTCCCTATTCTAGACCAGTCCACAAAGAGCAGCTCCAGCAGTGATTCAAAGAGTTCTGAATATATCTAACTTTGCTACCAGGTAAAAAACCTGAAATGACTGGAACTACCCAAGGCCCTTCTTGCATCCTCATGCCTGGGAGGCGGTATCTTGATCATATAATTCCTTGCTTAGAGTTCTCTGAAGAAAAGTTACAGATCACTTCTAGAACTCCTGCACAAAGGGAAGATACTTTATGCTCACGACGGTATGAACATGGACAATCGATTTAGCAGCAGCATCTAATTAATAGGACAAGTAAGATCAAAGTATTCTGAGAAACCTCGGTTCATCTCAGTCCCAACCTCTCATCTAAAATTCTGTAATTCTGAAAACTCAAATCATTTGATCTTCACGTTCATGAATGCTGGTACTCAGGCCTATAACTCTGTTGTAGGCTCTACAGAGCATCGAGTAACTACAGCTAACCTGAGACACACAGCAATCACAAGGGAGCACTAAGAATGCTTATCTGAATGAGTAGCAGGGCTAGAAATGTGCTCTTCACTTTCTAAAATCTTAGCCTCACCATATTTAAAATGTGACTTAAAACTGAATTACCTTAAAGCCTAAAAATCTTAAAACTTAATTATATCTCAGAGTAATTAATACCTCTCACAGCTGTAACTGTGGATTCAATAATGGCAGTTACAAGGAAAATACAGGCCTAAACATCAAAGCTCCAAGGCTCTCATTTAGGACTCCTGTGCTCCCCAGTGCAGGAAAAGGGACTTTGGGAGCCACAGCCAAGCTATGAAGGGTAGAACATCATCACCAGCCACAAAGTCAGGAGCCTGAAAAGCTGGGAATACTAACACTACATACTGCATGTGGCGCAGCTGCAGACCTTGGAAATCCAGGTTTCCCAGAAGCTCGTCAAACCAGCTGGTGGGAACCTATTTGTCTTGTTTTTTTCTTGTTTGGTTGGTTGTTTTTGTTTGATAGCTGTAATAGCCAATATATATCTGTGAAATACTTCAGTTCTGGTGAATTGGCTTTTTCCCAGGTAACCTTATTCCAGCAGAAAATCCAAAACCTTCCCTGGACATTACCTTTTGAGTTGCAAACCTTTCTCCTGTAAGTTCCCTGGGAACAGAGGAGATCTGGACACACAGCCCTAAGTGGGAAGGCAAGCCAGAAGGTGAGAGTTACCAAGGTTTTTCTCCCAGGGGACTTCTGTCTGCCTAAGGAGCCTGCCCCAGGCCTGATGACAAAAAACACTCCTGGAAATCACCAATGCATTCTAGGACTGTCTCGTTCACAATCTAGGCAGGAAACTGTGAGTTAGATTGAAAGTCATTTATTAGTTCTGAAATTACCATGGTCTGAAGACTGGGAGAGACGCTCAGTTATTGTGAATTCATGTAGGTCTACTTGAGCCTATGGAGCTAATCTCTGCGTTTTTGTATCACATTGACAGAACTGCTCAATGATTTTTTTTGGCCATATTTAAAGTAAACAACGAACTGAAATGAACAGCTCTTATCTTTAGATGTTTATCTGGAATTAATGCCCAACAGTATGCAGGCAAGTCTCTTAGGCAAGTAAGCCCTTTCATTACTTGGGCCCTTTCTATCTGTGTACTAAATTCAGAAGAATCAAGTGTTTATTCATAAATCACAGACAAGATCTGGACCAAAAAAAAACATTACTACAATGAACAATGGGCCAGGCATTTACAGATACTTATTAGCAAGACAACACAGAACACTAGCTCTGCTAATATTGCTTTTCAATGTAGCTTTAGAATAATCATTTTTTTAAGAAAGATAAGTTTGATCTGTAATTCGAATCACACTATATCTTTGATTTGCTACCCCCTCTTCCTCTCACCCTCCCTTTCCTCCTCCCTCCCACAAAAAGCTTTATATAGAGTGGCTGGAAAGCAAAGTAGGAATCTATGCAGACACTATCCATCACATTTCTGTCTTAATTGAATGACACCAGAATGAGATCGATAAAATGTAACAAGAGACAGCTTTGCATTTCCACACTCACTTATTCTCTCTCTCTATTACTGCCAGCCATCCCCGTGACCAGAAAGCCTAAGTATTGAGTTTGAACATTGCTGCCAAGCAAGCTGTTAGTATATGAATAAACTTGTCAGGAAAACAATAAAACTTATAATACTGGGAAAGGCCAAAGAGGCAAAAGGCCGCTGCAAGCAGCATTAAATATGCTGCTTTTAAAGCTGTAGTATAGAAACATATGAAGAGTTTCTAAATAACATAAGCAGTGGCAATTCTTCAGATATTATTCCCCTCATTCCCCCAAGACATGTCTGTGTGTGTGTGTGTGTGACCATCTGACATGCAGTAGTCGTGACCTCTTGGTGCAAATCTGCAATTTCAACAATAAACCCAGAACAGCTGTGATTTTCCTATGTTCAAGGATTCTGAGATCTCCAATGCATTATTGATAACCTCATTGCTGTGCTAAAAGCAGAGTCTGATGCACTCATAATCCCAGACTTTTCCTCAAAAGCTCCAGCTTCACATACCAATCAATCACAAGAAATAAAATTAAAAAAGCCCATTTCAAAACAAGGCTACATTTTGTGTATTGCATCCATTTCAGTATGCATGCTAAGTAAAAATAGAAGCTTTTTTCAAACTTGACTTTTTTTCTAACCTTCAATTATGATGATCTTGTACTCCTGACCATGTAAAGATAATGCTGGATTATCGGGAGCATAATTAGTATGTCAGCTTTGGAGTCACATTTCTGTTTAAAGTTTACATTGTTGTTGTAACTAGACTCTCCAAGCAAAGGCAAAGCACATTCAACTGGGTATTCTGCTAACCACAAAGCAAATGAAAGTGCCCAATGTGAATAGGTAACAGTAGGAAAAAAAAAAAAAAAGAACAAGCTGCATCAAGTGAATATGGTAAACAAAATGAATTATAAAGACAGAAAGAGGAAAGAGCTAATAATACTAAAACTGCACAGGATACAGCTTTAGTTATGCATAATTAGAAGGCTTGGAATCTGAAAACACGGGTATTACCAATTTCCTAGTTTCATTTTAGTACGTAAAGAAATGCTTAGGCTTTGCATCACAGGAAATGTTCTCTTCATATTTCAAGACAGACTGTCATATTTCAGCTTGAAACTCAATTAGATATTAAAACAATTGCTGTACAAGTACAAACACTTCTGCCAGGCATTATTAAAATCCAACTGATGAGACACTTGGCCTCTTAGCTTCAATAGACAATTCTACATGCCTGGTTGATTTAGTTGCATTGTTTCTTCATTATTATGGTCATGCTTAGTCCTAGAGCAGCTTTTTTTTCTTATCTTTTTTCCTTGTACAAACAATCAAATACAACTTGGCTGGAGGTACGAGGCTGAGACACTCATGACTTCTCAAATTAGAAAGATTCCTCAATTCATCATTATTTAGCAAATTTAAGCATGTAACAACTTCAGTTTCTGTTGATACTGCTTTTTTTTTATAATGTATATGTAGACAGCAGACAGAAACTGAAATAGTTTTCAACATTATACCAAAGTTACAGCAAGTGTGTAAAATTGCATTACACTAATGATCACCAAATAGGCAGCATTACTGAAAGTATGCCAATTTTCTTTTTGTGTATTCTTCTCATCATTCAAAACAGTATCTAATCCTGAGTTATCAATACAAAAATTAAAATAAAAGGGTTTTTCATGACTGTCTCCTAATGTAAGACTCACCCAGATCAATCAGAACTTGTTAAGATACATACATATTCCTTATAGAATTACCGATGAAGAGCAGAAAATAATTAGGGTGTCATTAAAACCCTCCAATCACAGAAATCAGAGATGAAATATCTTACACCTACTGCAGATAATGCCTATTAGAATATGGCCAATATTAAATACTAGACATCTCCATCATATAATCTGTCAGAAAAGCTGGCAACATTCATTGAAGGGAGGTAAACTGCGAAAGTCTTAATGCCACTGTTTCAGGGAAGTCATAATACCACGACTTCAGGGTGCCCACACAGTCAATGAGTAAAAGAGACTAACAGAGAGAGGCAAAGAAGGATGCTTACACCATCTTTGGGAAAAGCTTCTCTATCAACAGCAGAGGAAGCACACAGAGACCAATTTGGGTAACTAAAGTGGAATGGTATGAATGCACCTCTGGAAGTGCTTGCATTGCTGCAAAGGGTAAACAGACCTGACAGGACAGCTTTTATTCTGATGCCCACCCTATGAGGCTGTGGAAAACATAACATTTTCCATGTACGAAAGGAACAGTGCAAGCTGGGGGCTGAGTGCAATAGGCTTCTTCCCCTTCTCTTCCCTTGCTCACACCAGTGGATGAGACCTACAGACAAAAACTGAAGAAATACACCAAGTACACACTATGTGCGATTTATCACAAGTGCAATATGGATCACTCAAAGATAGCTCCCCAGGATGCTAAAAGAAAGAGAAGGCAATTCTAAGCAGAACTATTTACTTTAAATTACATTAAGAAGATATGGGATTTCCAAGAACATTTGCAAATTTCACCAGGTTTCCATATGAAGACAGAGCCTTCTCCTCAACCAACTCTATCCACATGGTAAATTTCTCAGTAGCTTACAATAGATTTATCAACTGAGTCTGTATTTCATCACAACACATAAACATACATAAGTTTTTTAATTTAATCCCTCATTAACATCAATTTACAGAGGTCTAGTTTTTGCTTTCTAATAACCTACGTGGATGAGTTCCCAACTCTGTCATTCCAAGGTTGTCTTTGTCAGGGAAAGCTGATCTTACAGATCATCCCCATCTTTAAACAACTATCCTTTCTCTTGGTTGGTTTTCATTGTGCTTAATTCTGCAAAGCATCACAACTGGAAGCTTGAACGGCAGCCTAAGAAAGGCTACTGAGAAATGAATGCTGAGGACTCAGATTTTCTGGCAAGATTAAAATCAGATTTTTACAATACAAACTGCCACTTATTTGCCAAATTCTAGTGATTCCCCTTTCTTTTAAATTACTTGTGAGGGGAATTCATACCTGACATTAATTTATATATCTATGAAGAAAACCAAATTACCTAAGTTTAGGACCTAAATTCTATGTGTAGGCATTGCAAGGAAGTATGCACCTCCCTCCAGAGGTCAAATTCAAAGCACATAAACTAGGTAAATGTTTGAAGTCCAGCAATACCATCATCTTAATATTCAAGCAAAACTAAAGCATAGGTACACACATGCAGATGAGAAAACCTGCCAGAGATAAGCATCAAGTTCTTCCTCAGATGTGAGGAACACCCCACCCAGGGATGGTATGAGTAGTGAAAGCATGGTGTCCCCTGGTGTCAAGGCAAGAAGAATCTCCTCACATCCACAAAACCCCTCACAGTGGAAACCTTTCATATTTAAAGTGCCCTACTGGGAAGTTATTCATCTCTAGTCTCTTCATAAGAGCAGAAATCAAGGTAAGTGGTCTGTGCTACTGTGTGAAAAAGACTTCAGACTTTTCCTCCACACACGCACTGGTGAAGTGAATTTCAAGTGTATATGACATGAAGCTATGGGCTACCATCTTTCAGTTACATCACCGTAGGTGAAAGCCACAGAGTTCACTTCAACAGGCATCCAGGAGACAACAATTTGGCAGAACATCATCACTCCAATCCCTTCCCCTTCAAGACCACTACAGGATTGGGTCATGGAGACTGTGTTGCAGGGTGCAGCTGGTGAGGCAGAGGACCAGTTCCAACTTACCCCACATTGAATGATGTGAATTAAAATTGCAGTAGTGATTTAATGTTCCTCTACCACAGCTGCTCCATCATTCCTGTGACAGTCCAGACCTTTGCCATGCCAGAAACTAGGCAAGGCTCAAGCTAAGAGCCTTTGCACTGTGCGATCTGAGATGGTGTAGCTGTACCTCTACAGATTAAGAGGAGCATGCTGCACAGCCTGCAACGATATGTGAGCAAATATAGATGTCTTATTGAAACCTGAATATCTCTCCTTGTATACACTCACAGTTATGGTCAGAGTAAAGACCTTAAAGTACACAAAGGTGCAAGAAGGACAAAGAAATGAGATATGCACAACTATACCAGCTAACGGTTGTAGGTGGAAACGCAGGCAAGCCCTAACCTTCTGTCTTTTGTGGGGGTCGTTTTCATCTACAAATACTTCACTAAAACCAGCTCAAGCTGATTAGCAAAATATCATTCTTTGCTACAGCTTCTCTTAGCTGCCTTCAAAATACAGACATTTACACATATTTCATTCCAAACACATGGAGGTACGGGGCCCTCAGAGGAAATCGGAGATGAGACGGAGTTCCAAATTATTGGAACATTGTGACTCTGCTGCAAAGTTAAAGTTTTCATAACTGAAGCACGCTTTAAAAAAATAAAATAAAATTTCTTCAACAAATTTAAAATAATTCAGCTTGCCAAGAATCTTACTTCACTATTTTGGTTTAATCCAAGATACAGAATTTACATAACACTAAAATTTTCTGACACCAAATGTCAATTTTCTCTCTCCTTTTCCTCAAAAATTGATTTTTTTGGGGGAAACAAATTTTTAAAATAGAATCATGTCAAAAAGAGTATTAATTTGCTTATCAAAATTAGCAATTTCAAAGAATTATTTAATTAACATACCATCTTATAATGATTAAAATGTTTATAAATTTATACACCTTGTTTTTAAATTAATTTTTAAACATAACTCATGACAAAAGATGAAAACAACCACTTCGAGGAATATGAAATCATAATTTTGAAAACTTTCTGAGTATAACTAAGATAAACAGGGCTTGGACAACAATCAGAGAGACAATACTTTATCATTAATGCCATCCTCTAACAGTGAAATGAAAGATAGAGTTCCCTCAGTTTTGTACTACAGGATTAGACAACAGAGGAAATAGGTATAATCTGTGAAACTCTAGAAGCTTATAAAATATTTCCTTCTATATTTTGAAGTCTTTTTCACTTTCAGTATTTTTTTTAACTAATTTATTTTTACAAGGCCATAAAAATTCCCTTTTAATAGTAATTTAATATTTAGCTCCTTCCTTCTCTACTCTAGCATATGATGTTCCACATACCAAATTTTGTGACATATATTCATCACCTTTTTTTAAAAAAAAATCTTAGGAAACAAACAAATACACATACACACACAAGCTGGTTTTCACATAGTGCTTGTATGAAAAACTAGAAGTGGTTTTTACTTACTGCATTTATTCTAAACCTTAAAATATTTACTTAGCTCTAAAATAATGTAATTTGGAAAATACAGATAAACACTGCTCTGCACCAAATACCAGTTTCACTAATAGGTAGAAAATATGATGACAAATTCTGTGGTGTTTTTCTAGTCCACTGAAATAAAACGGTATCATCAAACATACAGTAAAATCATAAGAGAGAAGGTAGGGGGTTTTTGACTGGTAAAACAACACAAAGAATAGATTTCGTAAAGTAACTGCTGGGTAAATTCCTAAGGAGTACTTTGATATGAAAAACTGAGGTTTTACCACATGAACCAATTAACACATTACTAATATATTCCTTCATATCTAAATGACTTCAAGCTTTTGAACAAATAACATTTACATTCTTTCAGGAAAAATTATGCCAGAAATCCGTTTGTTATCACATTTCTATAAATTATGCCAGAAATCAGTTTGTTATCACATTTCTGTAAAGCAATTATTGCATACACTGAAGAAAAAAGTTTACTCTGATACATTACCACTAAGAATATTTATGGAGGAGAAATCCAGAAGAGGCTTGAACTTAATAATGTAGGGCCATTAATTAGCATCAAATAAAAGAAAAGCAATAAAGCAATTTTGTCACCAATTACTGACAATTTGCCTAAGTAGAACCATTAATTTTGGATAATATAACCCCTATAAAATTAAGGGAACAAAACTATTTGAATCAATATCCTTTGCTAGTCTCTTTCCACTAAATTAACTACTTTAAGGAGTATCAAAAGTTTTGAAACCTTTAAACGCCTTAAGAAAAATGGAAAAACATATGGTTATGATTTCCTACCTAAAAGTTGCTGGCTTTTGGTTTGGGGCTTTTATTCCTCCTGTTTTTGGCTGAAAATAATGAAAACTAAGGCGATTAAACTGTGACTCTTTGGAATTACCACAGTCAAAACATTTGTTTACTTACATTTTTCCTACCATTTTACAGAGCTTTCATAAAAGGAAGCCTGATTAGGAGAGCCAGGAATATCAATGTTTAATAATTTGGTTAAGAATCTCCATCATTTACCAACACTGCCAATATTAACATCAGGCAGCAACAGGGAATACGAATCATATTTTTGAACTGGGATATGTTCCTAGCCTTTCCCACCTCCAGTCTCAAGACAACGACAAAAACTGCCAGCAAACCCCTGTCATTCACCCCCAGCTCTCACCCCCGGGAGAATTTCCCTGACAGGCAGCATCACCCACCAACTGCCATTGGCAGAAAGCAATGGCCATGCAGATGTGGCCACAGCAGCCTTGCCTCCTGTGTCCTCCCTCTGGCCCCAGTCCTCCCTCTGCCCCAGTGCTGTGCACCGCTGGCTTCGTAGCACAAGGTCAAGCAAGTATACACAACGTTTAATCGCTACAGCTACTCGGGAGCAACCTGCCTGAGTGCTGGCAAGCACAAGGCTGAGTCCAACATTGGTGACAGTCTGCACGAATGTTTTAAAGGTTAAAAACAGGCGATGTGTCCTAAAGCCAAAGTTTTGCAAAACTCTCCTAAGGATGATGATGGCTTTTATTAACGAACGTACTTTCTGGAGTGCCTTCTGCCTCGGCACTCATCTGCATTCGCTCATCAGGAAACCAGAGCAACCTTTTGATAAATATCCACACATATTTAGGAAAGAAAATACATGCAGAACACCTCCGTGTCTCCCAAAAAGACTTGCTGAGGAAACTTAGAGCATTTAATCAGCATCCATATCAATTCATAAACCTCGGGTGCTAGAGTACAAATAAACACTCTAAAGGGTTTTAGCCGCAAGGAGATAAGATCTCTCCCTGGGGAGACGGCTAGAAACTGCTCCATTGCCTTTGTGCAGACTACTGGAATGTGCTTGCTTTTCATTTCGGTCTTTGTGTCTGGCACTCAGGCCTCACAGGCAGTGTCTTAAGCCATGCAGGGTCAGGGCAAACAGAGAACTGCATTCATGGACAGATCAAGTTTATGTGAGAATCTGCTCCTCCTGTGCCCTCAATTTCCATTTGAATTGTTAATAAAATCTCAGCCTGAAAGCACATGATCCCATCAGTGGGGAAGTCATGCAGAGAATCCTCTAGCTCAGAAAAACAAAATTTCTTTATCTTTTTCATCCTCCTCCTACATTCGTGGGAATTATGCCATGTAACCCCCCTCCTAAAGTGACTCCCTCCCCCAGCACAACACCTGATTGCCAGCCCACAGCTTGCACTAAAAAGCAGGGGGGAAAGAAGGGGAGAGAAAGAAGGGAAAAAGATGCACAAGCAACATTCAGATACAACAAAATCACAACCACATTAATTGCACCTTTGTAGCAGTTACAGACTCCCAGACACCTTCAGGCAAAAGGAAACACAGATATTTCATTTTTTAAGTTAATTTCCAACAGCTGATAACACTAGCTGCAAGACTTTCCCACAGCTTTATGACACTGCACGAGCTACAGGGCCACAGAGATAATAAAAGGTCACACATAAAGGAAAGAACAGAGCCATACCCCAATTAACTTGGTCTCCCCATGCAAAAATTGTACAGGAACAAGAGCCGATATTTGCTGCAGGCATCAGACATGCATCTCCTAACCTTGACACGGTCTAACTGGGCCTCTTGTTTCTTCTGCCTTTGCTCCTTGCAAACTGTTTTAATATTGAACGCTTTTCAGAGGGATGGGCTGATGAACGAAAACATGAATTTCCTGCTTGCCCTTTAAGGTGGGTTAAGGGGGTGCAAGTAATCAATTACAGAATAAAAAGCAAAAGACAGACTACAGATTTTACAAACTAGATGACTTACAGTTTACACCGTTTTCTAACGAAAGTACCCCCTTTTTGTCCTTCCTTGAAAACATTTTATTTTTACTTTTTTTTTATAGGGATAAAGTATAATACAGTATTCAAGTAGAACCTGTGTGAAATGCAACAACTCAGACAGATTGCTGCAGTTTTTACTTATTCTTTAGAGTAGCACATCAGCCCCAGACAAACAATAACTGCACTAAATATACAATGGAATTTAAAATCTTGTGGTCTCAGTTTTGTGTGCTCCCAGCCCTGGCCTCCACTCCCTTCTTCTCCTCCTCCTTGAATGGGATGATGTTTCTTTTTGCAGTAGTTGCTGGAATGAGAAAGCTTTGTGGAAACTGTGTGTCTGGGACCAATCCTTCCCCGCACTTCACTCATCAAGGCTTCATCTTCTGCCCGGTGATCTCCAAGAATCACAGAATCACAGAATCACAGAATCTAAGGGGATGGAAGGGACCTCGAAAGATCATCTAGTCCACCCCCCCTGCCAGAGCAGGGTCATCTAGAGTACATCACACAGGAACGCATCCAGGCGGGTTTTGAATATCTCCAGTGAAGGAGACTCCACAACCTCTCTGGGCAGCCTGCAAGGACTTGCTTCTTGCAGCAAGCACAAACTCCTGGAAAAGCAAATTAAACCTCTGCCTGCCTCTGAATAGGGCTAGGCTGAATCATTACTGAATATCATTAGTAGAGGAATATCATTATTGTGACAGTATCTCATACTCAAAAGCTAATTAAAAATAATACAGATATTCAAAGATTCTGGAGACCTGTGGGTCTGCTGGTTTGGACTGAGAGGGACCACACAACCAGGTAAGAATCCATCATATGTTATTTCATATCAGTAAAAGATACATTGCAGGAGGCATTGAGGATGGACATCGCTAGTACATGATGAAACTATTTCTGTTCTAGTCTTGATTTTACACATTTTTATCTAGAACTGGTGGACCCGCTCCTTGGGAAACATAACCAATGGATCAAACCCTTAAATCTGTTCACCAGGTGTTGGCAAATAGGTCATGGGTGTTATTAATTACTTCATTAGTCATAAGTTCTTGAGCAGTGCATGTAAACATATTTGACCCTATGACACATTTTTTCACTGACCAATACAAACAATCACTATTCGTTATTAACCACGCGTGACTAGTCACTTCATTCACAAAATTGTGCTCTTTTCCTGATTGGGCAGCCCAAGCCACGTAAACAAGAAGGCATTTTCTGTTTGTTAATTCTCCTCAAATGCTTGCAACTGCCTAAGGATCTACTCCCATGTCAGTTAAAATGCATTCTTCAAATGAGACTCTCAGTGCAACACTTCTTGCAAATACTTGTTGTAAGTTGTTTTTTTTTCCCCAAGAAATCTGTGACTGGTGAACATGGATTTGACTTCATTGTATGAAAACCTGGAGAGCTGCAGAGTGAGCAGAGGATGAGTGGATAGCTTCATTGCACCAATCTGTGCACACTCAGAACACACTGACTGCTGCGTGGAATTTACAATTTCAATGTATCACCTAACCCTGTGACAGGATGCTTACAGGCTTTCTTGCCCAACTGAACTACTCCTTTTCTTGCCTGTGCCTGAGTATAAAATCAAAGGACTCCTCTTCCTTTTTCATATGGTCATCACCTCCTCACTCAAATACCTCCTTAAAACTCCTTTTTCTTTAATAGCTTATTGATGCTTAGTCGTATTTTATGGATACAGTGAAATTTGCCATATCAGAGCACTAAATACAACAACTGAGAGCAACTGCAGAGCAGAAGAATGTCCTTTTGTTAAATCTAGGCCAGAACTGTGATGCAGTGTGCATGTGGATACAGGAGTGAAGAAGAACATCATAGATGGAAGTTACATACAAATGATGTATCACACACATATATATAAACACACCTTAGTACAATGTGGAGTAGCTGTCTCACTATTTTTCTTTATCTATATCCATTTAAAGCACACACAAACTCTAAACTCAATCTGCTGTCCTCTGTGGAAACCTCTATCAAGACCAATGGGAATAGCGTAGTGAAAGGAGTAAATAGTCCTCTCATTAGGTTTTTTTTTTGGTCAAAATATCTATACTTTTTGAACAATACAATCCTAAAGATAATATATATCCATGGAACTGGTTAAGAATGTGAAGCCTCATCAGTAAATACAAATATTTTTATCTTTTTTTTGAATACTCTCGTACCCCAAAAGAACGGCAGTTCTAAAGTCTGTTGTCTTTATGCAATTTCAATTCACAAATCTTGACAGTTCTAATAGGCTTCTGCCATAAAATAAGTCTAAGAGGAAGAGAGAAGAAAAAATGGTAGAAAATTAACCTCATCCTATAAAAAAAGGAAGCTGGACTAAAATGCAGGTTCCTCCAAATGATCTCATAAAATTCTCATTTATTTTGTCCTAGGAGATTAAAGCATCCACCCGGCATGGCAGATCAAGAAAAGGCATGGTAAAATTCAGCAACTGAACTTGCAACTTCCAAGTTCTAGCTAAATGCCTTAACTAAACAGCCAGCTTTCCTCAATACCTACCTATTTCCTACCTTACCTTATATACATGTTCTATATACATGTTCTAGGTATATATACATACCTATATACATGTTCTAGGTACAGTATGTATTCTCCACATGACAGCCTGTGAAATTAAAAAAGTCCAAATACCGAGGTGTTTTTGTTCTTTATTTTTAAATTTAATAGAACACCCTAAATGTCCATATTAATAATGCAATAGAATTAAATTATTAGAGTTAACAGAATATTTTTTTTTACTTTATAAGTGTTTAAGATCAGTACATTAACAAACAACTTCGATACTTCAAGAATCACTAAACTGTTTTCTATAAAATAGTGAGATTTGCAACGGGTATACCCCAATGAAACACCAACAAGGCTTATTCACTCATTTTAAGTAATGCACTTATCTTATTCCAATAACATTCTCCAAACTTAACATCATTAACTGCTATTTTGTCAGGTAATAAGCTGATAAACAAAACACATTCATTCTTAAGAAACTGAATGTAACCAAAGCACAGTCAACAGACTTCCCTTTCAACAAAATCTAAAGCACTAAACAAATATACACAGAAACAACAATGCTACACAACTCTCTTCTTAAAGCACACTCTTTTCCTATCCAAAGTGTACACAGGAGCAAATTAGACTCTACATGAAGTGGTTGTGAATTTTCATGAGTTTTAGAAAGCTGGTAATTCAGCATGCAACAAAGCCAGAGCTACCTATTTAGGTGATTCTGATCTTAACTGGTGTGGTCCATTGCTGACTTGTACTTAAACAGGTTTGCAAACTGTTCCAGGTTATATGCTGTACATATAAGGTAAACAATGACATCAAGGAAGTGGATTTAAAATACTAATTTAGGTAAAATTGAACATAGATCTCTTGAAATGAGATTATGTACTTTGTTAAATCACACTTTCACCTTCCCTCTGGCAAGGGTGTATCTTCAAATACCAAAACCACAGCTACACAAGCTTTTTTTATTTAACCAGTAAAAAGTATTTCTTATTCAAGAAATAATATCCACATTTCTTTGAGCTTTGTCAGTAAAAACACAGTCTATCTTTGCTTTTAAAGTGGTGCTCATGAAACCAAACTACTGCATACAACATGGTGCATTTAAAACTACTTCACTTATCAACATTTACATTGATGACACTAGGACTAGGTTTTAAGGTTTTTCATTCTTCTATAAAAATTCTACTTTACTTTCTGTTTAAAGATGGAAAACAAGACTTCATATTAGTCCCCTACATACAAAGGGGTATTTAGACAAATGTTCAACAGCAAATACAACAGATTTTTTTTTCTATCATGCTTTAAGTATGTTTAAAACCCAGGACTTTATTTTATTAATTCTAGAAGCCATTTAAAATACCTAAAGGACAGCTTGTGGTGATAAGCTGAGGGAAAACCAATACCAACAGATCTGTGAAGATGCCAGTCACAATCACAAAATCACAGAATCACAGAATGTTAAGGGTTGGAAGGGACCTTGAAAGATCATCTAGTCCAACCCCCCTACCAGAGCAGGACAACCCAGAGCAGGTCACACAGGAATGCATCCAGGCAGGTTTTGAATGTCTCCAGAGAAGGAGACTCTACAACCTCTCTGGGCAGCCTGTTCCAGTGCTCTGTCACTCTCACAGTGAAAAAGTTCTTCCTTATGTTCACCCAGAACCTCCTATGTTCCAACTTGCACCCATTCCCCCTTGTCCTATCACTGGACATCACTGAGAAGAGCCTGTCTCCATCCTCCTGACACTCACCCTTTACATATTTATAAACTTTAATGAGGTCACCCCTCAGTCTCCTTTTCTCCAAGCTAAAGAGACCCAGCTCCCTCAGACTCTCCTCACAAGGGAGATGTTCCACTCCCTTAATCATCTTTGTGGCTCTGCGCTGGACTCTCTCAAGCAGTTCCCTGTCCTCCTTGAACTGAGAGTCCCAGAACTGGACACAATACTCCAGATGTGGCCTCACCAATGCAGAATAGAGGGGGAGGAGAACCTCTCTTGACCTACTAACCACAGCCCTTCTAACAGACCCCAGGATGCCATTGGTCTTCTTGGCCACAAGGGCACATTGCCGGCTCATGGCCATCCTTCTGTCCACCAGGACCCTCAGGTCCCTTAGCTTGCACAGTCTCTTCAGCTGAATAAAGCACTGCCAGCCAGCCCAAAGTTGCAGAAATATAAACCGAGAAAACCAAACGAAAAACCAAACCAAAGTAGGCAAGCAAAATACTGATTTTACTCTTTCCTGTTCCTCATACCAGCTGCAGAACTGCCCAGGGTGGGAAGAGCAAGGGAGAACAAACAAGCCTGTTCATGAGCCCTCTCATCACTGCCTCTGAAGAGCAGGGTCCTGCTATGAATAAATTGAATCTCTCCTCCAACAGTTTGATTAAAATTTAGTATCTTTATTTCAGTGTANGCTGGACTCTCTCAAGCAGTTAACTCAAGTCAGTCTCAAGTCAGTGCCCAGTATCTCAAATATAATGGGCAGATTCATATGATATGACTTAGGTCTGGTTTAACAGGTAAGCTTTTAGTGATGGATACGACCAACAACCTTATCAGCTTTTTCATTTTCTCAGATGTCTTTCTGCCTCCTCTGTTGAGGATGGTGAGGTCCCGCACCTTTAATATATGAATCATATGCTTGCACAGCAAACAACAGCATAAGCTTCTGCTGACATTTACCTGATTTAGCTTAATCTAGAAAGCATGGATGGCAGTGGCAGGAAAGACAGAGAGACATGGCTTTTGGCACCTGTGCTGACAGTTTCCTAGGTACTCTGGGCACACCTTGATTGTGTTTTCCTCGATACTATTCTCCAACTTGGCTAGGTGTAGCTAGCCATGAATCTTCTACATATGCTGTTAGATTGACTCCTTCTCCCTAAACAATTGCCTTCTAAAACAATTAACAAAACACAATCAGAGAGTCATAGAATGGTTTGTGTTGGAAGAGACCTTAAAGATCATCTAGTTCCAACCTCCCTGCCACGGGCAGGGACATCTTCCACCTGACCAGGTTGCTCGAGGCCCCATCCAGCCTGGCCTTGAACACTGCCAGGAGGGGGCAGCCACAACTTTGCTGGGCAACCTGTGCCAGTGTCTCACCACCCTCATAGTAAAGAACTTCCTCCTAACATCCAATCTAAATCTACCCTCTTTCAGTTTGAACCCATTTCCCCTTGTCCTACCACTCCATGCACTTGCAAAAAGTCCCTCTCCAGCTTTCTTGTAGGTCCCCTTCAGGTACTGGAAGGCTGCTATAAGGTCTCCCCAGAGCCTTCTCTTCTCCAGGCTGAACAACGCCAACTCCCTCAGCCTTTCTTCACAGAAGAGGTGTTCCAGCCCCCTTAACATCTTCATGGCCCTCCTCTGGACTCGCTCCAACAGCCCCATGTCCTTATGTTGGTGACCCCAGAACTGGACACAGTTTCTTTCATGTCACACACTTTCATACTTTCCAGGATTTCTAATACTTCTGTCCCCCAATAAAGAATCTGAATATGAACCTCTGTGTTTTCATGATCCTCGAGGATTTGGACCTTGTTGATGACAAAAAAAGTTTGAAAGGTTTAATTGTGAGAAATACACAGCAGGCACATGGTAACTTCTTACTCTCAGAGGCCCTGTGTGATTTTTAACTTCTGCTATTCTGACTAAGACAGATGGGAAATCTGTGAGGCTGTAAAGAATACATCCTCAATAGCTGAACTTAGTGTTCCCCAGTTTTTAAAACTCACTCCTATGTGCAAGGCAGTTCTGCATTTTCTGTGTTATATTACATTAAGTATTTTCAAACTAATTCATTAAATTATCTCAAAATTATCACCTAAAATCAATATGCATTTACAGTGAACAGTGACAGATCTGGGGTAGAAGGATAAGGACAAACAGCAAATACACAGAGCTGGTTTTCTGAAGTATGAAAGAGAAGGGTGGGGTAATTGAGTGGTTATCATCTGAGGCAGCTGATACAGCAAAAGTTTAGGAGATTACTGAGAAAGTTGGTCCTGCAAGTTGGCAAGTAGGCAGATGCCATATACCTTCTACATGTAACTCGAATTTAGCTGAGTATGGTGAGTGCTCAACTCATGAGAGGTGACTTGCTGTAGCAAAATGTTAGAGAATCCTGGTTTTCACATCTAGAGGAATATTACAATTTCTGACATAATAAACCTAACATAGGAGACAGCAGACCCTGGAAAAGATATTTAGGCTTATCCCCTAGGGATGCTGCTCTACAGCCAACTTCTGGTTTGTCTCCAGCTGTCTCCTGGTCAACAGGCACCACAGCAGCCACTACCAATTGAAGCGATTGATTCCCACTCCCTTGCTACAGCTCTGCTGAAGGTGAGAAAATCCTGCCAAGCTACAGGGATGCTTATCAGTATGGCTAAACACATGATCCTGGAAAGCTTTATATCATCACAGGGCTCTTTAAGGTTACTGAAAGGAATCAGCTTTGCAATTCATCTTTGGGGACATCTTCAGGAATCTCTTCTCATGAAGCATATGAAGGAATTTCTGTGATGGCAGAAACTCTATAAACTTATTACTGAGGCAATAGTGAGTAAACTTAGTGCACCTAATCAAAATTGGACTCAAAAGATACAATAGGAAAACCAGATTAGGTGATAAATCATTTTTTATCGCAAATTTTAAAAACTAAAAGAAAGGAGGAAAAATTCAATAAAATTATCCAGCTACCTAAAAGCTCAATCAAACAGGAGTAATAGTTAAAGAAATGGCTGCATCCAAATTGCATAAGTCAAACAAGGGCATAAATCTGAGACATTAAAGTAAATAAATGTGAATGAAAGTACATAAGATTTTTAAATTAAATCAGAAAATCATGTGTTTAATTCTGAAGGGAACAGTGTGTGCCAGAATATTGAGTTATACATTGCTTTATTGAAGAGTAGGTCAAGATCTTATCAGCTCTATTACGAGGAATGTCAATAAAAGGCTGTGCAATGATAAAATGTTTAATTAAAAATGAACATTGTGCAACATATGAACTCTTTGTATTATACAGAAAAAGGAGTCAAATGTACTATGTTCTCCAAGTTACAAATTGCATTGAAACATTTTCCCTCCATCAAACATTCTTATCACTATGAAATCTTGTATAAAAATAGATTTATTTATATTGGCTGCTTTACAAATTAGTTTAAGATTATCTGCCTCCAGGGTACTTCAAATACTTTGAAAATCTGGGACAACTGTGATGAGAAGAACACTAGAGTCTTGTTTTCATGGTACTCTTCCAGTTGAGTAAGTGGTATGCTTTGGCAAGTTAATTAACAAAGCAAAGGCTTAATACTGATTCAGTGTGTTGATCAAAAAGTAGCAGGAACTAGTAAGAGTAAATATTTTGGTTTATTACTTATATAATAAACTTGCATTCAGCATCACTGTCCTAAAGATCCCTAACAACTTGGTAGAGAAGGTAAAAAATTACAACACCAGAAAGACGATGCAGAATTAAATGCAGCAATAATCATGGCAGACAGACAACATATTTCCTCCCTGGTGAAAATAATCTTAGTCCCCCCCTTCCTCTGCAACGATGACCACCTTATACAAGAGGAAGCACCAGTGCAAGGATACTTATCTATGGGCGTAATGTCTCAGCAAGGGATTCCAAGCTGGAAAGTATAGTTTATACATAGTTTTAAAGGAATGAAGCAAAATGCAGAGAGAACAAAATGGTAAATTAGCACCACAGGACTAGGAAATAAATGGCTTAATATCTTCATGGTCTTCCCTCCTGGAATAACTCTGTATGACTAAGCATAACAAGAGCATTCTTAGGGATTTTGGCCTGAACATGTAGAAGAGAAGTATCTTCACCACTCAGCTTCAAACCCCCAACATAAACAGACACATGCACAAAGTTTTTATGGCTATAATTCTAAAGACCCAGACTGAACTGGGAGGGTTTTTTTAATGAAAAGCATGGTAAGATTCCTAAAACAAGGTACACCACTAGAATAGAACTTCCAATAGGAGCTGATGAATGCGTTTAATGAACCTGAGATACATAAACAGAGAAATCAAATAAGACGTTAGATGAGAGCACACTCAGCATTTCACATCTGTCCCCTTTTCCAAAGCTATTAATGTTTGCATTAAAAAAATATCCCAGGGTCAGAAAAAGCTTTGATGTAGCATTCATGTCTTTGATGATCAAAATTTAGCTCCATATGTCACACACCAATTTTAATACACTCTTATACTTGCTCTGTACAATGAGTGGAATACAGTAGAACAAAGAACAGTTAAACAGCACATCAGCCAACAGGAAAGAAATATGGTGTACAAAATAAAGAGTTCTGATGCCCTTTAGTACAATGTTTTGTAAGTTATGAGCGACCTGTGGGTGATACACACTCCAACTGTAGGAGTGTGAAAGAGTTTATTACTAAAGCAAGAATAACACTTAAGAACAACTTTTCAGCCATAGAAAAAAAATAGCTTATCAAATCAAAAGAGCTGGTAAAGGAAAATCCACAATACACTCAAGGAAAGAGTTTGTGATTGTAGAAACTGGTGATATTAAAGAGCTATTAAGTGAAGTCTTTCAGAGTTTAGCTTTGTTTCTTGCAGCCCATTTTATAGCCTTCAACAAGCAGAGCAGTTTTATATTGTATCTTACCTGTAGGATTTCCATCCCATCCTTTGGGAAATTATTCTGAAGTCCTTTCTCTCTTTTTATGAGATAGTATTTCCTGAGAGGCAGGAATAATTACCCCTAACAATACTGTCATATTTAAGGCTAGAAAAATATAGGCATAGAAAAATGTTTTTCTTTGAGCACAGGATCCCCCAAATCAAGTACAAATAAACTTCAATAAGAGAGAATTATTACCTAAGAAGCAGATCTGGTAGAAATATTAAAAACTAAGTCCTCAGAGGAGGTCTAGTTAGAGGCATGAATAGAACAAACCCTTCACTAGGAGCCAGCAGAGATTCCCAGGGTCACGGCCTATCTGAATTTAAGAGAAAAACTCCTACTGATTTCAATGGGGCTGGGACATGATTCCCATATTTTATTCATAGTATATCATCACAAATGGAAACTACAAATGAAGCATCATGAGGTGAGGCGTCTATAATTCTTAATGTTTTCTTCCACTGTAATAGCCAAGACCTCTCCCTGAACTCCAACGGAGGCAAATTAGTTCCACATGTCAGATACCAATCATAATGTTTTCCCTTACACTTGGTACACAATGAGGGGATGCAGTACAGCATACAGCAATTAATACATTTCTTTTTGTGAAATAATGCATGACAGAACTCAGAAAAGACGTCGCTCACTTGAAAGTGGTGAGTTGCTAGCCCATGAAGAGTAGAAGTAGGAAAAGCAATCAATGGAAAATAAGATAAATTAAGCCCCCCTACTGTCTTACATCTTCCTAGTAGTTGTCTTACTTGCTTCATTTCAACCCTTCTTTCCTTGTAGGCCTCCAGGTACCCTCACTGTCTCCTCTGAACATCACCTCTGAATCTGGGATTACAGTCTGTCACAATCTAAACGGGATCAGGTCAGGCTGTATGGTTTCCTGCAATAGCAATCTAATATATAGGGTAGGGCTGCTAAGCATAGGCAACTAGTGTATTTTGTATGCCCTACAGTATCCTGCCAAGGGCTCAGCTGCCATTCCAGATGGTTGTGGGTCTATTACAAATTTTGTGTCATATTTACCAGTCCCATGTTTAAGTAACAAACTCTCACCTCAATATGTCTTTTACCAGTGAGAAAATAGTAAACTGGAACCAACGCCTTTAGGCCGTATCCGTTCATTGCACTGCACTTTGACCACAGATGACGTACATAAATAATATGCAAACTTGTCTCAAAATCACACTCATTAAACCATTCTATTAGGAAATCACCTCAGCTAAGGAGTGCTAATTAAGATATGCTGTTTCTGACAACACATGCACAGGGACTACAACAGAGTATACTTGTAGCCATAGGTAACAGTCACAACATCCCAAGAATGCTTTGGAAAAAAACTGTGAGACTAATGGGAGCTCATAGAACATCGTAGCCAGGTATAACACTTGGATGCACTGATAGTCTGTTTGGTAGATACCAACACAGAAGAAGTCACCAAAAACAACGACAAGTCATGGTGAAGTAAAACATGGACCCAGCACAATCCTCTGTTTTCACAATCACTCCACTTCCTTTGTAATACTTCCACAATCACCGTATAGCACTTCTTCAAGCTTTGCTAATCAAAGGGTCCTGTCCAAGCAAAAGTTTCTTTCCCATTTTCCCCAGTTCTATGCTTTTCATATATATTTTCTTTTTGCTTTGCTAGCTCAAATTAGCTCTAACTCATTTTTCTGCAGCACCACGTTGAAGAAAGACTTGATTCTTCTGCTGCTATTTCAATAGTCTTTAAAACTACAAGCAATTAATTTTGTCCAATATAAAAATCATTGTTATTGTATACCCTACTTTTTCTCACAACCAATGATAGGAATTCAAATATATCCTTTTATTTCCTAGTTTCTGTTGCTGATCATGAATGGTGGTTTTTGCTGCAGTGCAATGATACCTTGAAAATATCTTCTGCTGATAAATTTAGAGGTACAACCAAGTAATCACAACAACAGCTGTGAGATCAGTAAAATCCCTCTAAAATTTAGCAGATTTAAAATACTTGTTTGACTTCATTTATAATAAATAGAAAAGTAATTATGAAGAACTTCATCAAGCCATGCCCTTATAGAAAAGAAAGAAACCTACCCTATTCCAAGAGACTTCTTCCATTTGTCAGTACTGTTCAGTGCTGCATGTGGCATCACCGGAAGAATGGGGCATCACACCAGACAGAAGCTGACATCTACAGAAAATGTTACTTTCCAGGCCTGTAAAATAAAGACAACGCACATTTCCTTCAGAAACAATTACTCTGTAAAAACTCTGCACTGTGTAATTACAAGAATATTGTTGTTCAATTCATCCCTGTTAAGTCTGATGTTTTACAAGGGCAAAAAAAAAAAAAAGACTTCACCACTCCTCAACCTGGAAAACTCAACTTGACATCTAGAGTTCAAGCCATGCTTTTATGGGTTATGCATCATTCATAAGTATGATTTACATAAGTAAACTTGAGCCAGTTTATAAATATAATAAAGTGCCTTTCTTTTGAAAACTGATTTTTGCCATTTAGAAGTAAAGACATGTTACTTTGGTTTATGAGCTTCCTTGTATTTGCCAAGCATCCAGTATACAATAGAACGCTGAATATCATGGTAACAATTTCAAAATATGCAGTAACTGTAGAAATGTGAAGATAAGCATTGTAGAATTAGACATAAGTGAATTAAAGAAGTCTAAATATGACAAATTGAAGGTCAGATTATTAGATTTTCATTATTTTTTTCGGATAATGCATTAACCAAAGTGGAAACTGACATGCTGCTAAATCCACATGGACTTGTATGCAACTAATATGAACACATACAAAAAGGGGAAGTGGAGAAGGAGGAGTTAGTTAATAAAGAACAAGCTGAGACCACAAGGAATACAAACCCCATTTTAAAAAATACATCAAATTTATAGACATTATTTTCAGGCATTTTCTTTTCACAGTCATCAGAAGATTTTGAACCAAATTCAAGATAGTTTGTAAACATGCATAATTTCAAAAGAGTGGCAATAGAGTTTACAGAAGACTAATTCAATCTTTTATTTTATAAAGTACCAATGATATCCCTTACCCTCTTTGTTTGGAGTAGCTGAATCTCAATAAAAGTCTGTTTTACCTTAAGGTATGCAGACGGCAGTTAAATTATACCATTTTAAGGCAAGAAGAAAATGTCTTGCAACAAAGTGTCTTTCTGAGTTTGAAGTTCTTTTAGTGACTGAAGACAGAAAATATATACTTTCAATACTTTGTTCTGAGCACAGTGCCTGCCTGCAGTATGCAAATAAAATGTTTTCCTTATAATTGTTGTATCTGATAATTAAATAACTATTTCTCCAACGCAAATTTCTTTTTCAATTGAAAGGAATACACACTTTAGGTACACAAAAATATGAAGCAATTGACCCCAATATAGTATACATCCCTTTCATCGGCCTCAAGTGTTAAATTTGTTGAATTATGTCTATGTGTTTATCATGTCTGCGTATCTACTTATATAGATACATATATGATTACAAGACTAAACCTCAAGAGACCCATGGTTCAAAATGTCATCCATGCACATACTGTGGTTGAGTAGGTCCAAACAAGAAAACAAGCCTGGCATGCTTCTAATTGGTTTTCTTTATTAGCATACAGAGAAATCCCCACAGGCAAAGCCATGTGCAGGTAAAATTATCGGATTTCAGCTACGTTTTGCATAACATTGTTAACCCCTGAAATACAGATTTTAATGCAATCAGGCACTGGCATTGTTGGTTTTGTTATGCAGTTTATGGAATAAATTGAAATTTCAGTCCCTCAGCTGGTAGCTATTCAATGCAAAACTCAATAGTTGTACCACAGTACAACATTCTCCTTCACATAGTTTCAGCCCGGTGACAGAAGGGTATATAACTACGTACCATAAAGAAAAAACACATAATATAACTACAACTACAGTGCATAACACCATGTCTCTATTCACTTTCACAGTGATAGTCAATCTTAGCAACAAGCATAAGAAGAAAAACCCACCACATGTACTAGTGCTCTAAAAATCCCCTAGCTTTCAGGGGATAAACATTTATGTGGAATGCTTGATACAACTTCATCTCTGTCAAGGAGCTCTGGTCTGGTCTACTTTAAATATGCTGAGACAGGGTCCCACAAGCACTCTTTACTTCATAGCTAATCAAACTTGGCATTTCATATATAAATGATGAAGACAAAATATCAAAGTCCATAGAATAAGAAATTATAAGATATGTTCAAAATTAGAAAGTGTAAGTCTTTAATAAGGGGCTATAGTACACCTATCTCAAATCAACATCTTTTGGAGGGTCAAGTACAGCTACAATGGAAATCAATTTTTTTTGTTCCTAAAGCAAAGAAAAACCAAACTCTGTGAGTGACAACAGAGCTTATGGGAGGGGAAAAATACCAAAACAAAATCTGACCAAAACCAAAACCAAGACATTATATGCTATATGCTGTCACAGTTCTTCTCTTGAATAGGGAATGATAATAACCTCTTACATAAGGTAAGTGTAATAAGAACAAGTTACCATGAAATATCAATGTGCTGCTGCCTTCCATATTAAGGTAAAAGAGTAAAACATAAACAGTGAAATAAAATCTGCTGAATAATTCTATGGATTGAACCATTTTCTAAAGGAAAGATGCAGTAAGTTTCTGCTCACACCCAGGTCCTAACTTCAAACAAGCTAGTGGCCCAGTTCTGTATTATTTTTTCTCTTTTAGAAGTGAAATCTCAAGTCCACACTCTCAGGATTGCGTCTTATCAGTCAATCACCAAAGCAGCACCTGAGGAACTAGAGGCTGGTCTTCTTTTTCCAAAATGTGCAGAAAAGAAAGGAAGATTGCAGATCTGCCCAAAAAAATTTCATACAAACAGGAAAAGTGGATATTCTGAAAAATACATCCTGTACAGTGCCTAATAGTCATCATTGGCTGAATAGACATTATAGTGCTCTTCCCCTTTCCAAGAATTCATGTGAAAGACCCAACAAATGACTATGAAAAATGATAATGTTCAAAACTACTTGAGCAAAGGTGACAGATTTTATGCCATTTACAGCTAAGAACATTGCTTGCCATTTTGATTATTGTCTCAAAATACACAAAATGAGAGTACAAACTGCAGTCCTTCATGACTATTAATTCTAAATATTTTGACAATAAAAAAATCAACATAGAAGAGCCTACTCAGAAAAGAAGAAAAAAAAATTCAAAGTAGAAAAGAGCCTTTTCTTCATACAAAATCTGAAAGCTTTATTTGCTATTAAAGCACGTTGGACTTTCAATATTCCATCACATTGCAATTTGTTTCCATTCCAGCTTCAGAATGAGCTGACAGAAAATGACAACATTCCTTTAGTCTGCTTGATCCCTGATCTTTGTCCACTTGGGGTGACACTTTTGCATATCAATTTGTTATGGAAAGCACCATCATTCCTTTGTTCTTTTGGCTTCATTATTCGTTTATTTATTTATCTATTGGTATTTCCTATGAACATTAAAACATATTGCCTACAAGGATGATGCCTCAAATGTATTATCTCCTTTTGCATCATTTTTTGTATGAGGCAACCCAGCAGCTGATTTGCTTGTTCCAGTTAGGAAATAACCTCCACGGAGAGGACAGGCAGAAACGGAATAGTGTGCCAGTAATCAGAAATAACTTGTATTTCTACACTGTCATAAACAGCTATTCTAAGAGACTTGTATAGATAAGTTGAACTCTAATGACCCGGATGAATCTGTGACACAGCAGGCAAAAAAGTTCCTACTGCACTAGTCTGAAAAATGGTTTATCCTAGCTTTGTCCACATGCTAAAATAAACACACAGCACTTGAATTTGCCATTGACAAACTAGGAAAATATTTTATGAGCCATCTTTGTTTATTTCCAAAAGTAGCCATGCGAATAGTTTGGACATTTCAAACCAGTATCTCTTTGTTGGATAAAAGGAAATGTTACCGTCCTTGCTTTTGTGCCACTGTTACAGCTTCTTTGATGTATCATTTTCCTAAAATACTCCTTCAGAATTCAATGCTTGACGGCAGATAATTTACAGTCTGGTGATGAAAGCAAGGGAACAAACAAGTGCTAACAGCTTATGAAATATGAAAAGTGAACCAATGTGGTGTCTTCTTCCTTCCACTTTCAAATGGCAATAGGCTAAATCCTAACTTCTCTTTGTCATGTATTATTTTCCCATTGTCTTTTTGTTCTTTCCTAACAGTAAGACACACTAGAAACCAGAACCTGAAACACTTCCTCCCTAATCCTGACATTTTTGTACTAAAAATGATTACGGTGCTCCAATACAATCTCCAAAATTACTTGGATAATGACATTTTGATGTTTCTGAGAACAACTCTGACAATATAACTGTTGGCTAACCCAAGAAGCAAGTCACTAAGACTGTAAAGTCTTCTTTATTTCCTTATTTCACTAATATTACTGCCTAAAATCAATTTTGGTTTCAACCAGAATGTATTATATTGCTGCATTTGCTTAAGGATATGTGTACTTTTAAAACTGGCCACCTAAACATTTACACTGACTTCCAGACTTTAGACACCAAGAAACTTGTAAGCAAAGGCTGAATGAAATTATTCTATTATCTTCACTGAAATATCACTAAATGACACAAAGTATCGACAGTTAAAGGTGACACTTAAAATAGGACTAAATTCTCTTCTTCAGAGAAGAATCCCAGAACTGGCACCTGTCAAGATGAGACATCATTGACTTGAATTTATAACAATGCAACAAGCCCTTTGAGCTGGCATGGGCAGAGCCTGTATTTCAGAGGAACAGAACTTCACTGACTGGGGATAGGAGGGGTACTTGGATTCTGTCATCTACTTTGTTTTCAATATAAATTTTTCCTTATCTAGATTCATGAATGACAGATATTATGATAGAATAGCAATATCAGCAAAGAGAACAAAGTATTCTGTTTGATTTTCAGGCATAGTCAGATTTTTGTGAAGCAGAAGTTTAAGAATATGAAAAAAATACTATCTGCAAAGTTTTTAAAAAATCTATGACCCAAATGCTGCAATTTAGCAGACTCAGATTGTTAATATAGTGGTTTATGTTAAATAATAGTTGCCCTGCTTTTATTTTTCTAAATTGAAACTTAAACTCCTCTTTTCTGTTCTTCATTTTTTAAATAAATACCAATTTCTTTCACTCACTAAGATATGGATGGCTAAAGTACTGATCTTGATCTTGAAAGCCTCTAGGGTTGATTTGAAAAGATGCAGTTGGTCCTCAGATCTTTGAACATTTTTAGAATGGAGCTCACAAATAGAATTCTGAGGTTTTCAAATATTCAGAAATATTTCCTACATGTGCTGATTTGCCCTGAGAAAAGTCACTTCTTTCATGTCATTCAGTCCGAAGCAGAAGTGCTAAGATTGTTTCCTAAAGGTGTTTGAGCTGGTGTGACAACTGGAAGAATAATAAGCAAGCTATATGCAGTATCGTTTCTATGTTATATACTTTATTGTATACTCACTGCAGACTAATGAAACAAACAAAAAAAAACAATTATTGACTCCAGGACTGTGACTGAACAGTGGCAGGGGACTGATCACTAATGTTCCTAATCTGGTAAAGATACTATCTAAATACATTTATTAACCCTTCAGCCTTTGTATTCATATAGTTAAAAATGATTTCTTGTTATAATTACTATGGTTTAGAAAGTAGAACAATATCAGAGATGTTTCTTTTGTTGAACAGAAAGTGGGAGATTCAGAAAAGAAAAAAAAAAGGCTGGCAAGCTCCTTCTGTAAACTTTGGGTTTATTTCCCTTTTGAAAATGTCTCCAGCAATTGCCATTTGTTGACATTCAGTTTCATGACAGCAGGTTATGGCAGAAAATAAAGTTTGAAAATGAATTTGAAATTAATTTTTCACCAGCCACAGTTCTGGTGTAGAACATTTGTCACCCTAACAAATGTGTACTAGAATTAATCTTCATACTGTACAAGGCTTCCCCAGTAGCTTCACGCCAGAGCAGATCAAAGAGAATTATCAGATTTATTATCCTTTTATTGATCTTCCTGAGGCATTTGGATAGATTGAGTCTGATATGCTACTCTTTAGACATATTAGATAGATTACTTAACAAATTTCAGAGC
This sequence comes from Aegotheles bennettii, assembly GCA_013398125.1. NCBI lineage: Eukaryota > Metazoa > Chordata > Aves > Caprimulgiformes > Aegothelidae > Aegotheles > Aegotheles bennettii. The sequence goes on along the minus strand of VZRW01004199.1, from coordinate 473,749 downwards.
ACCTGACCGTGACCAGGTCAATATCTCACAGGAAGTTCTTGCTCACATATACCCATCACTTGACAGGAGCATGTCTGTCTTCTGATCTACAGCTGTCTTCTTGTGACATACAAAACAGACTACAAACAGAGGAAGTTAAAGCACCCTAACTTTGTATTTTTAATTTAACTATATTTGTGGCTTAATAATATGCTGCTTTGCATAAATAATTTGAAAGATCTCCGTTATTCTACTGTTATCTAACTATCAAAAGGAAATGTGTTTTCAGAGATGAATCACACTTATATTACCACTTCTTGCTATTAAAAATACCAACTTCTGCTGAAATGGAGAGCCTTCTGCAGCATGTTTTAGTTTGAACTGTGGAGCAGAACAAAAGGAAGGACATTTAGTAACTTTTTAGGAGGCTACATGATAGAATCTGGCAAGGGAACATGTGGCTTACCACAGCAGATTTAAAGCCTGACACAATGGTTCCCTAATACATCCCATGCTTCTGAAGTGGAGAAAATTGCCCTCCCTGCAGATCTCATCCTACTGCCTAGTAATAATAGGCTGCTCCTATTTTACCATTAGTCAGGAGTCTTTATACCCTACAGAGACGAAGACTATGTCCAGCCTAGGACAATGCATTTCTAAACCCGGAGTTTGACCCTCAACTCACCTCCCACTCAATCTGTACAAGCCACCCAGCACAAACATCCTGAAATCTCAGGTCTCCTCCTGGCACAGCAGGCTGGGCTAACTCTTGCCTCTCACTTCTCACGGGAGGCCAAGCAAGCAGGAGCTGGGAGGTCGCTGTAATGCACATGGTAGCCACTAGCTCAACCGCTCCCAATTCCAAGGATGGAAGGGATTGTAACAGCCCAGAGAAAAGGAAGGGGAGGATGGGGGAAGAAGAAAATACAAAAGTCCTTGGGCACCTTTATCAATTAGATGATGCCTGTAGAGAGAGATCTCTCTTGAGGCTAGACTTCAGCAGTGTTCCCTTTCAGTTTACCTTTTTTTCTTTAAAAGTCATGCCAGCCATGGAAGAGCAAAGTTAGAAAGCTGGCAAGTTTCTCCAATTCTCTTTTCTTCTTTTCAATACAGAAATATAATTATTAGACCAGTTGCTCAGCCAGTATGAAAGTTGAGCCATTTCTTTTCTGTGCATGAAAGGGTCAATATATATAAGCCCCTTTTCAAGAAAATGCCCTAACTGCCATGCTACAGGTGATTCTGGCTACATCTTGGTACTGAGAACCTGATGCCCATGCTATGAACATTTCAACTTTAGTTTGCTTCTGCAGCTTAAATGTCCAGCTGGAGAGCATATCCCACATTAGTTTCATCTGAAACGAAACTGGATTACATGACCAAAGACCTGATGCACAATAAATAGAGATTATTTTTTTTTTGCAAGTCTGTTTCACATGCATCCATAGGAATGGATTCTGAAGTTAATGGAGACTATATATAACCTAGAAGCAGTATGAGCCAAGGAGTTGAAATGGTTGGCTGAATTATTGATCAGTGATACTAAAAGAGAAGGTAACAAGTGCCCTCAGAAAAGCTTATTCACTGGAAACACTTCCCCCAGAAAATTTAGACCAATTAACTCAAAGTTATAAAAATAAACTAAAGAGTAACTGGATAGTAAGTTAGTCTGAATATTTTCCAGAGCAATTTAAGATAAGAGCCCAGAGATAAATTTAGATATCTAGAGAGAGACAGAGATGGCAAGAAGTATTTTTTCTGTTGGCAGTATGAATAGAAAAAAATAAAAGTGCTTTTCAGTAAAGAAAACAGTCTTCACACCACAAATCTTTTCTAGTATAGAGGAGTTCTCTTATTTAAAATATGCAATTAAAAAAAAAAAGAAATAATTATGAAATCTTTGAGAACACATGATCTTTTTCACAGAATTAGATGGACCCTAAAATGAAAAAGAAGAAAAAATGAACTGAATTTAGTCATTATGAGGTACTCAAAAGTCCCTCTATAAAGTCTTGTAAGAATTCAAAGATTAACTGAGGATGTTTCAATTCTCCTTCTCAAGGTCTATACATTTCTGAAGGACTAGAAATGTAGAATCCACTATCCACTGCTTTCACTGGTAAAGAAACAATTGATCCAACACATGCATGCTGGGATTTTCAAGGAAGTCTGAGGTAATAAAATGTTCAAATTACTTTTAAATTCAATGGGAGTCAGTCCTCTAATTCTTTAAGGCCTGTTGAAAATTGTATCTGCAACTTATAATATTAAATTAAATTAAATTAAATTTTTGAAATACCTTCTGTGAACTGGTAACTATTGATTATTTAATGGCTGATTAAAATTTCTTACTAACTGACTCCAGAATTTCACAGTAGGAACATTAGCACTCATATTTCTATTTTTCATAAATGTCAATTCCATCTGACGTTGTGTGTTTTTCAACATGAAAGATATCTGGAAAATAAACCTACATAGCAGTAGGTTAAAAGCTATCCACTGAATGCTACCAAAAATGAACCAGCAAAAAAATTTAGCTAAACAAGTAAAAATATGAGTCTTTCATAAGAACATATTTTATAAAGTAGAATTTCTTCATTTTCAGAACAGAAAGCAAAACTGGACATCCAGATTCGCATCCCTGTTCTGTTCAAGCACAGCAAGAGGTATCCAGAATTCCAGTCCATCAGCTACTCCAGGACGGGTTCTCCTGTTCCCATGTGCTACACTCTTTATCCATGTGCTACATCAAAAGGCATGAAAAGTCATGCTTCTGTTGCAATGAAATGCAAAAGCAAAATTAAATAGCACAAAACTATTTTATGGAAGTAAATTCTTGGCTTTCAGCCAGCTCTAGGGCTTAGGATGTGGCCTGCAATCACATGAGTAGCTAAAGTCTAATACTTGAGATGAGTCCCTGAACTGTCCCACTGAACAAGCTCAATGCCAGCTCCTCTCCTGCCCAAGGCAGACGTAGTAACTCATCCTTGACTTTTTATTACAGGGACACTAAAAAGCAATTTTATCAAGACTTTTAGAAAGCTTTTAGTCAGCTGTAATCCTTTTTTACAATTCAGAAACTCTGAAGACTGCGCTTTCTGGTTAGGAAGCTTTTGTGTTTGTATGGAATTGTGCAGGAAGAGATTTGGGGTCCACAGATCTCACTGGGAAGTTGCATGTGGTTCTTCAGTTGATACTTTCAAGAGTTGGGAACATCTACAATGCATGCAGCTTGGGGATTTCTGTGTATAAGCATTAGAACTGTAGAAAGAGAAATTTGTGTTTGGTCTAATAATGAAGAAATGTCTAATAGTAAAGAAATTCTAGTATTTCAATGCAGAAATAAAGAACAGTATTACTTGTCTGCACGCCAGGTCGATTTTATTCCTATTTTAATTATGGAAAAATGAAGGCACCAGGAAACCATGTAACCTTCCATCAGTAAAAGAGTAGGTGTTAACTAAATCCAAGATTCCAAACTGTGTATCCTGCCTACAACTGCCTTCATTGCCTTTGCTTTCTCTGCAGGGTACATTGGTTTTGTCCTTCAAAAATTTCTCTTGCACATGAGAACAGAAACCCTGATCAAACAAGAAGCAAGCAGAAAAATGGAAAAGGTCTTAAGAGGCCACATATAATATATCCAAGAACGAAATGCCCCAAGTTTATAAAGTAAACATTATACAATATTTGTAATCAACATAGGGAGTCTTTTATAACTTTGCAGAAATCTATGCCAAGAAATAATTGCAGCTTTTTTATTTTTTAATAAAATAGTGATATTCAGGAAAGAGTTGTCTAGAAACCCCTCAATGTCTTGGATAAAACTGAATCTGCATGGCTAAACCAATTTGAAAACAAATCAATTTAAAACTAATTTTATCCACAACGTGTAGGGTTTTTTTTTAACAAGCATCTTTCACTACAACAGGGATACTAGCAACATCCTTAAACTCAATACATTTAATCTGTTCCTGACATTGCCTACAAAACATGAACACCTTTCTGGTACTACTCAGACTGCAGAGAAAATGTATGCCTGAATTCTTCCTCTTTTGTTGTCTCGTTCTCATCATTAAAAACAAAGTCCACCTCACAGCTAGGCAAACACCTTGGAATTTCTCCTGCCCTGGTTTCTTGCCTATTCATTAAAACCAACCTCTCTGTCACCTGCTGTGTTAAGGTCACCCCAAGGCTCCACACACAGAGTCCCTTTCCTTCCAGCCTAAATAGGTCAAGTCTGGTTTGAAATATCACAAAGAAGATGTGCATTTTGTATCCAGATGCTACAGATATGGGGTGGGAAGGAAGAGGGACACGGAGAGTTATTGAAAGTGACTGAAAGTAGCTGAGAGGCAGCCCACATGGTCAGGGTGCAGGGCTGCCCAGGATGGAGACACAGAACAGATCCCACTCATCTTATCCTTTCACACAAAAGAAGTTTTTTACTCTGTGTTCCAGAAGAGCTGCTTCCTAGACAGTTTTACACTTGTTCCTACTATCCCAACAAATGACCAACCACAGCCTAGCATGCCCAGCACTCTCATATTATGCTGTAAGGAAAGACTATTCCTCTCCTGGAACCTTGCATAGCTTGAAATCTGAACTTTAGCATTAAAAAAAGCAGCTACGTTGCCCATCACTAAGCAAAGTTGTTCAGTTCAGCCTGGTTCCTCAGACAATGGAAAACAGAATTAAAGTCTGATTTTTAACAGCTCTTTTAACTTGGCAATTGTCACGTTTGTACACACACATACACATACCCGCTTTATTAAAGTAATGTCTTTTCACTGTTTTTAAATGTTATCACACTTCATTTATACATGCTGTGTACATATAACTATTACTCTTGTTTTATCCTGTTAGGTTAGTGATAAGCGTGTCAAAAAATATACTCTACTCCAGCAAGCCTCCAGATGCCAGCACAGCACACTCAGTGCAGGTACTGCATTAACCACTTCATGCATTGCACAGGGATGTGAATGGTACCTCCTTCTCAAGGAATAAGTAAAAGGTCAAAACCTCTCCAAACCTTCCATACACTGACTTGATTAAACCACTGCCACCTTCCACTCACATCAAGAAAACAAATATGACCGTATAAAGTAAAGCACAGTACATTTGTGGCAAGATGGAAACCTCTCATGTATTTGTAGGCTCTAAGTATCAAAATAAGAATGTGCAATAGTAAGAGAGGTAAGGGACAAAAGGGGTTTTTATCTTCCATAAAACTGTGAATAGTTTGTCACCTCAGTTCCAGCCTTCATCTCTGAATTTGCACGGGAAATAATCTTAAAAAATGCGTAAAAAAAATGAAGTAAATAAATTGTATTGGTTGACAAATCAGGGAGCCTAGGGTTTTTTAAAATCAATCCCTATTAACTCCTAAGAAATAGTATGCTGTTTCTTTCATGGTACTTTCAAAAAAACCACACAAACCCAGACAGCAAATGACTTCACACTAGTATGCTTCCAGTAGTTAGGATCTGGCCCTGAACATTACTGTGAAGCAATATGAAGTTTTCTGTTACCTTTTATTGTTTTTGAATCCAGCCTGAAACTTCACCTTAACCTTCTAAGTACTGCATTAATCACATCCTCACTTCTTGTGTTGACATAAGAACAGCATAAATGTAAATAAAACAATGATTCAATATTTTAGAAAATCTGAAACAATACAGTCTTTTACCTTCTCTACTCACACTTTTATAATTCCAATTATATTAGTTCTTCTCAAATCACTACTCAATTATAGTGCTTTCAAACCAAGGAGAAGAAAAGGCATCTGAAAAAATGTAAAAATATTTTGTCTAAGTTTAAGATTCAAAAGGAAGCATAGAATCAGGCTGTTCTTTCATTTCTTCTGAAGCATTCACAAGTTGCTTCAAAATGTGCTTTCTGTTCTCTCATTAACTTTTAAAGCATCTTAAAATCACTCGGGGAAAAAAAAGGCAAAACAACTAAAAAATAACAACAATAACAAAACTCACATGAGATAATAAGTTCCCTTATTATCTTCAAACAAGAAAATAAGGAATAAGAAAGCTCAGTTTCCTTTTCAGGAACTGAGGAGAATTTGTTGTACTGTGTACTTCGTTCCTTCATGCCTTTATTTTGTTGTCCTGTAAGGATTTTCTGTCCGTACGGGGAGGCGTTTACCTAGAATTTCTGAAGCTAAAACAAAATGGTATCTCTATTACAAAATCTTACAGACTAGTTCAACAGCCACAGAGTGCTACAAAAGTAACATATTTACTGCTACATGTCAAGGAATTTAATTACCATCAGTATTATACAGAACATTTTTAGATCCATTCCTATTACATCCTTGTAGAAAAGTCCTATGGGACTGAAGAAGTCATTCAGGATATTAATATTATTTATTTTTACAATTACAAAGACATTTCATTTGACCTGAAAGTTCAACATAAAGTTTCCAAACTGGATTGAAAAATACAGGGTTTCTCACTAAAGCAAAATCAAATTTTTCCATTAAATAAAAATGGAACTATAAATGACACATACATCTAAATAGTCATTAAAGAAAAAAACCCCTAATTCTATGTATTTAGTTGATTTTATATTTTAACAATAAATAAAGATAGACTAAAACAGATTGCTTTTTTAGTGGGTTCGTATCATTTTCACAGAAAGAAGATGCTGATGGAAGCCTTAAGTTATTATTTCAGTTCATTCTGCCAATTGAACCCTTGCTTGTATAGAACTAATTTGAAGCAGATGCTTTGTTCAAATGTTAAAAAAAAATAAATCAGAAAATAGATTTGAGGAATTTTAGAGACATTATTATGCTACTAGAACACTTTTATGCATATAACAGATCCCATTGAAAAATAATATAAAACTAATTGAAATATTTTCATAAAAAATTTCACACACATCTCTCAAATTTTACGAGAGCTCTGTGTAGCTACAAAAGATTTCACATTCATCCCCCTCTCTCAAAAAATAATGACATTCTAGAATTTGTAAACAGTGGTAAAATTAAATCTAAAGGCTTACATTAATATTGGTAAAGAAAATCAGTGAATAATCTAGCTTATGTATAACAAGATATATTCAAAATGCAAATGGTTTATAATCTAGGTACCAGAAAATTATTAATAGCAGCACCCAGCAAATTCCTAGAACTGTACGTACACCGATCTCTAAGTACCTGAGCCATAACTTTACTTCCATGTCTCAGTGGGATTACTCCAGGAGTGAAGTTACTCCCTGTGTTAGCATCTGTTAAATGAGATCCATAATTACAGCTGGCAGTTGAAAAACTGAAGCAAAAATGAATTAGCATTTCAAATATTTCAGTATATATACTATTCCCATGTCCCCAATTATAGTCCCATCTATACAAAACTGTAGCAAAATTACTAATATTTTAATATCTTTCCTTTTCATCTCTGAATACTTTTCTCACATGAAAAACATAAATTCTAAAAGCCGTCTCTTCACCACTAACCACCCTATCGAGTGGTCAGCATTGCTCTCACAAGCAACAATGTACGAACATAATACAAACTACTTCCTCCTATCGGAGAGAAATCCTTTCAACAGCAGTACAGTTTTCATTATTTTTGGCTTGTTAACCATGTTAACCATTATTATTCTTTATATATAGAGATAAAAGAAATATTATGAATATGCTATTGGATTGAAGTAAGCAGGAAGGTAAGTAATCTTACAAGATGAGCTTTCTCTGTGAAGTTGGGGATATTCTCAGTTTTTCCTTCCTGCTTTTTTAACCCTTCTTTTTTACTCTCCTACTTCTGTGGTAATACCAATTTACTACAGTGCTTATAAAACTCAAAATAATAAAATCCTCAAATAATGCATATGCTGCTAGAAAATAAAGCTGGAGCAGCCCCAGTTCATTTATTTAGCTAGAAAACTTTAAAAATATGCTCTGTGTTTCTGCAGAATAGATCTCTCTCTACTAGAGCGTGAGAAAATCATAGTAGTTCAAGCCAAGGTAGCCTAGATAACAACTTTGTTCAATTAAATGGAAAAATCATAATGCTATATACTTTGCTATATTTGTGTGTTAGTTTCCAGACACACACACTAATATCATAAATACCAGAAGCTTTAGTATCAGAGAGAAATTTTACAAATTATCATGGAACAAGTTTTACCTGTGGTAAAGAGAAAAACTGAATTGAGAAAGCAAATCAAAAATAAAAAAGAGCCACTTTATCTGTTTTAAGAACATCCTGACACCATCTAATTCACTGCTTCTCTATACAACTTTAAAAAAAGAGAAACTATCAAAATATCTGGACTCAGTATTTCAAGAAAAACAGAATGCAAACTGTATAAACTCAATAAAAACAGATACATGAAAACACAATCATACAGCATCTTTATCTTAGTACTCTCTTGTAAAATCTGAACTAAAATAATTTGACTTCATTAAAACTGATACCTTTAAGTTCTGCACAAAAGTAAATGATTTATAAACACCCCCAGGAAGTGTTCTTCATAAGAAGGCAGTTCAGGGAAGTTTCAGAGATTGAGAAGTTTGAGAAAAATATTACTGTCATGAACGAAGAAACAATAAACAATGCTTCAATCTGCGTCACATTACAAAGCTTTATTTTACATTATTAATTTAAAATTCAATGATGCATATGAAATAGACAGGTGTCGATTCTGGAAGTGCTTGCTCACAGGAGTCCTACCAGTTTGAATACATTTTCTCAGATAAACAGGACTATCTACCAGTATAGTCATTCGAAGAACCAGATACCCACCTCCCCTCCCCCAGATATGTATGAAATATATTAAAGCAGCAGACAAGCCCTGACTGGGTATAACACTTCTGTTATGATACAATATGTTTACTCTATGGCATGGTACTTAAAAGCCTATGTCATTGTAAAGCTATATATAGAATTTCCATGGAAAAATACTTTTAAGTATTCCTCAAATCCTATGAACTACAACAAAAACCCAAATACCAGATCACAGACACTGCTATGAATTATGCTGTTCAGTGCCAGAAATCTGTGCAACAGCACCGGCTTATAATACTTATTATGAGGCTGAACATTTGCCATGTGAATAAATTAAATCACAGCTAACCTCTTCACAACTTGGAAACAAGTGTCTTTTTGCGTTATAAAATCTCAAACTTTTATACCAGACTTTGTAGGTAACCGATGACCTAGCTTTTGGGGACAGATGCTCATAAAGGGATGTGTACATTTTAAACACCAACTACGATCATTTTGCAGTAAGAATAAAGGCATGTGGAATCACTGGCTGAGCAGTGTTCAGGTACATCTGAAACACCATGTTTCCATGTAGGAAATAGTTAAGGGGAACAGGCAAATCGCTGTCAGGAGTTACACGGATTCCTCCCTCTCGTTCATAGCTTGAAATGTGAAGTCGTCTGACATGTAGCTTATCAACCAGAGCATTTACAAAAATAAGCATGCCAAAATAAGCATTCACCAGACAGGCAGGGCGGCAGTGTCTGATAGCTTATCCACTCGAGGATGCACAGGATTCTGTGGGAGAAGGAGCACTCCTGCTCCGCCAGCGTTCTCCTTCAGCGGGGGCAAACGCTGCATCAGAAGCGACACAAAGGCCAGACAGACAAGATGACCATCTCTCTCCTCACGGAACAAACCCCCCCTAACAAAACCAAGCCCCCAGACCATTATCGTGTGAAACAGAAAGGATCTTCCTGAAACGCGACGCCAACAGAGGGCCGAGCAGGTGCTTGCATTTTCTGCAGCTTTAACTCATGGATTGCATTGTGTGCTCCGCAGAAAGAGAATCGGTTTCATTTGTAGCCCTTGCAGGCAAACAAAGAATGTCAACAAGGAGGCCCGATAAACATCTTGCACCGCTGAACGTCTTCACCAGCACCGAGAGAAAAATCTCCCCCCCGCTGCAGGCAACCGTGGCCATCTTTTGTTCCCTGATAAATATTTGCCTTTGTCTCTTGTGATAAGGGCTGCTGCCTCCCCTCCGCACAGAAAGGGACCGGTTGTTTCTGTACAGAAAACATTTAATTGGCATCAGTTCCGATTTTCTGTGCGTGAGGGAAAAGCGAGCGGAGGGAGAGGATCGGGGAGGGCAGGGTGCGAGAGGGAGAGGGGATAGGGAAGGGCAGGGTGCGGGAGGGAGAGGGGATAGGGAAGGGCAGGGTGCG